>JACJVS010000004.1:1200000-1747500 GCA_017655985.1 Incumbomyces delicatus
GGCACAGTCAACTTGGTGCCAGAGTTTCCTATAGGATTGCCCTGCTCACTCTTTTGCCTCATTACATTCCGGCGCCAGGGATGCCGACATTTCACACGACAGCTTTCCAAGCTCACCTGATAAATTCGGCGACCGACTTTGGCTGAATTTTAAGAGGTATCATAAGGAGGAAATTACATCTCGCCATCAGTTTGCTGCCAGGTACGGAGAGCCTTTCACGTAAGGCTGATATTTAGTGTTATGCCTCCGTGCTCCCTTAGCCTCGGCCTCATGAGCTAGCGAACTCGGCACTCCCAATCCAGCAAGTGCGGCGGACAGATCATCAAAACTCGATAATTTCACCTGCATTGAATTCGAAGTGCGTTCAAATTGCCGATAAATAAACTCACGGTTTTGTCACGCGGCTCAGCTGCCTTCTCGCCGTCAGATACCCACGCTCGATAGGATCATGGCGACAGATATGACCGCCGATTTCAAGGCCTACCAGGATCGAGTCACGTCGTCCTTGATGAGCGTTACTAGAAATGCGACTGCAGTGGCGTGTGAGGATCTGAGCTTCCATCGCAATCTCTCTGATCGAGTCTCTAAATCTCTGGACGCTCAGAATCTTCATTTGTTGCGTCTCACGAACAAGTTGCTAAAGGCAGCTACGAAAGAGACCAATATCAAGCCTCCAACAATCCAAGACCGTGACGCTATCGATGATAGCTGGAGGAAAATCGTGGACGTCGTCGATGATTTACTTGAGAAAGCGGATGCTAATCTGGATGAGTTCAACGGTGGTATAACCCGGCTGACTCCGCAAGCAACAACGCCAGAACCTGGCAGTCCTGCGACCCATCGAGCGTCGCCCTACCGGTATGCGTCTAATGGTGTGATCGCCAAACCGCAAGAGCTCTTCTTAAGGAAAGTCAACAACTTTGAGACTGGTCCCTGGAAGCCCTTACTGAAAAGTAAACCCCATGCTCGAGTTCCACTGGAACACAGCTTAGGTCCTGATGATTCTGAGGTGAAACATCCTTACAGCTATGAGATTCAGCATTATCAGTACCCCCAATGCGTGTACGAATTCGCACTCCCGATCCCTTTTACGAGACCTGAAAATAGCGAGCCGGTGTGGGTTGACACAGAAGAGGGTGTGCTTGACATGTTGAATGAATTGAAATCTGCCAAAGAAATTGCCATCGACCTTGAGCATAACGACAAGAATTCTTACATCGGTCTCGTCTCTCTAATGCAGATAAGCACTCGCACGAAGGACTGGATCGTCGATACTCTGAAGCCTTGGCGAGAGAATCTGCAAATCTTGAACGACGTTTTCACTGATCCGTCGATTGTCAAAGTATTCCACGGCTCTGCTTCTGATATGGTTTGGTTACAACGCGACCTAGGTCTCTATGTCGTAGGCTTGTTCGACACTTATCATGCCGCAAATGCACTTAATTATCCCCAAAAAAGTCTTGCATATCTCCTCAATAAGTTCGCCAATTTTTGGGCTCAAAAGCAGTATCAGTTGGCAGATTGGAGGATTCGACCTCTTCCTAAAGAACTTCTTGACTATGCCCGGGCTGACACACACTATTTACTGTACATTTATGACAACATGCGCAATGAGCTCGTCAACTCTTCAGATCCAGACAACAATTTGGTGGATTACGTCCTAGAACACTCAAAAAAGGAATCACTGCAGATCTACGAGCGTCACCCCTACGACCATGAGAACGGTCTTGGTCCTGACGGTTGGCTCAAGCTATTTCTGGCAAGAAATACTAAGACTCTTGACAACCAGCAGTTCGCCGTCCTTCGCGCCCTCCACGAATGGAGAGATAAAACAGCACGAGAGCTTGACGACGGCGTGCAGAGCATCATGTCGAACAACTATCTGTGGAACTGTGCGGAGTTTCAACCCCAATCAAAGTCGCAAATATATGGCAATCGACAACTGGGGAAGGCCTCACCCTACGTCCTCGGCCACCTGGACGAGGTTTTCAATATTATCAAACGGAGCAAAAAAGAAGGGTTGCAAGGCCCAACTGTCCAAGAAGTCGTGGAGAGGAATGCCGATAAAATTTCGGCCTTCCGGCAGTTCAGACACACAAACCCCAACGCCAAACCGCAAGAAGTCCAGCAAAGTATCGTCGCTACTATGCAAAAGTTAATGCAGAATGGAGGCCTTCGCACTGGGACAACCGGCGCAAGTGCGGACACCAGCAAACCAATCTCCGAGCGTACAGCTATCTCCCACCTCTGGGGGTCGATGCAGCCGTCAATTGCACCGCGTTGCCTAGACCCCACCACCGCACAGGTGGCTCTGATGACGATCATGCCATACCAGCATTTTGTTCCACAAGATGTGGCCGTGGCGCCTGCCTCAACTGAGAATAGTGCCTCGACATCAACAAGAGCAGACTTCGACGTTCAGGTCGATCACGAGCCAGATATGGATGTTCCATTCACCCTCAGAGAACGCATGCCAAAGCGAGTAGCTGACGATCTCGAAGCGGATGAGAATACCGTACCAGTTGAATCACTGCCCGACCCGGAGGAATCTGCAATATCCAAGGAAGTTCAATCGACGACACCCAAATCCGCTCGAAAAGCGTCAAAGAGGGCACGCAAAGAAGCTGAAGAAGCCGCAATCGCAGTGGGGCAATCCAGCTTCAAGCCCTTCGATTATGCCAACGCGCCCAGTGTCTTACACGCCCAACCGAAACCCGTGAAGGGTGACAAAGATTCGAATCCTGCTAAGCCTCTCAACCCATTCGCGAAAGCGCTTGATACCAGTACGGGCGCGAAACGCAGCCGGATGGGCAGAGAGCTGGCCGGAAGGAGCCACACCTTCAAATCTTGACACAATATTCCAGACAGCTTCAGAAGTTGAATTGACTTATGTTTTTCGACTTGTGACGTGACTCTCTCACAGCCCCATAAATTTACTGCACAAAAGATAAGTACGTTTTTGACCCATGCTCGGATGCTACTTACAATGGCAGGTACGTTCTCTCGCACGTACGAACATAGGCTCACTCGCAATCAGATTGTATAGTGAGAGTTAGCATTCAAATCCCACTACCGGTGCCCCTCTTGGAGGCGTAGATTACAAAAATGATTATCTATTCATATGGCTCAAAATACCTGTTCTTCTTGACTCCTTTCTGATGCGCTGGCCTCCTGTCTTGCGCCCATACTGAAGTTGCTAAACGTACGTCTACACCTTTGACTTGGTCGTCCATTGAGTCGAGAAACTGCAAGTTTGATGTGACCGGTAGCGTCGGTCGCAGTCAGCCTTTTGTGCTATGCAATTCGAAGCAGACCGCTTCGCGTTCGTTGCTTTTTGAGCACACCTTTCGACGACAGCGACCGAGCTACTCATGTTTCTGCACAGCTGACACAATTCTGACAAGGAATTCTCTTGCCTCACATTGCCATCTCAGCCTGTAATTTCCGCAATTCCTCCTCCTCGTCATCTTCCTGCACCTTCTTACTCGCAACTACAACGAAGCGGTCAGCATGTCAGGCTTGGAATCTCCCAAGATGGACTCACCAGCAGTATTCGGGACGGCAGGCACCTTGTCCAATTCTCCACCCACCGGCACCGCTC
Organism: Incumbomyces delicatus; assembly: GCA_017655985.1. Lineage (NCBI taxonomy): Eukaryota > Fungi > Ascomycota > Eurotiomycetes > Chaetothyriales > Trichomeriaceae > Incumbomyces > Incumbomyces delicatus. The sequence continues at coordinate 1,203,602 of JACJVS010000004.1, forward strand.
CAGTCTTTACCATCCGCTCATCCAGCATTTCCTGCTCCAGGCCCTCCAGCTCATCCTCCAACTCGCCCTCGTCAATCGGCTCACCGATGGGTGCACTCGTGATCGCGTTCGCTATCTCCTCACCAAGCTGCTGCTGTTCTCGCAGCTCGTCCATTGTCTTGTCAACCTGCTCGATGGTCATGCCACCATGGATCTCCTTCATAGCCTTGCCAGCGTTCTTCATTGCGTCGAGCGTTGTCTGGTTTATGTTTGCGGCTTCGATACTGTAGATCTGTTGTTCTATCTGGGCTATTTGGGAACTAGTCTGTTCGAGCGTCTTTTCGTGCATCTTCTTGCGGCGGAGGGCGGCCTTAGCGGCTGATAGACGGTTGCAGGTGTGAGTTCTGTGAACAATGGGCAGGAAAATGCTACAATCTCGGCTTACCTGTTTTGTTCGAGCTTATGTTCTTTCGAGCTGTTGCGTCTGCTTCGGCCATTTGTGACTCGAGATGTCTTTCTCTTTTCTGCAGCATATCTAGTTGTTCGCGAAGGCCTAGGATGGCGTTCTTCGGCGCATCTCGTCGTTTCTGGGCCGCTTGGCCACCGAACCAACCCCACATGTTGGGCTATTAGTCGGTCCGGGGGATCTCGAGGTACACGATTTGATGTGGCAGTTGGACAAGGAAGCAGGAGAGGAGTAGGTACTCGAAATACCAGTCAGGTACTCGATTAGCTGGATCCGAGCGATACAACCGTCTAGGAGCGGAGCACTGGTGATTTTCGAGATTCCAGTTCAGGTTCCCACTATATGCGATTGGGAAGGCGGTTATCGTGTGCCTGGCGGAGTTGAAGCGGAGGGGCGACTAGTACCGCTTAAATCGGCAAGTTCCGAGAAATTGTTGGGCGTGGTGTCACCAGGCTGGGAGAGAACGGAAAGGTGTTGAATTACAGGTTCCAATTTCGAAAGACAAGATTGCAGACCGGCTCGTGGTAGACTAGGATTTGTTGCAGTGGAATCTGATGGAGGCACGCCGGGGCTGTTGGCTATGACATCGTAAGCCGCATGTGGCTGCATGTCGCCACGTGATGATTTGTGTAAGTCAGGGACATGGCAGGCGGGCCCATAGCTACAACATCCAAGGTTCCTCGCGATCGCACCGGTGTACTTACATACCTAGGTATTTTGTGCTTCCAACAACTGCTTAAAGACAGCAACGTCCAATGAACGAGGCAGACGCGAGAATCACTAAAATGTCGCAAACGATTGCACCAAAATACAATTTCAGTTGTCGGGATGTCTGAAAACTCCACCTCCACTCCTGTGCCTTCTACGGTTATCTTCCTCCATCAGTTGCAAGTCCAATCGCCCCAAACAAAAGTCCGTTTCCTGGGCTGTGTAGTGGACTACGACGAGCAAAATGGTTGCTTGACAGTCGAACACAAGGCAGTCACAATTAGGGGACGCAAGAAGCCAACCCAAGCCATCGTCGATGTCGCTTTGATTCTAGAAACGACCAAACCCTCGTGTCTGCAAAGTGGATCATGGATCAATGTGATAGGCTACGTGAATCCAGCGCCGAATACTACTTCTTTTCAGCTGAACCCTGGTCTGGTGAAGAAAAGCCTTGTTGGATTGCCAAGTGTCCAGGCGGTCTTGGTTTGGAATGCTGGAGCTGTCCGAATTGACAAATACGAGGAAACGATTTCGCAGCATCAAGCCCTCACTTACGGCCAGAATTAGCCACCCACCATGGACAATCGATAAATTGGAACTTTGTACTGATCCTTACAGCAGTCTTGTCCCATTTCTTGTTCGGGGACGAACAGCGAAAGATCACGCAGCATACACGAAGCCGCGCTCCCATTCTTGAGACTGATTGTAACACTGGCTTTCGCCCCCCTTGCAGAGAAACGCAATTCAAAGCATCACCTAAGACGCTCGCTTCATGAAGTCATTTCAGTTACAACGTCGGCTTCCACAATTAGTCCCGATGCTTGCATATCCGGGCGTGCAGTACTGCAGCAATATGCATCCTCAGGAAACTGCTTTCACGTCCTCTCTGGGGAGACTGTTTTGGATGGTCGAAATTAACTCATACACATCATTGGTTAACCGGAAGCACGTACCGCGTAACTGGGGTTGTCTTTGCCAGGAATTGGACTCCGTGAAGACTTCGTGCGAGCTCATGGTACATATCGACAGGGAGTTTGGTCTGACATCGTTCCAACTCGGCATCACTGCTGCACCTTTTCACTCGTTTTGACGGATCGCCAAAGGCAAATAGCTCCTCGGACACATGCAGGTGGTAAACTTTCATTGTGCAATTTGAATCTCGCCTGTGAGTTGCATAATACCGTAAGTGGCCATATTTCGCCAGATTCCCTATCTGCTGCGGGTCGAGCCTCCTTTTTACCATCACAATCCAAACATCAGACCCTTTTTCACTTTCCTCCGCCTTTCCCTTTCACACAAAGCAGAGAAACTGAGAAAAATGAACATAAGGTCATCAGCTTCAGGCACCTCGTACACGCGAAGAGCACCACGTTTTTTGATGGTTGTAATACTCGAGGTCCTGAAGGAGGCAACCACAGCATGGCCAGACAGCATTTTGAACAGTTCCTTCGAACTGCTTTTGTCGGTAGAGTCGCCGGCGCCTCGAATCCACATATAGCTCATATTCCCCCGACCAGGTTGAGAAAGCGTCATTTCATATCTCTCTGAGTTGGTTTTGGGATCGTCGTGGACATTTCTCATCGTGCTCCAAGTCTGGTTTTCTGGCTGCAGTGGGTCTCCCAGGCCAAGCTTGATATGTTTTGAGTGAGGTATCGAGTCTGCTACTGCGACGACAGGAGCCTGCTGAGCTTCCTTAAAGCTTAAACTCGGACCTTTCTTTGCGAGGTTATCGAACCCTCCCTCTAAAATGTTCCTCAAAGAAACATCTGGCATACTTTTCGCAAAAGGTGAGACTTCAGCGAGGTAGAGTGCTCGATGATCGGGGTCGCATACGATCAAGTGAGTCATAGCACTCGTATAGTAAAAATTGTACTCGCGATAGGATTTTGAAGCTTGGAAGCTTGTCGAATTGGACAGGGATTGAACGATCTGGGGCCTTTCTTGGAGAACCACTTCCTTCCCATCATCAGGTAGAAGGTACCCTTGCGTAACCGGGTGGACATCTGGATTAATACCGGACGAGCTCTGTGTTGATGTCCAGGCGGTCGGACTGCTGATCGAAGAATCGGTTCCATACAACGGCAATGTTGACATCGTACCATTTTCAGATACTGGTTCGTCAACAAGCTGTTTTTCATAATAGCCAGAATTCCGGGTTTTCTCCTCGGAGAACGTTGCTCCAGCACTTCCTTCTTTCACCGGATTTGCTGCACTCTCATCTTTCGCTGGACTTGCTTCGCTTTCATCTTTCCCTGAAAGACCACCTTCCTTCACCACCTCATTCTTTTTGCCGCTTTTCTTGAAGAGGCCCATGCCTACTAGTATGCGGAAAGTATGCTTCTTTCACAGAAGTCCAGATACCACCACTTTAGCTTTCCAAAAGTAATGACAACAAATCGTCGTTATCTCATACCCAGTAAAAGCTCTCGAACCGTTGTTGCAGGAGAAATGCGAGAGTGTAAAACCTTCCTCCAGCAAAATTTCTCATGGGAGGATTGATCAGTACCGTTTGTGCCAAAAGAAGTTTGTAAAACCGCTAGCTCTTGAGGCATGGACAATATAATAATATGGTAAATCAGGCACGACGATCATGTGGTCGCACTACTCGAGGCGGACAACCAAACTATGTACACGCTCCAGACCCCCCAAGCCACACAGATCGACTTGACCAAAATAGGAGACGTAAGCACGCATGCACGGGAACTAGGCAGCTCAAGATTAGTGCTTTACGAGCTATTATACTACTAGGCCACCTCAAAACCTAATAAGGTACACCACCTCGCTATGAATGGGAAATTACGAGGGGTCACAGGGATCTAGGGCCGATAATCCAACCCACTTTGGAGGGAGGACAGACCAAGTCCTAGTCAGCCGCAGCCACAAAGGTGGTACCGATAACCTGGAACAATCTATAGCTGAAACGCAGACACTCCTTCGTCATATTTGAGAGGGAGGCGAGTGTGGCAATTCGTTTTCGACGTCGATACAGATGTGGTAAAGCATAGGCTCGAGGCTGTCAAGGATGGAGACTGGACAGTAGTGGATATACTGCGTATTAGATACGCGGGTCGCGGCCTTATTTCTTTAATATATTTTGCTAAAACCGGGGGGGCTGTTTACTGAGCCACTGAGCTTACATCAATTGGATAATGTTCCTGCATGTACTCCGTAATGGCTGACCAAGAGCCGGTGCTTATTTTGAATATGATCTACGCCCACCCAGAATTCTATAGGAGCAAGCGTTTTATGCCTTGGATTTGCTACAATTTGCATGCGATCCAACTTTCAGCAGACGAAGCAGTCGCCCCGTTGGGCAAGGTCAAATCCATACTCCCTCGTGCAAAATACGCACACGGTAACAAGCTTTTGTTGATCAACAGGAAATAGACGTCGATTCCTCAATCACACAGATTAGGTAAAAGTTGAGATTGTGGAAGTCGGCCATCCGTAACATACATACAAAGGTGGTTTGAAAAAGGAGTTATGCTATGTTTGGTATCGTTGAAACCCCAAATTCGACCGCGAACACCTCACATGGCAGAGAAATGACGGCAGCTTCACTTTTGCGCTTGAGCTGCAACACTGCTTTTCCCGAAACTCCGGACGTCGACATTGCCTTTGATGATTTACTTTCCACCACCGAACCAGCTTGAAATACCACTCTTAGCCTTTGCAGCGCCCTCACTCACGCTCTGGTCGAACTTATCGATGCCCTTATTGATCTCCGTTCCAGCTTTCTGGGCTAAATCGTTGGCATCCCTCTTGCCCTCCTCGTATCTCTTCTGGGCGTCCTTTTTACTCTCTTCCCACTTTTTCTGAGCATCAGCAGCCTGCGCCTCGTCAGTGGTTAGTTCCCCACACTTACATTAAACGCAACTCACAGCTTTGTCCAACTTGTCTCCAGCTTGTTTCACAAGAGCTTCTCCTCTCTTTTCCGCCTCTTTCTCTCGATCAGCAACGTCTCCCTTGAGCTTGGCGGAAGCCTTCGAAGCATCGGCTGTAGATGACGGTCAGACATGAGGTGGAGGCGCTAGCCGTTGGGCGACCTGCCTTCGAGGTTCTTCTGGGCTACCTTCGGATCGCCGCCTGCATTGTAAAGGTAGTAGCCCGCACCACTGAGAACATGGTGGTCAGTAATTCGACCTAGAAATGGGCATTCGTGCGAAATACCCAGCAGCGGCCAGCCCCAGCACAGTCACAGCTCGTCGGGACATGGTGGTGTGAATGATCGATCAAGGTCTTTTTGAAGAGCTTCTCGAACGTGAGATACTTGAAGATGGGTTGCACAACGCTCTATCTTGGGCTATTTTCCCTTGATAGACTTCTTGAAGTCGGGGTTACCTCCACCACATGGGATGTCATGTGAACCGCCGCAACTAACACGGGTAATCTCCTCACATGGCCCTGGGGCATATTACGAGGTGGCAGCTGGTGAGGATGACGTCAGGTAGATTTTCCTGGGACGCAACAACAACCCGAGGCCAGTTGATTGCTTGGGGCAAGGGCTCCTAGAGTAACTGGGAAGCTTGATTTCCAGTTGATCGCGACCCCGATATGGGAATAGCCTGGGGCCTAGATGCCCCCACATGCGTTTTGACTCCAGTTGTGGAATCCACTTCAAGTTGCAGAATGCATTATTGCCTGCGACCATCACGAGCTTTGTAGAAATCATCAAAGCCTGAACCACCTGGGTCAAGTTCGTCCACCATTATCATCAGCAATAATCCATCTCCATCACTTTGAGAACACGAAGCTTACGTCCTACTACTTTCATTTCGGCATAATCATCGCCAAACGTCAAGATTAATCTCTGTTCACGCTATTAACCTGGCAACAATATAATTTCGAGCCTCTCTTCTCCACGACCTCCCGTCGTTGGGCATTGCAACCGAGTGCGAGTAGATGGGCTCCTCAGCACTATAGAAGTTCCTTTCCCTTTTCCGATCTTCGTTACCCTTTCTGGATGGGATGTCAACAGAAGTAACTCGGTCTTGGATTCTGGATTCGACGCCAGACAAGTATGACCATGAAATCCGGCTGGTCGACACCACAATTCCGGGGAATGAGGAGGCACCGGCATCGAACAACAGGGGCAGCTGGCGTGGTCTGGCTCGTAGTGCAACAAAGACCTCGGTAAGAGAACAACTTTCACGACGCAAGTACGCAAGCTGGCGAAGGGACAAATTCGACACCGAAAGCGGTGCTGAGGTGGAGGTAGATGCAAGGAACAATGCAGGAGAGGGGTCAAGTACTGCCCTTGTCGAGTCGCACCCGGATAATGAAGAGAGCCAAACGGTAGATTTTGGGCGAACACAAGATAGTTCCGATGTGACCAGCCAACCCCGGGCGAAGGAGCCTATGACAACCCAGAAGAGCGATCCAAAACCAGACCAAGAGATCGATATTCTATACGAGAATCAGCGAGGATCATTCTTTTGCGGCATTCCGCTCTACTCTCATTCTTCACTGCTCAATTTCGACCCGTCGGCCTGGGTTACGAAGGACTTCAAGAACTCGCCCGTTAATATCACCAACGCACAAGTTCCAGATCCAAGCTGGATGTGGGCGTGGAAGACTTGGTACGTGGACATGGGCCAAGATGTTGATGAAGAAGGCTGGCAATATTCTTTCAGCTTCGGCAACAGGTTTGCTTGGCACGGCACCCACCCTTGGTTTCACTCTTTTGTGCGCCGCAGACGATGGCTGAGAAAACGGGTGAAACGCACAGATGCTTTCATGGGACGGGAAGGAGAAAGTGCGTTGGAAGCGGGCCATCACCTCGACGCCGACTATTTTACGATCCACTCGCGGGCGCGAGATCGCAGCCCAGACCATGTTTCAAATCCAGATGCACAACTCGCACGACCCGTGAGTTTCGCAAGCTTCCCCTCCATCGATGAAGACCCGACCGGGCCAGACGACATGAAAGACATTCCGTCGCTCATGAAAGCCATCAGACGAGCCAATATTGACCGCGAAAAGGTTGATGCGGTGAAGACTTTCATATCCACAGGTGGAGAGGAGCTATTCTATCTTTCCGACAAAATGCCTGAGATCATGTCGAATATAGTCTTCCAGAATTCAAAACGGCAAATCCTACTGTACTTGAAAGAACAGGCACAAGAGGCGCAAGCGCACCGCGATGAGCACGAGGCAGACGACCGACCTGAAGGTCCAGCTGAGAAGCGGAGAATAGACAATTTGTTGAAAGCCGCTGAGGCTGCTGACAAAGAAATTCACGGGCTAGAGTATTGGAGCGATCGAAAGCATGTCTTGCAAACAGTGGATGAGACAGACCAACATGACGACGATCGTCAGCAATCGTCGGATGGTGTTGGTGAGATCAGAGGCATCCCCGAGAAAGCAGAGATTTCACGAGAGGTTCGGGTCGACCGTCGACTTGTTGACAGAGGAAAGAAAATAGAGAGTCGAAAGTCTACCTCAGCGGATAAGGCTGCTGCGGACGAGCAGAACGACGAGCAAAAATCTCGATCAGAAAAGGTTTCAACATCCATTCCAGAAGATGTGCAGGTTGAAGGGGTTGACGAAAACGCATGGAAGGGTCAAACAGCAGGGCCTGTGTCGCTTTAGCGTGGTGTTCAGGTTGTGGATTTCGGGCAGGCTGGAAAGTAATATACCCAAATGGAGTTTAGTGCATTTCGACCGCGACTTTTCGCGCGTCGCGCGTCCTAAGTATGTATATTCTCGACGCGTCCACGCAAGTTTTAGATCCTGCTAGTAAATGTAATATTCGTCCCGGACGCCCTGTTACTACGAGTCATCTCTCCTCTGCTGCTTGTAGTGTTTGGTACCATTTGGCTTAATCTGCAAGTGGATTTCGGCGTGGTCGCGCTTTCCTCTCCCCGACTTTGTTAATGATGCCCCCTTCCACAAAGACCAGAAATTCAAAGCGGCAGGCGCGACCGAATATCAACCCTTTTCGAGTGACTAAGTCAAGCAAGCTCAATGTTCAAGTCCAGCTCAATAAACACAAACTCGAAACAATTCAAGAATATGCTGAGGAGAAAATTCGATTACAAGCACTCCCACGCGCTCAAGAGGTGAACACCAGAAAGAGAAGGCATGATGCGGTTGAAGCAGGCGCAGAGGTCGACGAGGTCACGACCCGGCCAAAAAAGACTTTGAAGAAGGCACAACCGAGAATTCCTACATCGCCCTTGCCTAGCCCTTCATCCACGTTTGAAAATTTGCCAAATGGGCTCGAAGAACTCAGATCTTTGCACAAATCATTTGTGCAAGCACTTGCAGTGTATTACGCTCACAATGGCACGGAAAGGGCAGTGTCCCTGGATGCGCTTCTACCGGCGGTTACGAGATTGTGGAAGCGAAGGAATGTGAATCTGAAGGATGTGCAACGAATGTTGGCGTTGTGGGAAATTGGCCATCAAGACGTTGAGAAGGAAATCGAGCACAAGAAAGGCCCATTCAGATTGGTAGTCGTGGGAATTGGTCAGAATCAACAAATCAAGCTCGAATATGCTTGGGCCGACCTGTCAGACGCCTTTTTAGGGGATGTGCTTCACCATAAGTACGAGACGGCCATTGAACGACTGATCCAGAAGGAAGCCGGAGATGGCAAGACCTCTTCATTCAATTTCGAGAGTATCGACAGTTTTCCGGTCCTTAATTGCCACAATGGTACACAAACACAAGCGAGAAAGGAGAAAATTGCCTCAGTTCGAAACCAAATCCTCTCCAGGCCCGTCCAGCAAAACACTACAACCGCAACTACAACGCTGCACACAGAACCAGATTTCTCCAAACTGAAAATTTCCGATCCTTCAGAAACGGCTCCTACACCACTTTCTCGCGAAGAGAAACTCAAATCCCGCACCTTAGGCCTCTTCGATCGCCTTCGAGCAAAGCAATTAGCAAACAGCACGTCCGTGTCCTCTTGTTCTAGCGCACATCTTTTACGTCGCCGAGCACTTCACCGCATTCCAGAAATCGTTGATTTGCTTCGTTTGAAGCAATCACAGAAACTTAGCGCTCTCTTCCGTGCTGACCTCCATGGCTCTCCCAGCTGGACTAGGACCTCGAAAATGAAAGTGAGTTTCAGCTTGGAACAGCTTATTCAAGAGATCAGAGATAGTGGCCGAGTGCCGATCTCCCCAGAAGAAATCACAGAGTGTATAACTATTCTCGGCCGAGAAGTTCCTGATCCCTGGTGTAGTGTGTATACCGGGGGTGCAATGAGATGTGTCACTTTGCAAGGTGAGGGATGGAGAAAGGAGGAGCTGCGGGAGTGGTGTGAGAAGGAGATTGGATGTCTGGGTTCGAAATGAATGAGAGCATTCGAAACCAGCTTAAAACAGAACAAACAGGAAATTTTCGTTCGGCTCACTTGGCTAAGAATTCCCAATTACACTTCTTGCTGAAATCTTCGAGGAAGCGAATCGATCCGGTGTTGAACAACGTTCTGACTAATATTCGATGTTGTACAGTAAGGAGTAGAGCAACCTTCTTCCCAGGTGAAACTCCGTATTTACAGAACTTTTTCCTCCCCTTTGTTCCGCTAAGAAGTCGTTCCCTCTCCAAGACATGTCGTGACCAAGATCATTGCGCTTTATGATAAGTTCTCCCTGATCGACTCTCATCCGCGCCATCGTTTACAGGTTCATATGGCGAATGGGCGACACCGAGGTAGACGGCAAAGTACATACAGAATTTACACCAGTGGCAACGATAGCCAGCACGAGGGCTTATGCATAAGAACCAGTGCGCACAGATTCTGCTTTCTTCGTCTGGTCCGACGAACTCGAAGATAGAGTCATTCTCGCTACAGATGTAGAAAACGCTCAGTCTGTTTCCAAGGATCCCTCACCTTAAGCTGAAGTGCTAAACCCCAATGCATGTCGTGAATGCGGCAGCAACATAAAGTGGTAGAATTTGAAGTACATGCCGATGCTGGTCGTCAACTTCAGAAGGGTATCGCGGTAGAAGAGGAGGGAGGGCCCTCCGTTAGGTTTTGTTACAGTCAGCCGTATCAAATCAAATGCTTAACGACATCCAATCCCACATAATGCTTCCAAGAAACCGATCATCAAAGTCGTTTTCAAGTAGAGTAGAGTACACAGTTGGTGAATATAGCACATTTACTGGCCTTTTCAAAAGTCTTGTATAGCCAGAATCAATCACGGACCACTCTGTCCTCTGGTTTCTCCGACGTTAACGATTAATTGTCCAGCATCGCCCAGTTCTGATTCAACAACAGTGGCGAAACGAGCACTGAGTGTTCGGAACCGCTTGCAGACAAACTCGTGATCTGGGTCTTTTGGAGATAGCAAGCCAGCTTGGAATTTCTGTATCCGATTTGGAAATACCTCGAGTCTGCTGACGTCCAGCTTTTTGGCGGCTGATTCTGCAAGGATCACGTTCCACGCGGCGCTGAGATCGTTCCGATATGTTGCATTGATGGCATAGTCGTCCACAAAATCTCCACAACCGTATATGATGAGTTTGCCTTTGAATATTTCAACACCTTGGATATGATGAGATGAATGACCGTGGATAAGGTCGACTCCGCATTCATCTATCAGGAAATGCGCGAGGGACTTGATGTTTGAGTCGGGCTCCCAACTGTAATTCGGGCCCCAGTGTACAGAGACAATTTTGAGAGCCGGGCTTGGAGCAAGTCCATCATGTTGCTTGTTTAGGGTTTCTTTGATGCTTTCCCTACAGCTTGAGCCGTATTGCAGCAGATTGAACTCGGGGACGGAAGCCCAGTCACTGGGATGATCTGAATAAGAATACAGATGGATTTCATGTTCTCTTGAGCTTTCGCAGGAGGCGCTGCTGGGTGGCCTCAACTTTAGGACTGCTGGTCTCTCTGCCTCGACCACGGAGCGTCCCGCACCGGCATGGGCGATGCCAGCATCCTCTAGAACATTGATCGTCTCAAAAAGTCCTTCTCGATCGAAGTCGAGGGTGTGGTTGTTGGCCAAGCTGACGTACGCCAGTCCGGCTGCTGTGAGACATTTGACATTAGCAGGGTGCATACGGTAATTGAAGACCTTGTTCGGCCATTTTCTGTGGTTAGTAGTGGCAGCAGTCTCAAGATTACCAAGGACGAGGTCAGATTTCCTGAAGAGATCTAAAGAATTACCCCAGGGAGATCTTGTGTCGTAGTTTTGTAGATGCGAACATGATCTTCGGAAATTAGCTGCATGGGCGGCTTCTTCAGGTTCATTCACATGCTGAGGAAGGAGTTGATCTATTAGCCTCCCAAGCATAATGTCCCCAACCAGGGTAAGAGTGTAATATCGTCGAGTCATGATCGGTTGCCCGATGATCTCGGAGCGTTTGCTCCACCAAAATTGAAAACCACGATTCTGCTTCTTCAGACTGGTTGTGGCGCGCTGAAGACTGGTCCATGGAAGCATTTGGAATTAAAAGGTGATAGCTAGTGTCCGAGACCTTGGATATTAGGATTCTTGCCCATTGCTTTCATATGGTATCAAAAGGTTTCCAGGTTTGCTAGCAACGTAACGGTGTGAAACAGATACAGTATTAGTAACACGTCATAGCAAATGGCTTTTTGGGGACAACATTGGGCTATTCTTCCAAAGGATGCCCTTCGGCGGCACAGAGACCGTGGGGAATTTTGAGGTATTGACAACATCCCGCTGTAAAACCAATGCAGAAAATTCTATTTATCCTCTTACAAGGTGTAGAAGAAGTCTGGTCGCTTGTCGCCAGCTGCCCAAATCTGCTCAGCCGACATTCCCTGATGCATATCGTCGCGTTTTCCGGTTCTTCTCAGTCTATTCTCGCGCCTCAACATAAAATGCATGAAGATTGAGCCGCCAAGCAAGCAGACAATTTGATAAGCTAGGACTGTAGCATGCCCTAAGATCGGTGTTAGTATGCCAAAAAGGACAACAACGATCGAAACGCACCAGTCCAATATCGCGGCTTCTCTTCTGGCAGGTAAATATTCGAGCTGACCTGTGTCAATATTAGCATCTTACAAACTGCAAAGCGAAACATCTTAATCCGGACTTACCACACCGTTCAAGTTTCCCCATCCGACGACGACCCCAATGACGACGCCACGCTTGTATACACCTTCCAAGTTATTGCTCGCCCACGACAACGCATTCGGAATCGCCGGATAGATGCCCACAGCTCCCAAGAATGTACCGATGTATTGAATGGTTGGGTTTGCAGTTGCCAGCAACATAGTGAACCCAATGATGCCAATGCAGACGATAGCGATGTTGCAGTAACCTCGCCATTTGGTACGATCGGCAAACCATCCTATGAAAATCGTCATAGCAGCCGCGACCGCATAAGGAGGCACGGAAAGTAGTTGCGCCTTTGTACCAGAGTAACCCATGCCTGCAAGGATTGTTGGCAGAAAAAGTGAAAATGCATAGAGCGGGCACAAGGTTCCCATATAAATGAACGCATAGCCCCAGCACTTCCAATCCTTCAATGCCGCGAAAATGTGTCGTTTATCGTATTCTTCCCCAGTCGACGATTGGTTGTCTTCTGCAAGTCGCCTGCGAATACGGATGCGATCATCAGGACTTAAGAATCGAGCGGTATCTGGCCAATCGAAGACCATCCACCAGCAGAAAAATCCAACAACCATGGTTGCCAGACCTTCGATAATGAAGATCCAAGCCCACCCAGCCATGCCTCCGATCCCATCCATGAGTGCAATTGCTGCAGCGAGAAGCCCTCCAAAGGACCCTGCTAAAGCGGCAGCAGAGAAAAAAGTCGCAGCCCGAATACCGAGCTCTGATCTCTTGTACCAGCAGGAGAGGTAGTAGTTCACTCCTGGCAGGAAGTTAGTTCATTTCCAGCTGACATCATTGCGTGAGAGGAATGAACTCTTACCAGGAAACAGACCTGCCTCAGCCAGACCCAGAAACCAACGGGCTGCGAGCAATCCGGCTTTGTTAGTGACGAATCCCATCAGCGTCATGATCAAACCCCAGAGTAAGATGATGGCAGTAAAAAAGACCCTCGGCGTGTAGCGCTTGAGCAATACATTCGTCACAGGCTCAGCCAGTGCGTAGGAAACGAAGAAAATGGTGAGTGCGTCGTTGTAGTCTCTTCCAACCATGTTGAGATCAGTTTCCATATCTGTATCGTGTCAGAGTCGGCGTAACTTGCAGAGCTTTAGTGGGAAAAATATACCTGCCAACCGGGCGTTTCCAATATTAGTGCGATCCAAGAAACTCAGCAGATAAAGCAAACAAAGCCAGGGGATAAGCCATCTGTCCACTTTCCACATCAACGCTTTATCCTTTGAAGATAGTCAGTATACCGTTACAGACTGGGTATGACAACTAACGATCTTCTTTCGCTCTTCTACAGATTTACCGGCATCAACATCGGGCAAATCATGCAGACTTTCCACACGACTTCTGACTGAAAGGTGAGAGCCGCGACGGTCTACTGCGGTTCCGCCATTCTTCTCGTAATCGTCCAAGCTGGACGAACCATCTTTGTCCACCATGGCAGAACTTCTTTCGAGTAGAGTGCTTGAAGAGAATCAGTCCTAAGCGCAGAATTAATGATCAGATAGAACAGGCCAAGAGGACATCATATAGTCGACGAGCTCAACGGGGAGGCAAGGGTGGACTTGTGAGCCCCGATGCAACTGCCGAATATCATCATCTATTCTATAGAAAAGCTACCCCATTGAGGCATCTCGTCATCGTGGCATTAGCCTGAAAATGGCAGATCCGCAGGCCCGCTTCATAGTGGTCCGTGTGGGTTGAGTGGGAGACTGGGTAGTATTGGAGGTGCCAATGCGGTGCCAATGCAGCCTCATTTTTCTTGGCACCTCTAAAGCTCCATCATGTCGACACTGCCAAGGAATTTTTGACCGATCTCGAGACGAGGTACTAACGAAGTCGCATTTGCCAAAATTCGGTTGTACGGAAACCTTGCACTCTCGGGAGTGCCAAATAGGCTGCATAACTAGATGTTGGGGAATGGCTCTGACATCGTGATGGCAGATAGAGGTCATACCCTACAAATATGCAATGTTCGCTAGGATCATCGGATATGCCAGGTGGCCGAGTACAAGGATGATGTTACACAATCCCGTCCAACTCAACATTTACGGATTTTGATGGCAAGGCTTTCAAGGATGGAGTACGCACTACCCCCAGCCATTCATATTTACCCCGTGTACTTGTAAGGCCTTTGCTGGCGGACTTGTAGCTATATATTGTTTAGCTTGCTGGTTGACTTCACTGGTAGTCGCTGAGATTTTCTAAATGTCGAGTTCTATGGGACGTAATATGCAAGATCGTGCGGCGCCCGTGTCATGAATGTACGGTATCGTAGTGGTATAAAGGATGTCAAAGTTTCCAGTTTGTTACGAGGCAGAAGTAACTGGAAATACCCAATACCACTATTTCACATAGAGAGAACCTTGAAACTGTGTGCCTGGTATCGGGTAGCAACCTCTGACAAGGGTAAAGATTGGTTGGATGTGTTTTCGATAGGGCAATTTCTTGGGTTTGATTTGCTGTGACTTGTCACGCTATTAATGTAACGAGTGTCTCCATGAGGCTCCTTCAGACCGAAACTTTCGATGCTTCTAGGCTTCCCCTTTGATCCATTCACCCATTGAGGCTTATGTGAAGTGGTTATTTCGACCTCATCCAGCAGAATACTTCACACTATAGCAACGTGTATGCAACTCAGCAAATTATCGAGCCACTAAAATGCGAAGGTTGAGTTTCATGTTGAGGTCACCAATTACCATGTACTCAATATCATCTCACATGTTCTGGCAGCTCTCATCGGCAACAATTGTGCTTGGAAGAGAGGTCGATAATCTGGCTTTGTTGGAATTTCCGTGATCATAAATGGATGAATATCATTCCCCGCTGATGCACTTGCCACCAAGCTTTGAGGGTCAAAAACGGTTTCAAGGGCAAGCAATATCACTACTTGCGTAGCTTGGTTGTTCTGGGCCTTGCCATCATGTTGCGTTTTGGATGTGCAGTCGGATCACAGGATCTTCACTTGCTCTGCCATGCTTTCTCAGCGTCCGAAGCAGTGGTCGAATCTTGGATGCGGCTGCAACTCCAACCGGTCAGTTCCGCAAATCATGAATGCTCGAGCACCATCGATTCCCTCGGATAATTGGACACGTCTGCGCTGTCAAATCTTCAAATATTTTCATCCAAGGGTACACAATGCGAATGTCAAACTGATATAAGGGCGATGGTCACCATAGAATGCTCCTTATACTCAAACGACTGTAAAGATTGCCTGGGGAATGCTTGGTTAAATTTGCAACCCCAGAACTTGTGTGACTGGATGCAAATCACTGCTACTTCCACTGATTTGCGTTTCTTTCCCCGTTGTCTGTCATGTGAAATTTCTCTCGAGTGCTCAACTGGCTGAAAGGCGCCTTTCTTGAGGCGTAATGGGCAGACGAAGGTCACGCAAGTTGATACTTGGTGAGAGGATGGGTAATGAGTTGTCCTTTGAAACTCTGACTGTATATTAATCTCCCGATACACTGCTGGAGGAGAGCGCTGGCGTCGATGGAACAATGTGCACTCGGTTCAGTATCCCACTGACCGTCCCACCGGTTTACATTGCAACTAAAAAGAGGTAAGCCACATCAACGAGATCTTCAACTGTACTCCGTAGCCATTCTGCGACCATTCCCTATTCGCAGATACTGGTTTGGTTGGCTACCAAGATGTACATGTGGACAGCAGCCGCTATACCTCCAGCTATCTCGAGATCACCGGCTTGAGTTCAGACTTGTCAAACGGTAGGCATTGTGTCTTTGCCTACCATTGCAGGACAATTAAATCTTCATTGGTTTGGCATAAATTCTCATGCATGGGGGATTCTCGTATCGTTGAGTCATATTAGGTGTCTTCTATTTCTGTGGACGTGTTGCTAATTTATAAGAGTAGGGTTTGGATGAGTATAGGAAGGAGGAATAGTGGAGCTGGAGTCAGCGCTCACGGCGCTCACGCTGTAAACCTTGGGTGCTTGCCCTCGGTGTGCCACGTGCTGATAAGGGATGCGCCTAGAAATAACTAATGCGTTATCTCCCCCTATTTGCAACAAAATGTTTAGTGAGCCTAAGCCGCAGTTATTCGCGGAAAGGAATGGAGCGCGTGCAGCAAAATAACCTCAAGTCGTAACGTACATTTGGTTCAGCACGTAATGGGCCGACGCCTAGAGACAAGACAGTGACGGTCTGAAGCGCCCGTTAGAAGCGTGTTCTGTCGCTTTGTTTGCAACATTCCGAAGGAGGAGATCTTAACGTCATTGAAGCCGCCAATCGATATTGAGTTGCAGCCTGACACAACCTCGACTGCGTGTAAAGTTCTCACCGTCTGGGCAGTGGCCCGACCCCAGATTCATTCCCGGAAACAGTCAAAATGTCTCAAGGAGGGTTGACGAGACGGAGGGGGGCCGGCATTGTCACCGAAACGGGTGACGATCAACCATCATCGAGAATAACTTCCCCAGCGCCCAAGGACAATGCCTACGATCGAACGCCTGAGACAGGACGAGAAGTCGGCGATGGCGGACACATCGTCGCCTATGACCCAAGAGACATGAGTGAGAGCGCAGAGCGCAGTAAACAACCCAAGCTCACGCTCATGGAAGAGGTCCTACTGCTGGGCCTGAAAGACAAGCAGGGCTACCTTTCCTTCTGGAACGACAATATTTCATACGCGCTGCGAGGTTGTATAGTGATCGAATTGGCATTCCGAGGCAAGATCAGCATGCAGAACGATTCTTCAAGAAGACGCTTCCCTCTCGCAGACCGCATAATAGAAGTAATTGATGAAGGCCAAACCGGAGAAGTCTTGTTGGATGAGGCTCTCAAGATGATGAAGACGAGCGAGAAGATGAGTGTTAGCTCTTGGATAGATCTCATGAGCGGTAGGTTGCGTGGTTTTGACGCCGTGACGAGAACGTGTCTGATGCGGCTCTAGGTGAGACGTGGAATCTGATGAAAATCGGGTATCAGCTCAAGCAAGTACGCGAAAGACTTGCCAAAGGCCTGGTCGACAAAGGAATTCTACGTACTGAGAAGCGAAACTTTCTCCTCTTCGACATGGCGACACATCCTGTCGTCGATTCTGCTGCAAAAGACGAAATTCAAAAGCGAGTAAGAAACCTCTGCTCGAACAGGACGGTCGTTCTACCTCCATCTCAATTCCTTCCTGCAGAACTCGACTTCCGATACTTAAGAACCATTGCCATGGTATGTGCAAGCTACGCGGCGAATGTGCTTGAGAACGCGCTTGTTACAATGGGTCACGAAGCAAGGGAAAGATCATTCGCACATGTCGACGAACTGCTCGCTGAGTACAGCCAGTATCCCTTTGCTAAAAGACAGGTCGGCTCACAAGGCATCGGAGCAAATTTGTCACAAGCAGTGGCTGCAGAGGTAGAGAAGAACAAGGACAGGGAGCTACAGCTTGAGGTAAGTTGGACTTCCTTTCCACCACGTCACCGACTGATATGCTACAGGTTGTTGCTGCATGTTTGAGTGTCTTCACTAGGCTTGATTCTTTGCTCTGAGACACACATAACTGATCAATTGATGGTTGCTCTCGACGAAGCTTGGCAAGGTGGCAAGCTAACCATCCCGGCGTTGTCTCTAACCAATGCCAAGCTCTGGAGGTGCAAGCATGAGAAACCGCCAACGTTGAGCGGGCTTGCATGCTTGCATGCGTCACCTGAGCTCTGCTCACCTCAGCGCGGTCAACTAAGAACATGGCTGCGTAGCGCGATGAGAGGTTTCTGGCAGATTTGAACTTGGATATGTCGCGAGTACATTTCCTGCACTACGTGTCATCATTGTAGACTGCTGTGTCATTAGCAGTGGCCATTGTCTTCAGATGTGGTGTGGCTATCTGAGATGCCGAAACCGTCGGAAAGACCGGTCGAGCCAGTTAGCTCCGCGAGGCGTTAGCATTATTTGGGCAGCTCCAAGCACGATACCTAGGTAATTGTCCCCAAATTATTGCTAAACCCCACTTTTGCCTTTACAGGTCACTTTAGACGATATGGTAGGGGTGCCACTTCGTCATGAGTTCACGCCGTGAGATTGGTCCTCTCGTGACTCTTCCTCTTTTGCCTGCCGCCTTGAGAGAAGCTGGGTCGAGCCTATTTCAATAGCTAGGAAACTTTTGCGGATCTCAGTCATTCTCTACAATTGCTCTTCTATCAGTTCGCAACCCCGGTTTATCTTGAGTGCTCCTGAAATCATCCCTTCCCGTTTTCGTATCAAATTTGACGCAGACAGCTTCTTGCAGAGCGTACTCGGGCCTTTTTGGCAAGCTTGTGATTTTTGCAGCTCGGCGCATCGATATTAACTTTTGACGAAACTACGTGAATCCTGACATCTTTCCCTCTTCGCTGCTGGTATTTCTCTGTCACTTGGGTCTTCAGGGCATCTATCTCTGATCAAGGGATCCAACCGAGAGGAACCAACGGAGCCTAACTCGGTCGGCTATATAGAGCCGTCATGAGTGGTTATTCGGCGGAGTTCGACACTCCCTCAATTCCAGCGTCCGAAGCTATCCTTGTCATACACAGCAAGACCAGTATCGACGCTCCCGCTTCTCTTGTTTTTCGATATCTGCGGAACACCGAAACATGGCGGGACTGGAACAGGTTTGTCCCCAGAGTGATGGTCACCTACCAGCCTCCAGAGGAAGATTCTGCCACGGTTGCTGAAATCCATGAGCTAGTTCGAAACACCAGTATCATCGGCAGCTTTGATAGCGATTTAAACGGGACCGGGTTGGGAATACATAAACAAAGAAGTCCCGATGAGAAACCACCGCCAAGATATCGGTTGAGTACCTCGTCAAGTCGGAGAAGTACAGACTCGTATGGCAGTCAGCCATTGCGGCCGCCTTCAAGCGCTGGCAGCAATGGCGTCAGATCCTTTAGTGTTTCAGCTATTGAAGATGATCTTTCAAAGTCTGCTGCACGGAAATATGGGGAAGGAAAGGAATCGGAAAAGGACGCACCGCCAGACTCTAATAACATGCCTCGCGACAGTCATCGAGCAAGCGTCGTGTCACCATCGCTAGGTAGCGGCGGCGGCAGCAAACGAAAAAAGTCACAGTACACACATGTCGTTGGCCCTAATCCTGGATCAGCATCCAGGGCAGCCCAAGCTCTATTGACTGCTTATGGCGAGCCTTCAGTTCGGATTCAAGTCAAAACGAAAATGACGTTTTACTGCCGGATGAAGCCGAACTCCCCTTCCGACTTAACGGAAGTCAAAATAGTCTGCACTGATATTTCCAGGCCGGACGATCCCGTCCCAGAGAAAGGTAAGACGGCTATGACAAAATCAAAGAAATCCACCCCTACAAAAGCGGGGGCATACAGAGTTGTGTGGGGTAGTGATACGGACGGCGCCTCCATCTTTAATGTGGCAGGTGTTTTCGGGTCAAAGATGCCAAAGTTCATGTTGGAGGCTGAGCGAGTCCATGAGATTGAGCCAACTGGGAAAGATTCGTGTATCTACAGGACCTGGGAATGCCAGAAGGGGCATGCTGCGAAATCGGTGAAGAAGAAGCACGCTCCGCACCTCCAAAAGATGTTTGAGGTTTGGGCATCCGGACTGAAGGATTTTTGCGAGGGTCTGCACGCACCCCGGATCGATAGGAGAGATTTCAGCGTCACTGCTGAAGACGTTCCGGCAATAGTTCAAAGCCTTGCATAGTGGCTCGGGCGGAGTAGATGCATCTTGGGACAGACCTAAGGTCTAACCCGGGATTTAATGTCAAAATTGGAATCGTTCATACACTCAGTGGATGGGCCACTTGTTGATTAGTGGAATGTACAGAGAACAAGTTCGTTTGTTGTCAACGATTGAGTGCGACTACATCTAGCACGTCTAGCTATATATCATATGCTTCAAAGTCGAGACATCTTTCTCATGCCTGACGACAATATCGTGGGAAGTACACTTTTGTTCGTCCATGCTCCAATAGGTGATGACAATCTCCTGAATGGCTTGCTCCAGCGACAACCGAAACAAATAATCTTGCCTCATAGTTGAAATGTCGTGAATGTCTGTCCAGATTTGGCCTAAACCTATCTAGCGTTGTGCCTGAGGCAGCGATGTGATTCGATTCTGCACCACTCGGCATTACCTCGGATGGAATCTTGGCGCGCACTTCCAAAATTTAGCGACGATGCTTTTGCAACCAGCGCAACCATCGCATACTTTGCATCCGAACCTCACTCTCCCGCACCCGATACTGTAGTATACAGTCTTCCTACATCCGCAAACATGCCTGGCGTCACGGTCCGAGATGTCGATGTGAGTTTATTCCAACGCCACAAGCGAGCGCAAAGTACTTGATGAAGAGGAGGAGCACTCGCACACAAGACTGGAAGAACAAATATGCTCGTGAGGTATACTGCTGTTGGATAGCAGGCTGACTTGGGTGTTAAAAAGGCACAAAAATTCATCATTGCCTACGCCGATTTCTTAAAGAGACAAGGCAAGCTACAAATTCCAGGTCAGTAACCCGAGCAGAAAAAACCAAAGGAAAGCACAGGCAGGCACGCACCGTCGAGTTGAACAGGGCCACACGAGGTCATAGTGCCTCGAAAGTACGCTCCAGTGCTCTCACGGCTCTTCCTGCAACCGTGCACTGACGGGAAATGAAATTTTCTGACACATTTTTCAATCTCCAGGCTGGGTCGACACCGTGAAGACCTCGAACAGCAATGAACTGCCCCCACAGTCCCAGGACTGGTTCTACGTCCGAGCCGCTGCCGTTGCTCGACATGTCTATCTTCGAAAATCGGTCGGCGTTGGTCGTCTCGCCAAGGCCCACGGCAGCACTAAGAACAGAGGGTCACGACCGAACCACCACGTTGATGCATCAAGATCGGTAGATCGAAAGGTCCTCCAATCCCTCGAGAAGATTGGAATTGTCGAGCGGATTGACGAAGATGATGAAGGTGGAAATGGCAAGGGTGGACGACGAATTACACAGGCCGGCATGCGGGATTTGGATCGAATCGCCATGACCGCTGTAGAGGAGGACGAGGAGGAGGATGACGATGAGTAAATTGGAATCTTCAAATGCCTACCGAATACAACCACGGGGTCTTTTTCCGTCTCTGAATCGAAGACCGCCAGCAAGGGTAAATGTACGATCAGTTGCAGCACTTCACACCTGCGAGCATCGAGGCGAACAGGGGGCGCTACGAACAGAACAGCTAAATGAGCTATGTGGGTTGGGTGTTGGACGAGAGTTTCTCCTCCAGTTCTCTGTCTAGCGCGTCATGAGAGGAACTCTGCCGCCGGTTGAAGGGGCGCATCGACATGTTCGGTGCGCACACCGCGTTGCTCTTTAGCGAAGGAAGTACTACTCTGAATGTCTTTTAAAACTAGAGAAGACGTTCAAATTCAGTCTTCAGGTACAACTTCAATGTTGTTTAATCGCCAAGACGATGCTCTTTTCCGCAGGTATAACCCGCCATCTTCTCCATGTGATGCTATCCGGGTATCTCATGCAATTTGAACCGTTAAATCATAAAACATATTCACTCGCCCAACGTGCATTCGTGCCATGCAGTACAGGCAAGTAGCTCTGTAACCGCTTCCAGTCCGAGCAGGCTCAGCCATAGCCAAGTAAAAGCCAAATTTCTGATGAAGAAAACACATGCAAAACAATAATGGGCAAACGTCTCGACCTCTAATATCGCGCCCCAATCACTCCTCCCCGCGCAGAATTCGCGCCCTCTAAGCAGAGCTCGTCAGCACTTCCGTATCTTGCGTTGCTATCAGCTCCTCAACCTCATCCTTGTCCTCTGGACAGTCTTGGATGTTGCTATTTTGTCCCAGGTCGGCGCCTGCAGCGTTACGGCGAGTGGTTTCCCACGGCAGGACGCGACGCTTCTTAGAATGAACGGAATAGCACGAATTTGAGGTCGATGCTGAGTGTGCCGGTGTCTGATGCTGTCGCTCGAATTCCTGCAGGGCTTGTTCGAGGTCTTCGTCAGAGATGCCTTCCATGACGAAGCTTTCGGACTTTGAGATAGCACCTTTGGGGGCTGTAGTTTCGGTGTTTGTAGGGGAGATAGGCTGCGTGGCTGGGAGTGAGAGGAGGGTTGTATCGTCGAGGACGGCATCATCGAAGTCAAAGTCGTAGTCTTCATTAGCGTGTTTCGAAGGATCTGGGCCGGAAGGGCGGTCTTGATTGAGCCCCGCGAAGAGTTCGTCGTAGTTGAAAGACTCTGATCCGAAAGAGAATGAAATGTCTTGTTGGACCACACCAGTCTGCTTCGCATGGTGAGGAGGCGAGGTTACGTTCGTCTGCTTGATCGGCGGAGCAGATCTGTCTGCGCGTGAGTCAACAGAGGGCTGTTCGTTTTCTTTGTCCTCATCCACGGGAGCAGTATCCAGATCATCGGCCAGATCCTGTGTACATATTCCCCTGAGGATTTCCCGGACCGCCTGGGTGCTAGGTGTGATGATGATTCCAGCTTGTCCTGGCTTGTCTTTTACACGGGGGGTTGGAGTCTGGCGGGCCCGAACATTGAGATCTGACTTTGATAATGGCGAAAGTGGTAGCCGTTCCATAGCATACATAGGTGGCGCTGGAGCTATACAATGAACTGCGGGCTCAAACTCAGGTTCGGTGTCCTGTTGTCCAACAATTTCTGCTTCAGAGTCGTCATCCTGTGCGATCTCAAAGTCCGATGACTCAAACAAATCCTGCTCGGTCACGTTGGGCATATCCCCTTGGACGTCTCTCCGTAATTGGTCCGTCATCCTGTCGATACGGTTCGTAACTGAATTTGAGCTTCTTTGATCGAGGCGAGGTTTTGAATCTGTCTCATGTTCGGCAGCATCAAACGAGTTTGGCGAGGCGTCTTTGACTTCGCCGACTTCGGCGATCCTCAAATTGCTCACGGTGTCACCATTTGTTCCGCACGCATTGACTTCGATCTTGCCTTTGTCACCCTGCTGTTTGTCTAAGTTTAGACGCGCTTCTCTTGAAGGACGTTGCTGCGGTCGGCCCCCAAACCATGAATGTAGATTCAATTGATCTTCGTCTTTCTTCGCAAGCGTTTGGGTGAAAGTGATCTTGCCTGCTTCAAATTGCGTTCGTTTCAAATTCTGTTCCTTAGCGTCCTTGTCGGCTCGTTTGGCCGCATTAATCTTCTTGTTCTCTTCTCGTCGCGTAGCTTTTTCTGCTGCTGCTTGCCGTTTCTCTTCTCGGTCCCAAGCACGCAGCTCGGCCTCGGTCGGTTCTTTGTACCATTTCCCAGATTTCTGGTGATTGCGCTTTGCCTGCTTTGTTGTCTGGACAATAGTTACTTCTCCCGTCTCTTCATCCACGTACGATCCATATTCGCGCTTTCTTTTGCGCATTTCGTAGTCATCCTTCAACCAGGTATCGTGTAGTCTTTGTTTACGCGCGCGCAGCGACCACAAGACCCGCGAAGTCCATGGTGGAGCAATTTTTGGAGATAATCGCGTCACCTTCCATGCGTGCCCCGACAACGCTAACGAGGCTCCTCTACCAGGCCTTAGGCTCACGTTTAGAACTATCATCTTAACGATAAGAAACAAGGAGGGCTTAGGGGCTGGCCGCGCACCGATGAAGTACTGTACTTCGTGCTCACGTAAATTCCGATTTTCGATATTAGCCTCAGCGAACTGCACAAATAGAAGTATTCGAATCTAGAATTCTATGCTTCTTCGTCGTCTATATCTTCCATATCTTCTATCGGAAAAGTAAGAATGGCAGCGATACCACCAAGCCCATCAAGGCGTCTACCACTTTCGTGGTCGCTGCTCAAGATTCTGACTTCACCACCTTCCACATCACGAACTCGATCCACAAGCGTGACCCAACGTCGTCTTGTTGCAACGTCTTGACTCCTAAACAAGGAATTGATGATCAGAAGAACGCCACCACCCCTGCCAACCGCACCTTTTTCAACCGCTTGTTCCACTTCTTTTGGACCATACCAAGCTCTGCCATCATCTTTCCGCAACAGACTGAAGAAGTTATCCATCACCGCCGTTTCACGCGCGTATTGAGTGTTCTGAAGTCGTGCTCGTACTTCGGGGCTGGTCAAAACCTCGTTCAGGCTGTGTAAATGACCTGAGCTGCTGTGCACCACGACAAACGCCTTTCGCTTCACAAGGTCTTGTAGTAGCTTGCTACCCTTGCTCGCTGCTGCTTCATTGATATGTTTGAGAAACCCTTGAGCGACGAAACCGGGACTCGCCAAAAGAATTGGAAAGGTGGTTGAGCTGTCCTTGTTCTCTAGCAAGGCCTCCAGCTGCCGGAGTAGTGTTTCTAGTACAGTGCCGTAGAACTTTTGGAGTGCTTTGTCGTGATCTGCGCTCCTGCCGGCGCCAGCTCGTTTTCTCGGTACGTTCATCTCGACCCTCTGCTTCAACACGGTTTGATGAGATGTGAGAAAACATATATTGGCGAGACCCTCTTGTATAACAACAGCCACTGCTTCTGTGCTCTTGTTGGGATCGACTGCTTCCATGAGCTGTGTCTGCGCCACACTATCCCAACCAGCGCCTCCATCCTTACCTTCGACCACCTTATCGATTGTGAAGTTCCGGTTAAGCTCAAGATCCAGGGTATGATGTTGTCCGATCTTGGCATGTTTGTTTTCGCGAGCAATCTGTCCCGAGACATGGAGTTGGCCTGCTTGTGGATCGAAATCGAGGGATTTGACCTTGATAGTTAGATTGGTGTGTACTCGCTGTGAAGATGTCGAGCCTGTAGCTGCAGACTCGGTGGTTACCCGGCGAATCGCAGAGGCCGTCAAAAAGTCACCAACGAGGACTAGATTAAAGGCGTGCCACATGTCCTCGGGCTCTTCAGGGCATAGGGTGACTGCTCCCGAACCATCGCTGTTGATGATTTTCTTTACAAGCCGCATTGTACTAGACCCTTGACACAATTATGGGGTCGGGACGCATCGCTGAGGAGTGGGGGAGATCTAGGAAGCAAAACAGGCAAGGGCACATGTCTTGGTGCCGTGTGCCACGCTAACCAACCTTAGCAATAGTCGCCCTTTAGAACCTACTTCGTGTCTTCCATCTGCGGTTCTAGCCTGCCATGTGGTGTAGCAAACCACTGACATTTAGAAACCTGTGCAAGGATGACTTGCTCCTCTTAGACCTGATAACTTCTCAATAGCAAATTAGATTTACAGAGCTATGCAATTGATTGCGGTTAGGGACTATATTGGTCCAATATCGCAACGGAAATCGTTCTCAAATCGCTTGACCTCGAGAGACTAGGGGAGCACCCAAGGATTGTCAAGTATGTATAGTGTCTGCTTACTTACAATCTACAAATACTGATTCAGTGATTTCTAGGTACATTGGCTTCCACGAGAGCACGGATATCTCAGGATTATTGCTAGCCGAGGCAAGCCATAGCAATCTGCAGCAATACCTTAATCAGAATAACGACTCTATAAGCATTCATATACGTAAGAGATGGTGTGTACAGGCAACTAAAGGTACCCAGTACCTACGGTGTGATTCACTCGGATCTTCGTCCCGAAAATTGTCTCATCGACAACCGTAAGGCGTCTTTAGATATCTTACTGTGCGATTTTGGTGGTTCAATGTGTCAAGACTTAGGCCTGGATGGGAAAGGCCTTCCTGATCCCCCATTCTAGGATATGGTGTAGGAATCTACGATAGGAACCGATATATTCAGTCTAGGGTCTATCTTCTATACCATCATAACCGGACACTGGCCTTACAAACCTGCGCATTCAACTCGGGACGATAAAGACCAGTCGCAATACGAAGATCGGGTAATAAATTTATTGAAGCAAGGCGTGTACCCTGATGTGGAAGGCATTGTTGGCGGCAAAATTATGATGGCCTATTGGAAAAGGAGTATATCACCGCGAAAGATGTCCTGCAAAGCCAGAAGGCTACCTCTAAGATTCAAGTCCGGGTGCAACAAGTTCCTAAGGGTGGGACAATACGAAACATGTAACAGAAGGCCAGAGATCCGTTCAAAGTTAGGATGCGCTCGAGAAAACTTCGCCGAGACAAACCCTGGGTCAAGCTTTTTAGCATTTAAGATTGAAATATTCTCTTAGCAACATTTGAGCTTGGATCACTGAAGTAGTAAACGTCGTTATCCTTCGTCTTTTTAAGTTAAATAGGCGATCGCCCCCGGACAGACAGGAATAAGCAACAACAGATCCATTCAACTACCGTGATTTATACTTCACACCGACAGTCTCAACACAGCCTGGTATTGACGGCCGTTGACCCTCTATCTTGGTCGAGTCGGTATAAGGTTTCCTGCTATAGGCGGCTGCTGTAGTAGCTAATAATTAATATATTAACCTATAGAGAGGCCTCAGCCGTTGGCTATATAACGATTTAAAGCTTAGAGAGAAGGTTAAGCTGTATACGGGCCCTTTCTAGGGTGAAAGCAGCCGACACTCAGCTCCGACGCACGTAACCTCTCTCGTTATACTATAGGATCAGAACACTCGGCTCTCATAAGCAACTCGAATCCAAAGTTGGGCCCCTACCCGATCCGCGAGATGAGCTTATATTCACTGTTATCATTCTTGGGCCACACTAACCCTGACCACCCTGACTTGGCCATTGTCTAGCTTGAGGCCGAGCTCGAGATAGTCTAAATTGCTCGCCACGTTTCCTTCTACCTATCACCATGTACGTTTAATCTCGTAGTCTGCGGGAGCCCGAATTGCCAAGACTATTCCAGCCGATCTTCCGGCGGGCGAGGCCGAAGAGCTATGTTCAAAAAGGATGATCTTTATGGAGGCTAGATAAAAGGGAGGGAAGTCAGACCCCCAGACTTTTCATTCACCGACAAGCAGCAATGCAAGTCTAAGTCTTAGATTTCAGGAACATCTGCTGGAAGCTCCGCTGTGATTGAGACGGACCTTGATGACGCCAGATGCCTCGCAGTCAACCAGATAATTTGTCTTGTCGTCCGAGGGCATTGCCCCTTCCCACAAGTGAGTCCTATGGGCGCCTAAGCTGGCTACTAAGCACGCGCAGCTTGCTAAAGAATGGATCTCTGTCCACATATGTACCTCTTAACCACCTTGCCCTTCCAACATCGTCGGAATTAAAAGCCCTTCTTGAATGTAACACTCTGGTGTTGTTGAACAACACACAATCACCGGGCTTCATTAGTCGCTCATAGAGGATTCCCGGGCGTTGTAGCAAAGTGCTAAACTTCCTAGCAGCAGCATGCCATTCATCGACTTGATTGTTAAGAGACTCCCGAGCCGAATGACTTTCTCCCGTCTTCTTCGTGAGGTCTGGCAGAAGTGAGAATGGTGCCATGAATGGAGGACCCCAATTGACCTTCTCTAGGCAATCAATCACATTTAACTGGGGTATGTTCATTCCCATAGATTGTTTTAGCGAATATCGGTGATGCTCCCAAGCTTCCAGGAACTCCGAGAGAGTGCGGTAAGTGGTGTCGCCAATGCGTAGCGATCGCACATCGAAGACAGGCTTCGTTGCACTGTACAGATTTGAGTCGGGATGCTTGTAGTGGTAATTGACAGGAAGCGTTGCAAGAACATTGAAGGCATCCATATCGCTCTCGTAAAGATCGAGGGCACATTTGAAAGCATCTGCGAAAACGCTAGCACCTCCAGATGAAGATGATTGCATGCAATGTAGCAATTGGACATGGGGAGGATCCTGGAAGTACAATAGATCCGTGTGAAACCCTAGATCGTTCGAAGTGTACGCAGCATTGATAGCCTTGGGGACTGTGCGCACTATATTCACTGTCAGTATTATACTGAGAAGTCTATAGAGTTGTGTAACACTAACCGTTCCAGGTGTATCCGTAAAATGTGTCCTTCACTGGACCTATTCGCTCCGCAACGGAGGACACAGACTTCTCGACACCAGGTACGTCAGTAACAAATACAAGTCCATGGGTTTGTAGCTGTTCAATCGCCTCAAGAAGAGTAGCATCATCCTGCATGTAAGCCTCATAATTGAAGTCTGTGAGAGTACTGGACTTGGTATCCCATGAGATAGCTGGCAATGGACTGCTTGAGAAAGGGCCAGGTGTCACTCCATCTCTGATAATTGATCGTAAGGTCTTAACCTCAAGTGTCGTCGTGTGGCTTGTTCCAAAGCCAAGCACGTCTTTATTCCAAAGAATCTCTAAAGCTTCAGGGGTTGCCTTCGACGAGTTGACCGATTGAGCTTCGATATCAGGAGGTATATCAGTCGTCGAGTAGAGCTTCTGTTTTGTAGATTCGTGAACGCAAGATGGACATTGGCATAGATCACGAAGGAGGATGGCAGAGAATTCATGATTCTCGTCATCGATCTGGATAGTTACTTTTGGCTTGAGAGTACGATCCACTGGCGTTGCGGTAGTGGGTGAATGCGCATGAGTAGCCTTGCTAATGCCCGATTCATGGTATGGTCGATAACTTCCAGCTCCTTGCCAGAAGGTTGACAGCAGCTTCGTCGGCTTTCAGCACAACGCATGTTAGCTTATTTATGAAAAGCTCACGTACAAACATCAAGGCACATACACTTGCCTTGGATTTTTCAGACCATGAAGTCGGCTTCGTACATGATAGTAGAGGCTGGTTGCAGTGAGCTATCAGCCTTCGGTGTAGCATAACATTGATTTTAATGGCTGAAGCAGCTTTCCTCAACGTCTTCATTTTGTGTGCGAAGGTTTCATTTATGACTTGTCGCAACTATTGACACCTTCAGGCTTATATTGTGAAGCACATGCATATTCAGGGAATAGCACGCTTACCATTTTAGGCAATAAAGTACGAATTGCTGCGCTGATCTTGACAATGAACAATCTCAATTCGGGACGCAGGATCCACATCGTACTCTCTTTCCTAGGTGAGCAAGTAGTTCTCAAGACTGTCATGAATCTTGTCGAAATGAGATGACTGATTAGCCGTGACATAGATATCAAGAAGCACGATCTCAAAAATATTTATGAGCTCTCCCAGCTTGGGTCAGGCTCATGCAATTCATATCTTGAATGCTTTTGCTTTGTGGGAATAATTCATGATGACATCTTCGCACACGATGACAGTTGGAGTTGAACCAGGTTTATTTGATCCTTCCAAAAATCAATCAGACCGCGTCAATGAACCCCAGAAGGCAAAAACGCCGCTGGAACTGATATCGCAAGGTGTCTGCTTGCCGGGTATTCCAAAGCACCCGACTTTTGCCGCGCAACGACAATGGTTGCTTGAAAAGATGGCCCTTGCGTTTCGAGTCTTCGCACGCAAAGGTTTTACAGATGGCATGGCTGGACATATCTCCGTTCGAGATCCGGAAAATCCACATACTTTTTGGACGGTAAGTGCCACCCAGAACCGACGATTGATTCATGTCTTAACTGTCATGGCTCCTAGAACCCTCTAGCACGACATTTTGGTCTCCTCAAAGCCAGCGATATGATTCTTGTGAACTACGAGGGTCAGCCGATTGGCGGTATGAAAAGCCGGTGTCGCTTGATCTGAAATGAAAAGCTAACACAGTTGCTTCAGGAAACATGAGTCGGCCGGCAAATGCTGCAGGCTTCTTGATCCATAGTGCTGTACATAAACTTCGTCCTGATGTCATTGCAGCATGTCATACCCACAGTGTCAATGGCATGGCTTGGGCAAGTTTCGCTCGTCCGTTGGAAATGTTGACTCAGGACATTGCCTATTTGTACGGCGATGCACAGGCTGTTTACAAGGTGCGTAAGTAGTCTCGCCTGCGAATGGTAGTGCTAATGCTGCAGGACTTTGGAGGCGTTGTCTTAACAGTGGAAGAAGGCGAACGTCTTGCTGCTGCGCTCGGTGCGTTCAATTCGATGTAGCTCGTCCGTCTCATCCATGCTAATGACGTTCTCCGATAAACAGGGCCGAAAGGTAAGGGCATGATACTAGCAAATCATGGTCTGTTGACGGTAGGTCACACCGTGGACGAGGTATGTGCAAACTTCAAAAATGGTGACGGCTGAGCAGAATCGGCTGCCAACCTGTATGAGTTCGTCACTAATTGTTTCCAGGCTTGCTTTTTGATGACGCTCATGGAGCGTGCATGCAAATGTCAACTTCTGGCTGAAGCGGCAGCCGCAAATGGCATTTCTAAATGTTATATTCCTGATGAAAGTGCAATGTACACATTCGAAAATTCGAGTGACCCGGAGACACTTTACTGGGAAGGCCAGCCTGACCTCGAATATGAAGAGTACATGAGTGGAGGAGACCACAAGGGTTGAGGAGAAGTTCAGAAATCCGTCTAGCGGGCGTTAGCAGGAAGAGGGCACCTGCACGTAAAGATTGAACAGATGGGGAAACGATACACCATGTCCGAGTCTGATGCTTCGCTGCAAGATTCTGGGCTAGACTGTGGTTGATGGAATGGTACCTGCTATCCATCTGCTGATTAGTAGATGTAATTGGGCAGTTGAATGGCGTATAGATCGTGCGTCGCTCACCAAAGTGACGAAATCGGTCTGAAACAGAAATCCTTGTAGCCGTGGTCGTGGAAAGGTCAAGGTATCTTAAATGTCATCATCCAAAAAGGAATTGCCACTCTTTCTCGATGACTACGTCGACCCAGAACGCATTGTCCTTCCCACTGTCGAGCTTGCGCCAAATTTCAAGCACTAGATCTAGTCTGCACTGAGCAGGTTTTGGAGGCAAATAGTGACGGAATGCTTCCAATCTGCTTTGAATGAATTCACGAGCCGCTGCAACAGCCACTTTTGAACAATTGGATGAATTGGCCGCAACCGACCCAATTTCGCACGACAAAGCGACAAGCAGAAACGGTTGGACGCATCGAGTATGAGACTCCAGTGGTATCGTCTTCACCATCTGTAGCGCATGTAATGCAAGGTGTCTCATCCATATGTTTCTGTCATGCTCAGACAAAGGGTCTAGGCGGGCAGGCGAGTGTGCCATAAGCGCAACATTGAGGACTTCGTGATTCTCTTGAGATTGCATTCGTGCAATAAGGACATCCGGGAAAACCCTGTATATCAGAATGAGAGCGACAAGCCTGTAAGCTTGAGATATGGTTAGTAGATGTGTTACAGGCGTCGTCTCATCCTTGGGGTCAATAAGGCTGCCCTCCATGGGCAGCTCAAATTCCAGAAGACGTTGTTCAATGGCGAGACTATCGTTGAAGGCATTGTCGAGGCTCAGGAGATCTGATTTACGCCAAAATTTCGTCTTGTGGAGCATGGTCCTGTTAGCCCACACCAGCTGCCCAACCTGGCGAATAATGCACAATAGCTCGGGAGCCGTAAAAGCCCACGGATGTGGCTCTATCAGTAACAGTGTTGGCTGTATTTCTACTGATAGCTTTGTCAAAGGATAGAACTCTTCCTTGGGCAGCACAAAG
Organism: Incumbomyces delicatus; assembly: GCA_017655985.1. Classification (NCBI taxonomy): domain Eukaryota; kingdom Fungi; phylum Ascomycota; class Eurotiomycetes; order Chaetothyriales; family Trichomeriaceae; genus Incumbomyces; species Incumbomyces delicatus. The sequence goes on from JACJVS010000004.1 coordinate 1,235,170, forward strand.
GAAAGCATCGTTTCCCAATACCCGATGGCATTCTGAAAAAATGCGAGCTCCTTACCAATGGCAGATCTTTCCAGGACAGTTGTGTCTGATTCAAGACTTCGCAGAAGTTCTTTCGAGCGGCGATACAAAGTAAGTCCGAGATCTTTGGGGTTGTGCCATCCGGCAGTTTGACCAAGCATGATTGCTGCCAGGAGCGTGGTGCATATTGAGTCACTGAGAATTTTGCTGGTACCAATACTCATGAGGACTTCTTGGCGTAGCTTAAAACCCTCCCTGGCAAGGTGTGGATATGCCGGGGCTAAACAGGCTGCTGCCATACTCTGTAATGTTTTGGCGATGTTCGCTGACGACGTCCAGAGCCGAGCAATTATTGAACGAAATGGATTCATCTCTCCATCATAGCACGAATAGATGATAGCGACTTCTTTGAAGTAATACTCAACGAGAGCAAATTCAGTGTGGACCACCATAGGCCAGATCGGATCAGATGTTCTTCGTAGTTGCAACGAACAAGAGAATGATGGCGTATCGACTGCAAGATGACTTTGTTGTTGGAAAAGATCAAATGGCATTGCCATGCCTTCAGTTTCGCTGTTCGGCAGCTGAGAGATTTCATTCCCGAAGTTCCAGCAATCTTGACTATGATATCCCTGCATCTCGGAACTTGTGAGGATGTCATAGGCAATGTCGTTATAGCCGTTAGCTGAATCGAACCATTGTTCTGGATCCGGCAGCGGAGGATACTCAGTGACAAGCTGGTCATCCTGTCCTCCAAGCTGCAACGTTGGTTGAGTAATTAGACTCGGACGAGGAGGAGTTTCTCCAGGATTAACGATATCTTCAGGGAAGTGGTGAGTGTAGCCAGATACTGCACTTTGTAACGGGCTGCATTGCTCGTATGAAGTCACTGTCTTAGAACTATCGGGCCTTCTAACCTCATGCTTAGCAGACCAACGAAGCGTGGGCTGATACCCAGGGCAAACATCATGCGACCGTGTGCAGCGGCGGCAAGCTGGCCTGGCTTCGTCGCATTTTAGCTACAAATGGTGGTAAGTCTCGAGGGCGTGTGCAAAAACAAGATGGTAACGAACTCTCTTCTCCTTGCAACGCGCACAACCCGCGCGTGATTTCTTACCAGCAGGCATCACTATGCTTTGATTTGCAAAGTTGTTACCCAGAGATCCGCCTTCGGGCTAGGCTGTACCTTGGAGTTATCGGTAGTCTGGCATAGGGGGAATTCTAGATCAATTAGTTTGAAAGGCGGGATTAAAGTTAAGATGAATCTGTTCTGGTATGACACGCCAAAGATTGATTAGGCCAACGCACAATAGCAAGATAAATTCTGACGAAAGCGCAAGGTGTCGTTAGGAGGCAAAGTTCAGATTTGTCATGTATAGGGAGACAGAAATTGTTATCACCTTTCGGCTTCCGATAGGACTCTCAAAAGTTTGCCGCAAAGGGCTTTGATATGCGATGCGAGTCTGAGTTTTGTTCCAAGAAGGTGCCTGCCCGGTCATACTGATTTATCCCACGCGTAGAGTGTGTACAGGTGCACAACTTGCTCGTAATAACCTGAATGCTTGATATTAATGCGACTGTAGCGTTAAGGGGATTATAAGAACGAGCAGCAAGCTGGCAATGGTACATACTACAATAACGCGGGACGATTCCCTAATTCGTATTACTCCGTATTAATGAATCATTTCGCAGAGATGTTTGATTGCCAGGAAAACTCAGGCTCTTCAACTATGCTATTGCACGATGCAGTATACGCAACTAACTTCCATACTCTGGCCACAAGCTGTTCAGGTACGCGACACCCTCTGCTAGGTAATCATCAACTTCAGCATGACACGTAGTATTCGCGTTGAAGAAATGGCTCATGCCTACACCGCCTCCTTTCTTGATATCATACGCTGGCCAGTAGTCGTACCCTCGCAGACCGTGTCCGTCATAGATGAAGCTCGTCCACATCTTGCTCATCAATTCACTAAGATCTGCACACCTCTGTGCCTGGCCAAGAAACGGGTTGAGGGCGTACCCGAGACCTTCGACATTGTAAACACGAAAGCGACTTCTGTAAAATGGCCCGCGCCATAAAAGGAGGATTGACCAGCGGGCACCACGTTGAAACGGAAGTAGTATACTGAAGTATTTTGCTGAGACCAGAATTGGCAGTGAAGACGGGGTCCGGCGCCGAAGGCTAAGTCTCTAAGAAATTCGCTACCGTAAGTGCTGTTGAATTGATGGTCGAGAGGGATACCGGTAAGGACATCGAGAGCTGCGGGGATGTTTGGGTACACCGATTCAAGAGTTGAGCCCGTTGAATCGTTCAGCTGGGATTTTGCTGAAGTATCTGCCAGATACTCCCGAGGTCGGCAAAGCAAACGCAGAGCCTTCGTCCGTACTTGAGCCCATAATCAGCGGTACTTTATTAATTCACCGTTCTTCAACTGCTCCGATTGTAAGCTTTGTATTAGATTGCCGTCCTCGTAAGCCCAGAAGGTGTACCCTTTGGAACTGTTGATTGCGGCATTGAGAGTTTCGAAACTAGCATTTCGGAGGCAGGCCAATATATCATTTTCGCCACTGCAATCCACCGCCAGAGTGATATTGACATGTATTGCCTGTCAATCACTCACATTGTAGTTCGGGAAAAATCCATCGAGTTTCCAGACTGACAGATAATAACGCGGAAGACCGTCAACTCGACCACTGAATGCGATGAGGTGAGAACCCACTGAGAGTGCTCCTGCATGGAAGTGATACAGCTCGGCAAGTAAATTTTTTAACCACTTTGATCTCTTTGCTCTTTCTCTAGTATAGATTAAGAAACCCTGGATGCCTGGATGCGAGTCTTCGTCTCCAAAGGCCGTGGAAATAGAAAAATTGCTGGTGCCGCTGCACGATCCTGCAGTATTTGCAAGAATCATGCGATTGTCAGCGGAAGATCTCTCAAGATGCCTGAGCGCGTGGAATCGCCGTGAATTTCGTAGCGGCGCGATTGAATGTGCTTTTCTGGGCGACCCTTCCGGTCGTGGAGTGTCATTCCAAGGATGAGCATTGATTAATTTATTAAAGCGCCTCCTGTTCTATGTCCTGCGTTTGCTGTAGCCGAAGTGCATTTAGATCATTTTGTGTGGTCATGAGAAGTGACAACAATCGTATAGTGATGTGACGACCATTAGTATTACTCCATTCTCCAGAGATTGATGCCCAATGCAGATGTCACGCTGGAACCTGATAATACCATTGCTTCCCCAGACACGCTATTGCATTTCATGTCTAATCGGGGCGGTATGCCCAGGACTTGTCGCGGGCATTTCGATCCGGGTATGGCTTTGAGTGCCAAGCTCGCTCATCGCGGACTGGCTTTGAGCGTTTCCGCCGTAGGACGAAATGTTGTCCTTATGGTTGCTGTTATACGCTGAGGCATCATTTGACGCCGCTGCTGAATGAAGCTTGGTTCTTCTTCTCCGACCCAAGAGGAAAAATGCTACTGCAATGATGGCCAGCAGCGCAAGCACGCCTATGACAATGCCAGCTATTGCGCCACCAGACAGCCCGGAACCCTTCGAGCTTGAACTGATGGATGCACCGCTTGTAGCTGAGGATCCACTGGCGCTGCCTGTGCTGGAATGCGAATTGGTTGCGCTGGCGGTTGCGCTGTCGGTAGCGCTGTCGGTAGTGCTGCCGGTAGTCGTACCCTCAGCAGACTGCGATGATGACGACGGCGAGGATGACGAGGATGACGCGGCTGTGCTTTTCGAAAGCTCTCGTGTGGAAAATGGAGTCGGGTCAACCGATTGACTTGTGGCTGTCACATTGCTTACTCCAAGTGCTTCAAGATAGGCTTGGTTCGCCTCGTCGATGCTGACACCGGAGTTTGGGGAGGTGAAATTACTGATGCAAACATTGATTTGGCCCTGAGTCGTTGTACACGTCTCCCCGGCGACAGCATTACAGCACCAAACTGTGCCGCTTCTGTTGCAGACTGTCTGGCCTTGAGTGTTGGAGTTACAATTTTCATACCACGTCCAGCAGTTCGGATCGGGCTATTGAACATTAGCAAGGGAAGACTCATCATGGAATTAAGTACCGCTGGACAACCATAGACGCGTGCCACATCGTTTCTGTAAGCACAGACTCCGCCATGTGTTGTCTGTTCATTAGCTTGCATAGACGCGCCGTGAATCGCACAAAGGTCGATAGTATCGGTGTAGAAGAATTCCACCTCTTGCGCTCGTACTAGGGCCGCCGTTGCCGTCAACGCAGCATATCCATATTTTCTAAAGATCATCTTCACGTATTGTTCGGTATCTGAAGTGGAAAGTCGTTCGCAACCACAATTTCGAATAGAATAAGTTACGCAGGTTAGAGCTCATCTCTTTCTAATTTGTGAGGAATAGAAGGTATTTGCCTGCGCCTCAGGCAGGAAACCTTCAGCCAGCGGCCCGACGATCTCTTGCTGGCCCATGTGCCCATCAATTAACTACTTGTTGATCGGGACGTGTGCAAAGGACGATGAGGATAGGGGCTAAGCTTTGATCGAGTGTTTTAGGTTTGTCTTGAGCCAATCAGAGGACGTGGAAGTTCAGGATTTGTAGCTAGATAGGTTAGATCGAGGTCCATCTCGGTAGCTTCGAACCCGCGCGGCGAGGCTAATGCTTGACGCCAAAAAAAGCGAACACTTTCATTGTTTAAACGGAAGACGAGAATATATCGGCTTTCATACCATAGAAACGTGGAATATTTGATCTATTGGCTTCATACGTCCTTTATCTAGTTCCCATTTAGTGACTAACCCTGTTTACTTATATTCATCGTCGCTGCAGAGATATTGGCCTCTGAAAGGGAGGGTGGTAGTCTCGAGAACTGAACTGGTACCTTATCTTTGGCGTCAAGGTTTGTTTGGCTAAGTGGGTGACAATCTTGCAACATTACGTGGCTCGTGGTGTTTCAGGCCTAGCTGAACGGAGACGGAATTGAGCACGTGGAGCGGAGTGCCTATCCATGACTGCGAAATACCTCAATAGTCAAGAAATTCTAGCTCTTGAGCAGCTATGAATACCAGAATCCCTCAGTCCAGACAGTGATCAAGCCTCGGCCGTCTTCAAGCGAATCAATTATACGCACATCTTCGGACACCAAGCTGGTGAAGAAGAACTTCCTCCCCTAGAAGATGATGTCGATATGTCAATCGCAGATTCAATTCGTGCAGTGATCGAAAAACCAATATACGGGCATTGAGCGCTTGCAGCGCACTCTAATGGTCGGCTACCACTTATCGTCTGAGGCATTCAATGTTCGTGGCCAGATCGAATTGGGCACAAAATACTCGGATCTAGGCAGATGCCAAGCAATACGAACTGCTTGAGTGGTGGTGCATGCTTGGGATTTTCAATCATGGAGGCTTACCTCAATCGACCAAGATATCGTAGCTGACCAGGTCAAAGCTCTACGGAGAAGAAGTCGACCTCTCGATGACGTCAAGCTCGGGGCTTTCGAACGGCGGTTCGGCCTGTTTTAGGCCTTTGGGCACATTTTCACCAAAAGAATGGGCTGTTTGGCAAGAAGATTGTGCTTTGCAGGTGGGTGTGGGAGACCAGCTTGGGACACGCGTGATACCAGATGATTGGAACGCGAGTTGCGGTCACCGATAACTCCTTAACTACGTCGACTGAACGAGAGCACTGTTTCCTTCCCGAATTGCCCACCATGCCTTCCTAGAATGCAACGATCTAACTCACTGCCCAATATTGAGTTCTGCGACAATAGCAAACACACCCAGGCGAGATTCAAGTTGTACCACCATCCCAGTGATACACCCCACATTGCGTTGAATTCTTGAACCAAATTCACTCAATCTAGACATCCGGGGGGGAGTGTAGAACTCGTTGATGCTGATCATCACCTTCATAGAGAACTCCGAAATATCGCTACCATGGCTGTCGTCTTTGGGCGGTTATCCGTCCCGGCGAGAGCCTTAGGGTTGTTGACTGGCTAGTAAAAGTGAAGATATCAGGTCCAAGTATGAAATCGTCAGAATCAAATACCGTTGCGCAAGGCATTCAAGCTTACGATCCAGATGCGGACGTGATATATGTTCAAGCTTTGTCCAAAGGAGAGCCGCTCAACATGTTTGCCCTGCACAAGCATAACACTTGCACCGTACACTATCTTGGAATTCTACTTTCCTTTCGTCTACTACGTCGCTGTGGACAACTTCAACTGTGTCTGAGCAGTGCTTTGTGCAGGTGCGCTCGTGGCTAAGTCCTTTGTAGACTCGTCTCAACGGTTGCACGTCCGATATAGCGACTCGTGGCTTTCTTCCGATGAAGTTTCTCAAGATCGAATCTGGCCAGGAAGTAATGTTTATCAAGCTCTGCAACAAGGAGAGGTCGAAGCAAACTCCTTCCACGATTATGTGTGATGGGCCATTGCTGGGGCGAAAAGCTCTGGCAATCCCCGCTGCACATTCCACTGAATGCCGTACCGAGAATATTTCTTGATGCGGTCATGATCAAGGCGAAACTAGGCTTCCGGTTTCTTTGGATTGACTCACTGCGCATCGTCCAAGATAACGATGCCCTTCAGCTTCTTCTGGGTGTTGATCAGGCCAACTTTGCAAATTTCGGGTTTGGGTGTGACACAGAATAAAGTAACGGCACACAATCAGGACGGTTAGATTAAGCTATGAGGCCACCGGCTACGATACAGACTCTACTGATGATCAACGATCCTGCCAGGACATTCCGGTTATGCACCAGTCTAATGCTGTGCTACTGTCTCCATACCTGAGTATGGATATTGACCTTTACATAGAGACAGCTCTGAAAGACGTGAGCTACAACAACCAAGAGGGGTTTGTTTTCACGACTTAGCAATCACGAGCGCTACGACTAGAAATGTTACGGCAAGCAATGATGGAGCCCGCTGCACTACGTGGAAGCGGCGACTGTTGTCTGTTTCCTCACTCTAGGCGAGACGCTCGAGAGCTGACCATTCATGTTGATTCTAAGAATGCTGGGGTCGAGATGGTTCAACGTAAGACAGGGAGGTATATGTCAGTTTGATATGAGGTGTGGAGAGCAATCGGCAACATTGGTGTTGGTGGCATAACACGTCAAGCTGCTCGATGGTCTCTGACCTTGATACACTGTGTCTGCAGACCAAAGTGAGAAGACTTTGTGGAAAATTCCAAGATACCAGCGCCGGTGACCCCAGCATGTGTGTTTGGTGTTGCTGATAATCTACCACAAGCATGCATATGGCAAAGGGTGGACTACTGGTTCTTGGTCCTATTCCGTGCTAGCATTTCCACCTCGACTAGGACTTCCATGGGCGTCTGGGTGGTACAATGGCATTGAAAACTTGATCAAGGCTAAGTGGACTCTGGGATAGGTAATCGTGGTAATCTAGCGATCCCGCGAAATGACGAACTTTGTGTGCTAATAATAATACGACGGATGGAGAAACGCGAAGTTTCGGACGTGCCAAGGCAGGGACTTGACCCTGCACTTACCTTGCGCGCTTCTGTACGGAGTACGAAGTACCTACCAAAGGGATCTTTGCAACTTACGTTTGTTCACAGGGTACACCTGCAAGAGTTTAAAACACCAACCACCGGATCTGACGAACGAAACATTTCAGAAGAATATGCGGCAAACGAGACGACGAGCACTTGTCGCCAGACTGCATCCCTCAAAATTCGGCACTTATCATTGCACCATAGAAGCGTTTCAGCTTAAGCACTCCATCTTTTTGTATCTGCCCTTCCTCATCCTGGGGCTCACACTGACATTGAACCCTAGCAATCGGCCAAGGCAAAAAGTTTGGATATAATAATACTCTGACCGTCCGTGCATGCGGGACAAACCGCTCAAAGCCGCTGCACAAGAGTCAATGGCCCGCATAATTATGCAGCTCGAGTGCCCGTAAACCTTAGAGCATGACACAATTATTGATTTTTTTTTAACTGTAGCTTACGCAGCCACGAGCTTTTCGCACTAGTTCCAGGCGTGATCGCCCCTCAAGGCCTTACGATGACGCCAAAAGCTGTATAGCTCTGGAGGCGGCGCATAGCTACAAGCGCAAGGCGAATGGGTGACGGAGGAGACTTTTTGATACTCCGTAGTTGGCGCCTCCTGGTGATTACACTGGTCCCACCAAAAGGGCCGTGGTCATATGTCTATCTGCTTTCCCGGCCATCTGCTTTTCTGCTACCACGTCGTTCGCAACGAATATCCTGCTGCCTTTACTCACCTTGCTCTTTGCAAAAACCTTTGCGCAGCCACTCCTTTCCTTGTTGCGTGGGTTTGCGCAAGCTTTCGTTGCACAGAAGACAATCCTTTCTCTGTAGCTTGTCGACTTTCATCATCTGCACGAGCTCGCCGCAGTCGCCTTTTGCGCTACTAAACCTCAACAATCCACCCGCCGAGTATTTGGACAAGCACACAGCATGGGGAGTTTCTTATTTCGATGGTATGCACCCCTTACAGGGCAGACAAACACTACAATGCCGAACTCTTGCTAACAAGTTTTCAAGGCCCTACCCAGCTCAACACGTCTACGTCACCGGTACATTCGACGATTGGGGAAAGACAGAACAGCTTGATCAAGTCGATGGCGGTTTTGAAAAGGAGGTCCAGCTGCCTTCAGCCGATCAAAAGATTTACTACAAGTTCGTGGTGGACGATCAGTGGATAGTGGATGACGGAGCTCCTAAGGAAGACGATGGCCATTACAACGTCAACAACGTGTTACTGCCAGAGCAGATCAAGAAGAATGCGTCGCGCGTCGCAGAAGATGATCTCGAAAAGACTCGAACAGGAGAGAGCAGTATTCCCGGCGCATTTCCTGACACCCCTGCGCAAGAACCTGACACCTTCAAAGTAAGCCCGATTCCTGCGACGGGTTACAAGGATATTCAGAGCTCCGTCACCACTTCCAAGGAGGACTATGAAAGAGCGGGCGGCGAAGTCACCGCTGAAGGTGATGTCTCAATCCTTCCCGTCCCTGCTTCTGGACAGAAAGATCTTGACAGCGCCGCTACAACCTCGAAAGAGGACTATGAGAAAGGCGGCAATGTCGAACCGGACGACCAGCAAGTAAGCGTCAATCCTCTGCCTGCGACAGGGTACAAAGATATTCAGAGTTCGGTCACGACCTCGAAAGAGGACTATGAGAAAGGCGGCAATGTCGAACCAGACGACCAGCAAGTAAGCGTCAATCCTCTGCCTGCGACAGGGTACAAAGATATTCAGAGTTCGGTCACTACTTCAAAAGAGGACTACGAAAAGGGTGGTGCTTTGGGCACCGCAGGCGCTGCCGTTGCTGGTCTGGGTGCTGGAGCGGCTCTTGGAAGCGCATTCTCGAAACCAAAGGATGATGACAAAAACATTATCCCAGAATCGTCATTGCCCATGAATCCAGAAAAGACTGACACCACTGACACTGGACCATTCATTGGCTCCTCCGGGCCCGGAACAACAACGGCGGATCTGGCCTCTCAGGTTCCACTTGAGCCGAAGCGAGAGGCCCAGGTCGTCGACTCACCTGCCACAGAAGCACCAGAGCCGTCCAAAGCAGCAAGCGCGACTCCATTTATCAGCTCTTCAGGACCCGGCACCACGACCGGAGACCTTGCGTCACAAGTGCCCTTGGAACCCAAACGAGAAGCACAAGTGGTTCCTCAACCCAGCGATTCCGAACCGAGTCCTTTCATCAGCTCGTCAGGACCCGGGACAACCACCGCGGCTCTCGCGTCACAGGTGCCTGTTGAGCAGAAGCGACAAGGAACAGTCCTCGACGATGAAGCAGACGCAGCCCAATCCCCCGAGGCAGTCGCCGAGAAATCGGCATTAGAGAAAGAACTACTATCAAAAGTACCCAAGTCTGAAGCTCAAGGAGAACCAGCTTCGGCCGCCGCAGCTCAAACCAGTTATTATGGGCTTGCTACAGCTGTGCCAGAACCTGTGGAGGAGTCGATCGCCAAGGCATCCGCCTCGCCAGAAGCAGCTGCCGAAGCCTCTGTTGTAGCCGAGAAATCCATGATGGAGAGTGAGTTACAGAACAAAGTACCACTTGACGAGTCCGCAGGGGAACCAGCGCCAGCATTTTCGGCGGCAACAGGGACGACCGCACCCGCGGCGACCGCCACCACTGGTGGAGCTGTGATTGGCGGCACAGCAGCCGCAGGTGCCGCTGCCTTGGCTGCAAAACACGATGACAAATCGGCTGAGCCACCACGGGTCGAAGATAGGACGAAACCTAGTATCACGACCGACGTTGCACCTGCCAGTCAGGCCAAGTCCGACGCGGTCTCATCACCTGTGAGTGGCTTTGGCGTTGCTAGCCCCCATCCTGGAGTTTCGCCCGCTGCAGGCGCTGCGCTGTCTGACGGAACAGAGGATCCTACTGTCGCGGACGAGCCAAGTGCCCCCAAGTCAAAGGTTCCTCTCGAGACGTCCGAGGCGACTGCCACAGAATATGCCCCACCTCAACGCCAGGGTATTGCACCGGGCGTGTCTGCCTCTGCCGCTGCTGCGCTGTCCGACGGAACAGAGGACCCTACATTGTCAGAGGAACCTGCGGTCAAGGCGATGGTACAGAATGAGACAGCTGGTGCCACATCCGCGGCCGAACCAACCAAAGACGTCGCGCCGGTCAGCGCAGCAGCTGGAGCGGAGGACAAGGCAAACGAAGGTGCACAACCTGAAAAATCTACTGGGAAGGTGGATCCTTCTCCGATAACGAAACCCGCAGCAGCCTCGGCGGCAAACAAGCCTGAGAGAGCTGCTCCAGCGACCCCTCAAAAGGCTACGACAGGCGCAAGCGGCTCGGCAACCAGCACACCCGTCAAAGGTACGCCCGACTCCAGCACGACAGGCGACAAGAAGCAAAAAAAGAGACACAGGTTCAGCCAGATGATCAAGAAGATTTTCGACTAGGTGATTGCCTCGGGCAGCAAAGGGTTGTGGTCATGTTGGAATCTTTTGTTTTACGAAGCGGCGCCAAAATGTTGATTTCTGTGATACCTGGAGGCTGTAGATTCTTTGGAATGGTTCCCACTTATGCACGGTGGTGTATGCATTCTCTAGTCGTGGTCCAATGTAGCATAATACACCTTTTTAATTGGCTGTGACTCCTTCCGGCTTGCCCATGCGAGCTGTGTACATGTAAGTGGTGAACTCAAGCGAGCTTCTGGAAAACGACAGCAGACTTCTAGAAAGGCCGGAGAACATGGGGGGCAACCACCAACCAAGCGGTGTAAGGTGTCGCGGCAGGGGAATGGGGAAAAGGGAACGCGCTAATGACCAATCAGATGGTCAACCCCGCTTGATCCTGGCAAGAGCTCGAGGAGCTTGGACCAGTCGAGCTCGGCGAGCCGCCCGTTGGTGTGCGTAGGCAGAATTTGCAGCGTGAGCGTGGGTAAGGTTGTTCTGATACGAGCAGCTGGGAAACAAATACTTCGTATGTTAGCTATCATTGCGCTCCTCCAATCTTTGTAACTCCAGGCTCTCTTCCCACGTGCCATTCGAGAGGTGAGTACTTCGTACAACACACGCTTTTCTACCACTGTCTCCAATCTGGCTCGACCGCGCAGCTCCTAACCCTTACGTCATCTGCATTCCATCAGCTGCCGTGCGAGGTCTTCGATCACCTTCGAGTCACAGCTCATGTTTCCACTTTTCACCCGGACAGGCACTCGCACGTGAAGCGAAGCGAACAACACAATTGCTAACAGACGGCCACAGGATAGCCAAGCAGCGTTGGTGGCAACAACTGAAGCTCGATAAGGCGAACAAGCTGGGACTGCGTGTGTCAGGTCCGACCCTCGTTATTGCTGCTGATTGCCAGGTGCTACCCACGTCAAAAGCTTTCTGCTATACGCCCCAAGCTCCGTCAGGTGCAGATCATAGCTGCCCCACCTTCAGAGGCCCATGCTCCTTCCTCCACAACAGGCGAGCCACTCAGACCATTGTATGCGGTAAAACGGGCAGTTGCTGGAACTTCCGAAAATACTGTACCCCCAGCCTAGCCTGTTGTACTTTATCCCCACATCTCCAAGCACATCATGTCGTCGCTTGAACCATCCCACCAGCAGGAAATCGAAGCTCTGATTAAGGACCTTACCATTAACAAACCCAAGGACTTCCTCCAGCACTGCGCCAATTATTTCCATCAACGACTCCAGAGCGAACGATCATCCCACCTGTCAGGTGCCTCGCCCAACGAGAAGATGGCTGATAGCGCGGGGCCTTTCGATCGAGCTCCAAACTCAAACACCATTCAAGAGGAGGACGAGGAGCGTGATACATTCGGCTCCCCTACCCAGCAGACCTTCAAATCTCGTTCATCTCCTTTCTCCGGCTCGGGTGGCTTCGGAGGGAGCTCTGGTGGAGGAGGTGGAGGAGGTCTATTCGGTAACTGGGGAGGCGGCTCATCAGACAATGCCGATGCCGCACAACACACTCCTGCCAATTTCCCAGGAGCTGGTCGACGAACATCCGTCTCCGCAGAAGCCATGCAGCCGGATGCTGACTCCGGTAGCTGGCGCCCGCCCAAGCATCAAAAGACCCCGGATCAGCTGGACAGATTGAAGACGGCTGTTGCCAGCAACTTTCTGTTCACCAATCTTGACGACGACTCCTTCACCCTCGTTCTCGACGCCTTGAGCGAAAAGGCTATTCCTGCTGCCAACATCAGGGTCATTAATCAAGGCGACGAGGGTGATTACTTCTATGTGATCGAGTCTGGTGATTTTGATGTACACATTCACGAAGCTGGCCAGCCATCTGGCTCAGACGTGGGCAAGAAGGTTGCCACTGTTGGTCCTGGTGGTAGTATGTCCCCTGCATCCCGGCTGCGACATTGATGTTGTAGCTCTTGGTTTCCCTCGACCTGTGCTGATTGTTTGATAGGTTTTGGTGAACTCGCCCTTATGTACAATGCCCCTCGGGCCGCCACTGTCATCTCCACGGGCAAGGGCATGCTGTGGCAACTGGACAGAGTAACCTTCCGCAAGATTCTCATGACTAACGCTTCAGAGAGGAGAAAGATGTATGAAGGCTTTTTGGAAGACGTTACACTGCTTTCTGGCCTGAAACCCTACGAGCGTGCCAAGATTGCCGATGCTTTGGAGACCGTCAAGTACAAGGCTGGCGACAATATCATCACTGAAGGCGAGCCAGGAAACAACTTCTATATGCTAGAAGCTGGCGAAGCACAAGCTTACAAGTCCGGAATCGATCATCCTGTCAAAGACTACAAGCGAGGTGACTACTTTGGCGAATTAGCTCTCCTCAACGATGCTCCACGTGCAGCTTCGGTCGTGGCTAAGTCAGACTGCAAAGTCGCTAAGCTAGGTAGAGACGGCTTCAAGCGTCTATTGGGTCCTGTTGAGAGCATAATGAAGCAACAGCAGTATGAAGGCCACGATCGCGATCCCTTGGACTCAAATCAGCAAGACTCTTGATCGGCTGATGAGCAGCGGCTTCCAAAAAGACAAGGTGATAATCATCTGCCTCCCTCTCAAAACTTGGCTGTCACGTCTGATGGTGCTGAGAACCTGGCAACTGGAAAGTTACATTACAAACCTAGTCTCACTGACGAAGCAGGTGGTGCGGCAGCAGACCAACCACAGACATTGACTACATATGACGATGAAAGATTATCTCGATAGTGAAACGAGCTTGGAAAAAGAGCTGGTATGTGTGCATTAGGGCGTAGAAAAGGACTGCCGCATAGAGGCATCCGGAGCTTTTCAAATACGCAATGTTGATATTGAGATCCGAGCTACTCCCTGTTGCCTGGAATGACTCCTGAATCGCTGTTGTCCCATACTCGCTCGAAATATGTCAGTCAATGCCGGATTTGGGCTCCTTGCTCTGGTCAATTTGAACCTAGAGAGCTACCAACCACTAACACGTTGCCTCTTGATGACTAACATTTCTCATTATTCTCAATTTTCTATACACTCTCTCTAACCGAGTCTCGCGATCTTTGCTCAGCAGTCTTCCTCTGCTGCTTCACCATGTCGTCTACGATCAATCCTGCAATGTTCCTGCCGCTGAGGGCGCTCGTTTCCATCGAGCTGATGAACGACTCGATGGCAGACGTGTAGTACAGTCGTCCTTTCCACTGGTCCACCGTGCCGTTGCTGCCGTCGGGGCCGTTTGGAAGAGCATATTGCTTGCAGTTGTAAATGTCGAAACAGTCGAATGCAGATGTTGGTGGCATGTATGGGTAGCTGTCCCAGCGTTTCTCGTGGCTCCAAGTGATGAGTTGCCTGGGGAGCGTGGTGATGGGGTAGTTGTGGGTCGGCGGGCGTTGGTAGCTTTCACTAGCATTCTGCTGACAACGGCCAGTTGGCGACGGGTTCGGATTCAGCAGCTCTGTGGGGAGAGCTGGATGGTCAGACCAGCCGAAGAGATCTATGAGGAAGTCGGCACTTAGTGGTTCTGGCGAGAATATCTTGTAGAGGTATTGCTTCCCGTTTGGTGTGCGGTTGGGCCATTCGGGAGATTGGAGTGTGGGATCTTCGACTATAAGAGCAGCTGCAGGTACGGCGGCAGGGGGGTAGCTGTCTTCGGTCGGAGTGATGGTACGCAGCGTGCTTATGGACCAGAATTTCATGGGACCAACGCCTTCCGGGCCGCGGCCAAGTTTGGTAGGGTCGATATCCTGTGGAAGAGTGGTGAGGACCGAGTCGGGAACAAGGTGTTGCTCGTCCTGCGCGAGGCCGAAGAAAGTTGGGTCTGGTCGAGAGGGGCTGCTGAACAGAGTTACATGAAGGGAAACATAGTCAGCTGTGTTGGGTTCCCAGGCTGGAGGCGGATTGAGCTTGAGAGTTGAAGTATCGTATGGCGCGGCCAGGACAACTGCGTCGAGTCCCAGCGCCAGGTTCTCATGGCCATCGTTGTTATCAACGTATCGAATAGCTGACTTGTCCTGATGGTCTCTTGTAGTGATTTCAGTAACAGTCGTATTCAACATGACCTTTGCCCCTGATTCCGCAACCATGTAGTCGAAGATCTGCCAATTGCCGCCATCAACACTCATACCGCCAGCGGTAGACATGCAAACCATGGTTTCCAAACCATGGAAATCTGCAAGATTTTGCGCATAGTTGACACGGGAGCTGGCTTGCACGATCTCCCGTGAGAATTGATCCCCCACGCCAGCAGCAGACAACAGCTGGGGACCAGACTGCGCAGCCACCGACAGAAGGTCGAGCTCCTCTGCAGCTTCGGTCAGATCTCTGAAAGGAAAGATCTCATTATACATTCGCAGGAAGCGTCCGATGACATCCTGTTGAAGACTTCGCAGACGGAAAGGACTTAGGCCATACTTCCAGATGATCTTGACAATATGCCACCACTCGCTCAGTGTTCCTTTCAGCCCATTGGTCTCACTATCATTCGCCAGTTTGAAGACGAAGGAACTCCCGTCCCACACCCCAAGGTCAAACTCTGCACCAGTGCTATCATCCTCGCGTTTGTTATCTGTCAACAACCCAGCCTCTCGGGTGGTATTGTAGAGGATCTGATTAGCCTTCACGAAGATGGAGCCACCTAACTCGACTGGGTACCGAGGGTCGTTCAAGGCATTGACAGTGGTCGTGCGTCCACCTACGCGAGCATTCGTCTCGAAGATGGTGATGTTGATTGGAACGTCGAGCCCGGCCTCGCGAACGAACCTGGCAAGGTGGTAAGCCGCAGAAGAGCCAGCAGCCCCCGCACCAACTATGGCAACGTTGTAGGCCTGAGATTCCAGCTCAGAGGAACAGACAGCCCTGGTTGCATTGGTAATCAGGCAAGCCAGCAAGCCTATCAGAAAGCTCGCGTAGGTCCAGATCAAACGCATCGTCAAATCACTTTCGATCTCTACCAGATAGGCAAGCCATCAATCACAATTCCAATCTAAGCGACATGCGTTTAGAGGAGTGTTGTTCGACCCTTAAAAGAATCGTCCTTCTACGGGAAACAATACAAGGAGTGGCACGCTTTGGTGTCGCTCATACATAAGTCAGCTAAAAGCTTCCCCGGCGCTTGGTAGGCAGCTAATAGGTAGCTGTGGATGCCCCCTAAACGTAACTTCATCGCGTCCTGGATTTCTTGACAGAACCTTTTCGCGTCTATTTATCATTACAGCAGTCGCTGTGGAAGCTTGATATTTAGGAAGGTCAATTGTTTTCATTTAAGGAATTGACTTCCCTTATTATAACTCTACGTGCAGATACTTCGTACAATCCACCTAGATACGTTCACTTCTAAGTGCTCAATCCTGACCCGTACTTCATACTTCCCCGCCTTCGAGAACCTGCGGTGCCCCCGCGACCCCCCAGTTCTCTCTAACGTCATCTCCGACATCACCGGTCTCGATGACCTCGACATCACATCCAATCGCAACTTGTATGGGATGTATTGAGCTGGGCGCTTTGCGTCCTCAAAGCCGGCGGCAAGTTCGTTGCTAAGAATTTCCAAGGCCAAGGTGTGGATTTTCTCTTCCCTCAAAGTAAAATCGGCTTTCAAAATGTCCCTGTTGACAAACCCGAGAAGCAGCAGAGCGAGCAACATAGCAGCTTTTGTGGTCCCTCCAGAAAGAGGCGCTGGAAATGCATGAAGCTGCTGGAATTCCTGAGGCAAAGACTAAAAAAGGAGAAGCACCCGTCGAAAAAAGATATGTCCTTGAGACATTTATTTCGCTCTTCTGAAATCTAGGCGACATGGTCTTGCCTCCGGAATCGAATGAATTCAAATATTCAACGATCCCCCGGCCGTCTCATTTTGTCAAATTAAAGCCCTCATATCCACCTTTCTCTACGGCGTTGACCGCCTCTGTATATGCTGGAACGCCTTCGAAGAAGAAAACGAGCTCCTTTTTCTTTCCTGGAATATTATCGCCCCAGTAAAAGCTTTCCGTCTTAGCGAACAATGTTGCGTTCAACGCATTGACGACGCGGTCTCGCCATTCCAACTCCGCATTCTCCATCGCTTCCACCCGAGAGATCCCGTCCTCTTGTGTATGCTGCAATAGTCGAACAATCCAATCGCCTTGTAGCTCCGCACAAGTTGGACCGTTACATGTGTTCGATGGAGACTGTGGCCCGTAGGAGAAGAAAAGGTTCGGGAAGGCGTGTGTAGACAGACCGAGGTAGGTTTTTATGCCTTCGGACCATTTTTCTCGAAGGCCCTCCCCGTCAACACCTTTGATGTTCAGTTGCGCAAGCGATCCTGAACCGGTGTCGAAGCCTGTAGCGTAGATTATGATGTCGTGTTCGCGATGGTGATCAGATGTTTTGATTCCTGTAAGGCGTACTTCCTCGATCGGTTCTTTCCTCAGGTTCACGAGAGATACATGTGGTAAATTGAACGCTTCGTAATAAGATTGTTCCAAGGGCACCCGTTTCGTACCAAAGGCATACGGAGCTTCTGAAGGTGCCAGCTCCTCCCAAACCTCCGGTTTCTTGAGCCGGGCACGGATCTTTTGCTTCCAGAAGTCGTAGACATGGTCATTGCTAGTCTGGTCAAAGAAGATATCTTGGTAGTTGGACGTCCAAAAGGCAAAGCCGCCCTTGCTCCACAAATCTTCAAAGGTTGCTTCTCGGGATCCTGGCGTGTCGTCTTTAGCATTTTTGGGGATCATGGCTCCGTTCGAGCCATCCCATCTTAACCCAAGATTGTGGTAAGTGAATTTTAATGGATCGGTGTTTTGCTCGTCGTTGAGTTGAAGTTTCCGTTGCTGCATTGGCACTGCTAAAGCAGGCGTCTGTTGATAGACAGTCTGTGATTCCCTATCAGCGTGATCTTGTATGCGAACAGAAACGTCGTTAGCGCTTCGCACTTACTAGCTCTTTGACATTGCTCGCCAGCGTCTGAATAACCTGCACTCCAGAAGCACCGGTCCCTATGACAGCCACCCGTTTATCCTTCAAATCCATGCCATCTCTTGGCCATCTAGCGGTATGCACTTGAAGTCCCTGGAAATCCTTCGCTCCCTTAATATCCGGCACAAAAGGCCGTGAAGCGTACCCAACGCACGGTAGTAGAAACCTAGCCTCGAGCTGTTCCGCAATCTTCTGGCGTGTGGTCAGATCTTCCTTCTCAACTTCCACCTTCCACAGCCTTCGCCTCTCATCCCAAAGCGCCTGCGTCACCGTCGTGCGAAACGAACAGTGTCCACGGAGGCTCCAAACATCATCCACGTGGAGAAAGTACGCCTCTAGCTCAGCCTGGCCTGGGAACCGCTCTCGCCATGTCCACCCGTTTGCGACATCTGCGGAAGAGTACGCATACGTAGGTACTTCGATGTCGACACGTGATCCGGGATATACGTTGTTACTCCAGACGCCGCCGAAAGACGGTGATGCATCCACTGCTTGCACGCGGAAATTGCAGGAAATGAGCCGGTGTAATAAATAGGTTCCGCTAAAACCGAGGCCGATTATAAGGGCATCGAGAGGTTGGCTTTCTTGTGCTGCGGGACACATCTTATCCTTTTTGTCTTCTTGTAGGTATTGAATTTCGGGGGTTTCATTTTCTTCCTCTCGAGGTTCTTTTCTTTCCTCATTTGGGTGAGTAAGCAAGGAGGCCAGGCCATTTTCACGTGCATCGTATTATTTAGGCGACCGACAGCTTTGTCAGGCAAGAAGCATAATCAAACTCAAAGTACCTACATTATTATCCATAGTATCTTGTTACGAACGAATACCGAGCTGGATAAACTTTCATTTCACTATCATCAATAGTTTGCAAATAAGGTGCTCTAGTGTCCAAAGGGGAGATGTGGCGTCAGAAGAGCAAAGCATAATCCCTAGACTATCTTAATCTATAAGGAATTCCCCTACCTGTTTGAAGGGCTAAGATTTCAACATGCAAAATAATTTTCAGAAAGATCTTTAAAAGGGATTTAAATCATTATCCAGCGAGGAAGGCATGATGTACTGAGGCTTCAACCCTACGGTACGAAATGCACGTATCTTGCGATTGGATATCTTTGTGGATAACTCTGGACCAGAGTATTTACAACTACCTGGTCATCACGATTACCTACTATTTCTCGCTACCTTTTTTACAAGCAGTCCAGCCTGTTAAATCTGGATCAAACCCCACTTCCGCTCGATGCCGTAGACGATAAAGCCACGCATAATACGGGGTAGCAGCCGTTGTCACGAGGCTGCGCCACTTCCGGGGATCGCAGATGTTGTGAGATAAAACTGTGCCCCCCCGAAGCATTAGAAGCGTGTGAACAGCGCTGCTATACCTTAAATACAATTGTCGCTTCAAATAACTTCATCAATCTCCAATCATAAGTGAACATACTGTTGTACACAATCAGCAAACTAGAAACTCAACATACCTCCCAAGTGCGTAAACTTGGCTCAAATTCAGTAATAACATCTGCGGTTGCAGACATTGGACGTTCAGTGGGCCAATACCAGGCGGAGGGAGGATTCACAAGCAGCGCCGAACTGCTTCGTCCCGGGTTAGAAACCTGCGCACGTGCCAGTACGCGCTTCCGTAAGTTCTCCAATCGTCCACGGAGAGCAATTGACCCTTCGACATCAGCAAGATCCAAATGAACGTCCGCTAATGATTCGAGCAACACCGGCATCCAGTAGTACTCATGTGCCAGGTTCAGGCCACTTGCCAGCTCAACCCCTTTTTGCCACGTGTCTCGTGCCAGCTCAAATTTGCCTTGGTCATATCGAAGACGTCCAAGATAGTGTGCCGCTTCGAGAGATTTCCAAACCCACTGAGGGTAGGAGACGTTCTCAAGTCGTTCCACCAAAATTGAGTAGGCGGCTTCCGCCTCATCTGTACGTCGAGCGGCGTAGAGACCTGCACAAATGGTGTCAATTTCAGCGATGCCTAATCTGGAAGTTGGGCCATAATGATGATCGATCTCGTCGATTGCATGTAGCACCATTTCCCAAGGGCGATGATCGGGCTTTTGTGCGGCAGATGTATGGCGAAAGCGTCCGATGCCTATGACGGCGAGATGATCCTCACCTAGACTCTCGCAGTATAGTTGTTTCCTTTGTTGCATGTGAGCTTCCAGAAGCAATCCCTCAGCATCGATATCCAATTGGCCTAGTGCGTACAAAATACTCCGGTAGGGATGACTCTCGGAAGTGTAGACATTTGAAGATGCGATAAGGTAATTTACTAGCGTTCGCACAATATCCTCGTAACCGCTCCGCTGTAGCTCTGTGAGACATTGAATCAAGCATGGTATGATTTCGTGGTACGTGCTCTTGAGGATATCCGGAAACCTCCAGAAAGCGCTGCGAAGAAAAATGCCAGCTCGCTGTGCCTCGGAGCGGCTGAAAAGTTGAGATGCTGTCCTTAAGTCAAGAAACGTTTGCTCGACCATGCTGCCAGATCCCAGAGCATCTGAATCAAGTGTATCTTTGAAGTTGTTGTGCCACACGCCTCTCTCAAAAAAGGATTCGACAAGCACGGTGTAGTAGTAGAAGAAACTCCGTAAATGTACGAAACTCTTAGGGTCGGATAGGTTTGGGGGACTTTGTTTCAGCATTAGAACCTGAATATCGGGATGCGAGCCATCCTCACAAGACATATCGAGCTTCGTACGCTTTGAAAACCTCTCTATATCATTGATATCCACAAGGAATCGACGAACAAAGAACAGACATTCCTGTCTAGCTCGATCATTCTGGCGTTTCTCCCGTAGGACGGCACGGGCCTCGTGAGATTTGTTGTTTTTGTCGATTCCCCAAGCTGTGATGTGATCTTTGTACATTTTAACACTGCCGTTGGATTTAGCGTTCTCTTCTCATTGGTGCTGTCCACATACCTAGCTCTGAAATTGTACCTATGGCGCATTGTATCCATTACTACCTTTAGTTTCAGGTCTTGGAGACGATAGAGCTCTGTAATTCGAAAGCGTTGTTCACTCCATTCTCTTTCAGTTGGAGACTTGAATGTTGGCATTGTGGAACACATGGGCGCTGAAGGCATGCTGCTTATTCGTGACGGGACAAGCAAGCTACGGAGTAGGTGAGTTGAGCCATCCTGCATCGAGGCTGGGTCTACGCTTTATAGGGAATAACATTAGCCACAAGTAGCCAGATGAAATGTTGTTGGATACCGCGTTAAAAGTCCCAGATCGATCATTCGCAGGAACCGAAGTTCCCTACAGCGTTCACGAAACCAATTAGGAGCATCTGTTACCTCGAGCAGAGCCGTAGTGTTTTCGTCGCTGCAGCCGCGGGATTGAAAAAGAATGTTGTTGTGAGCGGAACGCGTCAGAAGGCAATTCAATTCTGCTGGTCCTGTAATTGGCCACACTAAGCTGCACGGACAGGCTAATAGAGAAGGCGTCACGAACTTAGCACGCCTGGTCAGCAGCTTGAATTGGTCATCAATACTGTCTGTTGTTTTAGTTCATCTGGAAAACTCTCTTTCGTGAGGGTACTCAAAAGTCTGGCAACGATCTGACTTTCTTCGCGTCAGTTCACGCAGAGATGCAATGCCCTGACGACTTTTAATACTCCAATAGTCTTGAGACACAGAAGCATGCTGTTGGCAAGCATGAGTCGCCTGAGGTGTGGCCCAAGATGCCTAAGACAGGGCGCGAAGGCACCTAATTAGGCACCGACGAGTGGGAACAGCAACGAGACTTCCCCGCTCGGCCCGGTTTCAGGATTTGGCAACTCATCCACCTAGCCAGGTATCAGTTACTGGAAGATAAATCTGGTTTGAAGTGAGCTAATTCAGGCCATGTGTGAATTACCTGCGAATAGAAGGGTTTTGGTAGTGTAAATGTCGTATGAAATGTATGGAAATTATGTTGACAAAATGATCAAAAGTCTCAGATATGAGAGTAGTAAACAGTAAAGGTCGATATCACTGGAGTTAAAGTGGAAAACGACCGTATATTCACACACCAGGTGGTAGCCTATTTCCACAGGTCTCCCGGCCCAGCTCCTAAACAAGACCCTTTGGTGCTTTTGCCAACTTAGTGACTTTTGACTCTAGCACAAATAAGGGATTCCGCAAGAGGAAAGTCTTCCTTGCACAGTGAGACAACGGCACATGACCAACATCCATGGGAGACTGATTGTGGCATTACGATGTGCAAAGAAGTTCAAACTTCTTATGACACGTGGGCTATAAAGCGCTGGCCTTGTACATTGGATTATGGCCAACACATGACCCCAAGCAACGTTATTCGGTGGGTGAGAACCATGCTTTCTTATCCACTCCACTAGCATTGCCTGGTTCGTTTGGATCATAGGTGTCGTTGGATCTCATCGAAGGCTAGGTACGAGCTCCGCAATTTTGGCTAGGCTGCAGCACCACGTCCATGTCCCCGTCCGCAGGGTCCGACCAGAGTGAAAAATAAATGGAGAGATCAGAGGTAGGGTGATACCAAGGCTCTGCTATTGAGGCCAGAAGATATGAAATAGACAGTGGCTTTATGCCACTGTCTATGCGTTTGCCAGTATATAGCTCATCTCCGCCCCGCGGCCCTCCATGTGCCCAACCTCTATACCCCTCAGTTTTCCGTACGTTGCAGACAGGCCAATCTTTGGTATCAGGAAGTCATGGACCAGGGACTGGGTTGTATCGCTGAAACCATGGAACACGCCGCTGCCCTCAGATGGATACTCCACAGCATTGAAGCCTCGAGGAGGGTGAAGCTGAATTGGTGTCTCGTTGGCAGCTGATTACCATCAGTCTGATATCCTTCAGGAGCCAACATAGTCTTGTCGATGATTGAAAGTGATGGTTGCTAGTCATAGAGCGTCGGTGGGCTCTCGTACCAGACGAAACAAGGAACAGAAAGGATGATGGCCTTAAAGAAAGCTCACGCCATGTCCCGACGTTGCGGCCTACATGATTGTATGAATACAAAATGAAGTTATCGTGTCAAGATTTGACACAAGTGACTTGAGCATGAACGCCGACTTTAACAGGCAGCCGACCTCACCGGCTTACGCAGCAGGAATCCCACGGATGCCATTGCGTCAATAAAGCTTCACCGTGTGTGCAAATTGGTAGTAACGGTACTTCTAGCCCTGTCAGTCTCTTTCATGGGCGGCTACAACGTCAAGTTAGCACTAGGGGCAATCATGGGGCGAGGTCCAGGTCATTGCCAGTATGCCAACATGGCAGAGAGAGGGCTCATTTCGATCAACACGGTGTGATCCACGAATTAAATCATGAGTCGAGCTCGGGTCTGATCTGACAGTATCGGGGCTCAAGGCGGAAGTGCTGTATACAACCCGAACCCTCCCGGGTTGAGTATCGATGAGTTTTGGTAGGAGGGGCGGGTGCCGCAATGTCTAATCTTCGGTGTTAAATCCTCCATGGAACAGGACCTATGAACTTGTGTATGTCCTTCTGTAATCTAAAGGGCATCTGAAAGCCATTGCATGCACGTGTTGTTGTGAACCTAGGCCCCTTGTGTCAGAAGCCGCTCAAGATCTTTCGGCAGTCCGCCAGAACGCCAATGTGCAAGATGTCACCAAAGGTATTGTATCATGAGGCCTTTGATTAAGCTGCGTCGTGCTCTTCGTTGTAAATCTGTACGCGATCCGCAACCTCCCAAATTCTGCTTTCATACTTGTCCTGAATCCCTTCACCTCTGCCTCCTGCGATACGGAGGATAAGATCATTGAGACTACTTCTACCCAAGATATCAACATGATCGCCCGTGTTCGGACCACCTCGTGGATTGAATCGGTCGGGCTCGTGAGGCATTTCGTAAGTGGTTATCTTGACGCCCGCTGGATTGTACCGAGTGATGTTTCGCCAGCCCTTTGAACAGACATAGCCTGTCGATAGAAGGTTGACGGTGCCATCACCCTCTCCGAAGATAACACCGTGATCGACTTCGGGTCTACCAGCTGGCGGTGGTCCGGTGGTGAAAGCCGTGTCGATTGTGATATTGGTTATTGTATCCCTGAGCGGATTACTGAATGGATGTGCTTCCTTGTAGAAATATGCTCGCTCTGTAGGCTTGCCGATGCCATAAAAGCAGTAAATTTTAAGACTCGGAGCGAGAGGTAATCTAGCCTCAAGTGGGTTAAGCCAGGTGGACGGCTTGTTCTCATTTTCTTCAACCTGAGCTTTGGTGTGCGCCACACCGTGCGAGTAAGCCTCGCGCACCATCTTACTGTACCATCCATTGCTGTGTTCAAGGAGATAGTCTATGCTTTCGCCCACTGTCAAGTTTTTACGGGGCGTTAAGGTGGTATTATGTGGAGGTTTGAAATTCAAGAAAGGGCCGTAAGTGAAGTTGTTAGCTAGGATATCATCTGGGGCCCATGTTGCATTGCCCCAGACGGCATCTCCACCTTTTGGAAGCATTGACGATAAGCCGGGCATTGCACGGAATATTTCAGCTCGCTCCTCCCTCGACAAGAATTTTTCGAGGCCGTACACTGCGAAGGCATTAAGCTGGGCGGTATCCTTCATCTCCCCAGAAAGAACAGCAGGAATGTCTTTTGCGGCCCCAAGCATGCAACCAGAGATATTGATCCATGAATCGACGTGAGTCTCGATCCAGTTTGGACCACCTCCACCATGGTCTTTGTGCTCGGCCCATTTCATAAAGTAAAATAAAACTTGGGCACCCATGGAGTGTGAGACGAGGACAACCTTTTTCCCAGATGTTTTCTGTGCCACCTCAATATAATTCATCAATCTTGTGAAATACTGGTCTCTGACCTCAAGATTCATGTAAGCCAATCGCCAATCGTAAGCCGCGGTGAAGGCATTCGTTGGATCATAGCCAATTGTAGCAAGATTTTCGAGGATCTTGTTCCATATCCAGTAGCCGGTAATAAAGAAATCTGTGGCATCGAAGCCTTGGGCAGCACGGAGCTTGACGCCAGGAGGATCGAGGCCGGTCTCCTTATCGAGCATGATGTGCCTCTTCCATTGCGCTTGATCGAGGACGAGTGCCCTCATCATCGACCATGAACCCCATAACCTCTTTCGGAAGTAGCCTCTTGCCTCTGGTGCCGTAGACCAAGACTCGAGGCCAGTAGAGATCACGCCTGGAATCATGATGACTGGGTGGTCCGCCATGATGCCTTGCGATTGTAGTTGTAGTCCGACGGAGAACGAGTCATAGTTGACGGCATCGCGCTCGGCTTTGCTAAGGTCTTTGACATCCTTGACGATCCCAGCAGGTATGACATCCATCAAACTGTCGAGGTTGACATCCATTAGGCCCTCAAGTTTGATCACCTCGTGATGTTGGGCAAAACCGAGTGCCCCAAAGAGCCCTAGGAGGCCGCCAACGAAGAACCATAGTGTTGACCGTTTTCGGCTGCCCTTCTTTTTGATATGCTTTTCTAGCTTTGCTAGCTTCTGTTTCGAGACGAGCTTGAGCTCATCGCCTCTATCTGGATCGGGCGTAGATTCGCGACTGGTTGAGGGCGTAGGCGTATCCAGGATCCGTCCGAGGCGGCGGCGCAATTCAGACATGGCAATAGTGCTTGTGTCATTGCATTTATTTCCAGCTTGAGTTGCAAAACGTTGGACTAAGGACTGCCATCATGGCGCAACAATCAACGTCGGATTGATGTTTGTTGGGCACTTGGTGGCCAATTTTCCCAGCATGACAATCTGCATCGTATTCACCTTCTCCTCACCGTAGACTTGCTGCTTTAATTGGCACCCGCACACCTCACCCGCCCTCCTACCTTGTCCTTAACCTTCTACGTAGCCTTCTACTCACCGAGTTAATCTATTTATTAAATATTCTCTAACTTAACTTACTATTTTGTGCTAACTACGGATAACCTTTGAGTACTCGAGTAAGCTAAAATGTACTTAGACCTCATTTCGGCGCGCAACGAATTGCTGGTTCGAAAATGCATACTCCGTAATATCTTTCATCGATCACGGTTCTTCGCCACGATTATATCTGATGGTACCTGATCCATCAGCTCGAGCATGTCCTGATGCCAGCCGCTTATCAGCCGCGTCCAAAAAAACTGGAGGGAGATAATGTCCTCCGTTTCGCCTGGATCTTTGATAGATTTGTGTGGTTGTGTACCCTCGTCAGAGATTTGTGATGAGCGTCGGTTTCGGCCAGAGCCGGGTCACCAACCTTTATTCTTGCGCTGTTGATTCCTAGCATTCTCAGAACAGTGAAAGCAACCGAAGCAAGATCACTCATTACCTTTTGTTCCCGCTCCTGCTCGAACTTTGCCGCTCCGGCATGAAACGCGGTGTCTGCAATGTTTTCTACTTTATTTGGACCAGTCCATTGGATCAGCTTCGCAGCCGTGCGCTTCATAGTGGATACCACGCAGGTGTGAAGAAGGCCGCAATCGTTCTTTCAACTAGGTAGAGCATCTCATGTAAAAACAAGCCAGCATCGGTTTTAAGTACGAAGTACTATATCGATGGACGTGGTCTGGTCAAACCCAGACAGGTTTCAGGGACTGAACGGATGCCTGTGAATGCCTAGGAGATTGGCTAAATAGCTAAGTATGTACTTCGTACCAAAGTCGAAAGTTTTGCGAGAAGACCTTGCTGCCACAACGTCTCAGACTTGCAAGAATCTATGATTCAGCCGTCTACATGCCACGGTCACTTTGTTATGCTTCGCCAGACCTGCGTCTTACCATGGCGAAAATTTGTCGTCAGAAATCGTTCCTCTTGGAATCGACATTGTTTTTCAGCTATCAACGCCAAATATTCGGCTTGTAGCATGGCTCCAACAACCAAAACTTCCGATGGACCAATCGAAGAGGAAGCACTTCCCTTTTACAGCCCAATAGATTTCTATCCTGTTCATCTAGGGGAGATAATCGCATTGAAATACAAGATAGTTGGTAAACTTGGGTTTGGAGCCAACTCAACCGTATGGCTTGCGCGCGACCTAGAGTGTGGATCAAAGAAGCTGAATACATGCGAATCCCTGGACTGACAGCCGTTTCTAGGAAAAAGACCTATGTCGCCCTCAAAGTCTGTGCACGAAGCTCAGAAGCAGCGATCAATCAAGGGGTGGCTGTTTACGAACATCTTAGGAGAGTCAGCTCGGATCATCCTGGTCGGAAACACATTCGCATGTGCCTTGACACTTTCAGTATTCAGGGTCCTCATGGCAGGCACCAATGCCTGATCCATGAACCTCTTTGGCAGAGTCTCCGCACTTTACAGCGTCAGGCAGTCGAAAGAACGCTGCCAGTAGAAGTAGTGAAGCCAATGCTTTTTTACCTCTTTCGAGCAGTGGACTACCTACACAGAGAGTGCGGCCTTGTACACACTGGTGAGCACAACTATATAATTTGACGATTGATTAGACTTATCCCTTCTCAGACATCAAGGCGAGTAATATAATGGTCAGCCTTGACGATCTCTCAGTACTAGAAGCGTTCGAAAGAAATGAAGCGACCGACCCAAGCCATCGAAAGGTGTACACAGACCGAATCATTTACCAGTCGCGTACGATAGGCAGGCCTAAGATCATGGGGCTGCCAGTTCTATGTGATTTTGGATCGGTTCGATTTAAAGGTGGAAATGAAGATGATGACATACAACCAGAGGTATACCGAGCGCCAGAGGTTCTCCTGAACATGAACTGGACCTACAGTGTAGACATTTGGAACATCGCGACAATGGTATGGTCTCCCCGGTACATGCCTGTGCTCCTCTGGCTAACCATCCCAGATCTGGGATCTGTTGTATGACAAACATCTTTTCCAAGCTTACGATCCGGCGACGAATAAGCTTTCGAACAAGTATCACATATCGGAAATGGTTGCATACCTCGGATCACCTCCGTTGTCGTTTTTAGAAAGGAGTGAGACCAGCTGGAAGTATTTCGACCGTGCCGGTATGCCGCTGAGAATCACAGCTAGACAAATCTCGAAGCTAAACTCTTGCACAGGCAGACTTACGACGGGTTTTGATGTGTCCGGTGAACCTCCATTAGAATCCAGAGCCGAGGGTTTCGCAGATCAGGAGAGGAGGCAATTCATGAAGTTTCTCAAATCGATGTTGCAATGGGACCCAAAGAACCGTTTGTCTGCTTTGGCACTGCTTGATGATCCTTGGCTAAGTTCTTATTCTTGATGAATGATCAGGGCACATGGTGTTTGTTGGCACCGAGCTCCAAGATGATTCAGATTGTACCAATTAATTTGCATTTAGGAGTTCGATCTTCTGAAGAGCTCGCTGTGAAGGATGTAATAGTAAAAAGGCTAGAAATTCACTGTATACTAATAGTACCTAGATAATTTAGATAATCTGGAAGGCCGATATAAAATCCAGGGAATGATCAGGCCAACACTTGCATCGGTGCTGATGTCGTCATTGCAAAAAATTTCGGAATAATACTATTTGGGCCAAAGTTTTCGAGGGCTACGAACCCCCGATTTGCCGAATGATCTTCAGGCACCGACAAACGGAAAAGAACCTTGTTTAACATTTTCCAACGAGTGTTCTGACATGTGTTCCCGGGACCAAACTAGCTGGCTGATGTTGTTTACAACGTTGGTCGTCGGGTGCATTGGCGCGTAGCCCGTCGGGTCCGATATGAGCGATGACGAGCATCGGCGATCACTTCCAACGCCGACGACGTTACCTGCCTCTGACATTGGGAAGCTGATCCAAACTAATCCTCCGAACATCGCATACATCCAGTATGACATATCACTCGAGCCCAAATACCTACCTCAGATGCGAGCACTGATCGGAAAAGATTTATCGGAACCATACAGCATCTACGTCTATCGATATTTCCTCTATCAATGGCCCGACTTGTGCTTTTTCGCGGTCGACACCACCACCCAAGACCATGACCTGGTTGCCGTGGTCATATGTAAGCTCGAGAAGCACCGAGGCGGCCCGCTGAGAGGCTACATCGCAATGCTCGCGACAAAGGAGTCATATCGAGGAAAAGGATTGGCCAAGACTCTGGTCAGCAAAGCCCTCGATTTGATGATCGCCAAAGACGCCGACGAGATTGCGTTGGAAACAGAAGAATCCAACGTTGCTGCCATGAAGCTCTACGAAAGCTTAGGTTTTCTCAGAAGCAAGAAGTTGCACCGATATTACTTGAACGGCAACAGCGCCTATCGTCTGCTTCTGTATCTGAAGCCCGGAGTCGCGAGCATACCGTTGGACGATTTCTATGATCCTTACGGATATGGTGACTTGCCTCCGAGTGCTCAGGACGATTCCAATTTCCCGCAAGCTCAGGGCGATAAGGATGACCTGCTCAGCAGAGGCATCGTCTAGGGGCAATCAGAACTTCGAACATGCGTTGTGCAACCATCGTCCTGTAGTTGGAGTATAGCTTGGTGGGGGCTTTTGAGTGTGCGGCGGGCACGATTTTGCTCCTTGTAGCTGTCATGAGCCAATCGAGATAACAAATCGCAGTTGCACATTGCCAATATTCAAAGCAGACGCGATTCCTCACTGTCTCAAGAAGTCATTGTCAAGAATCGGAGAATGAAGGGCGCTTGCCTGTGAGGACGATTTCATTTTGCACCCTCGCTTTAAATCTAAGAAATTTAATCTACATCATCCGCACTGGCCTCCTGCTGCGGTGGTGCCCCGTTTGGGCCCTGTGTTGGCAGATTCTCTTTCTTGACAGTCTGCGTCGGATAGTAATTCATCTTTCCATCCTTCCCGATCATCCCAGTGCGATCATACAGGGATCTGGCACGTATAATGGGGTCTAACCTCCAGTAGTTCTCTTTCAAATCATTGGCTATCTCATCTCTTGCATCTTTCACGTCTGCTCCACCGCCACGTATCCATTCAAATGTCTTCTTCTCGTACTCTGCTGCATACTTCTGACGCACACTCTGCAGCTCGTCCTTAGTAGAGTTATCCTTCATAGCCACGTTCTCGTCTGCGAGTGGTTCCAGATATTTATACTCCCAATTCTCGTCACCACCCAATTCCTTGACAATTCGTGATTTGGGGATGAACTCAGAAAGGTCGTCTACACCATTGGTGAAGTGGACTTTTGCTGCGACAACCGGGTCCAGCCAGCCACGGATGATTTTCCAGATTCCTTGGAAGATCCAGGGAGCTTTGTGAACAAGCACGCTGCCAAGAGATTCGGGATAATTTGCTTCGAAGACTTTGATCATGAATTTGACCGGAGTGTAGTCCATGTTGGCCATAGTGAAGTTTGTCATGTCGAACACGATAGTCTGGCACCCTGTTAGCTTTCGCTTCGAGAACTGAAACGGAGGAACAAGGAGAAGTAGAAACTCACAGCGGTCTCGACGGGTGTCTGCAGCGCAAGCCTACAGGTTTCTATCACGAAGACTGTATATCGTTCTAGTGCTCTTTCGGTCTGTTCGCCTCCTCTATGCAATCGTACTCGAACAAAACATATTGGTCTGCCTTCCTTGTCAACGCCGTGTATGAAGCTCTTGCCTAATCGCAGCTGTTCCAGGAAGTCGTGGCCTTCTCTTTTCACGTTTGTGTCAGAGGACTGCGAGTCCTTCAACGCACCGCCTTCGCCATTCAACATTATGTCGTCGTCTACATGCATATCATTTCTTCGCCAATGCAGCGTCGAGATCAACATAGCAAGGCCCCGCTGGATATCCCATTTGCGCGCTCGGAGAAAGCGGAGAAGGAGTGCGTCCGGATGGTCTTTCTTTACCATTGACCAGAACGCAGCGCGTAGATCTGCCGGAGAGGAATTTGCAAGGATCTCCTGGAGCTCCTTCGTCTGGCCATACTTGTCCTCAGGGTCAGCAGCGCCACCAAGTCCTGGCGAGCTTGAGGTACTGGAGGGCGAGTCTTTGCGCTTGCGGTGGAAGAGTCCATGCTTCTTTTTTGCTGACTCAGGCTCGACGATTGTCGGAGCGTCGGCTGGTGTCACTGGTCTTGCCGAGGATGAATTGTTGGCTTCGGCTGGATCCTTGACCCCAAAGGTCTTGAGTGTAATGACCCAAAGTTCTTTTAATTTCTGTTCTTGTTCCGGCGTTATGTTGCCTAGAGTACCTGCAGGCAACGGCATGGCTGCAAAGAGGGCAGATATCTCTTCGTCTAAGGAAGACTGGAAAGTTGGGTCTTTCTCTGACACAAGATGTTCTTGCTGAAGCTGTGTCTGCTGTTCAGGCTGCTGAACAGTTGCCTGACTGACGATGATCCCAGCGGCAGTCACTAGAGTGAAGAGAAGGATGTATGGTGAAAGGGAAGCGTGTCTTCCGTGTTTATGGCGAGGAGCGCCAAATCTGACCCCTGATGACGACGCCGAGCTCTGTTCAATACGTTTGACGAGAAGCCGCAGGTACGCGCGAGAAGGCTTGTGGAGGGATCGGAGCAGCTGGGATGTTCTGGGATTCGAGTACTTGCACCGGTAACGGAGGCACAATGGTAGCAAACCTGACCGACTCATGTATCTGTCGAAGAAAAGCCGACGTCCAATACCAGACCTCGATGGCGTGAGAATGTAGTATCACCGTGCTGGCTTTATCCGATGCCCCTGTTTGAGGTATATCGCAACCATCATGAACCAATCTTCAATGCGCAACTTTCAGCCCACCAAGATTCAGCTGGGCCCTTACGAAAACGTCATATTATTAATGCTGACGCCCGCGCGCTCACCGTGCACGTCTAATCAGGCAGCCCGAGCCTTCCGAGGCAGGGGTTTACCTAACCTAAACCGGCCAGCCTATGCTCACCAAGATCTTAACCGTCAGACAGCAGCTATTAATACGAAGTGGAGACGAAGTCCGCAGACCATTCTCTCTGGACGATGGGTTTAGGCCCTGGTTTGTTGTTGAGATACGGAACATCTGCTGTTCTGAAGATCTTCTTGCCGGTGACTATCGATCGCAAGACTCATACGAATGTGATTTCTTCGAGTCTTCAGATAGGTATCCCGATTTCTAAAATTCTTAGTCTGCACGCGAATTCTAACAACATTCCCGAAGACCGTAGCTGTGAATTCTGGGTTTACAACTGTACATATGGGCCTAGTGTTCCTCCATATTCGGCCGTACTTCCTGTTCATCCTGGATATAAACATCGCTGCTGAGAACGAATGCGGTAGGAACATTTTGCTAAGAACCGCAGGCTGATCAAATTCATCATCGGATCACTTTGACAACATGAGGCGTACTAACGCCAAAGTAGAGAGGCTAGGCTGCTGGCTCAGGATATAGTAGTACGAAGTACCTGAGCCATAATTTCATGTTCCCACCTCCAACGCCTTGCTAACAGAGACAGTCTAGGTCGGTATCGTCTGTCCGTTGAGAGCACCCAAATCTCAGGTACTAGTGGTATTCGAGTTCTCCTCCAAGGATTTGAGAAAGTTTGTGGAGAATCGCTTGACCTGCTCGTAGACATCATCAAATCCATGGTCCGCTCCGTAGTAGGGATCTCCGACCTCCTCAGCTTTTGCTTTACCGCCGAACTCGCCAAAGAGCATGACCTGAGCTCTACTTTTTTGGCCTTTGCTCTCGACTCCCCGTTGCATTTTCTGGAGGTCACGCAGATTCCACCGATCCATAGCAAAAACATAGTCAAACTCGTTGAAGTCTTCTTTGGTCACTTGGCGAGCGCCATGATCATAATCGTTGATGCCGTTTTTCTCCAACGTAGCCATTGTCCGAGAGTCGGGAGGATCCAGGACGTGGTATGCGCCAGTCCCGGACGAATCGACTTCACCTATGCGAGAATTACCTTTTGCAAGTGAGCGAAACACACCTTCTGCCATCGTCGATCGGCCTAATATAATTGTGAGTGGTCTGTGTTTAACAAAAGGTCAAAATTCCTCACAGATGTTTCCAAGGCAAACGAATAACACGTTGATCTTATCAGCCGTTGCAGTCATTTTGGACATGTTTTGACACACAAAGCAACCAATTGCACAATATTAATCGGAAGCGCGTTCAATATCAAGGAAGGTCGATCGTTCTGCATCAGCATTTTGCAACGCCCGAAACGGGTGGCATTCAGTCACTCAAAGTTGACTTTGGTAGCCTCGTCGCGATTACAGTACCCGACAATGTGCACGTGGGCATGTTCCGCCCTAAACGCGAACTATCTCTCACACCAACAATCAGACGGTTGGCTGACCTGAGTGTGCAACGTCCGACAAGACTCTAATGATACGTATGCATTGGAGGTATCGAAGGCATCGACCATCTCTGCACAAGTATAGACAATAGAGGTTCTTCCCGCATACAAGCATCATCTCCATTGCGAAGTACTTACTTCATGCATTATGTACATAACTGACTTGGCCGTCTTGGTCTTCGCAGCTCGCACCGAATTTGTGCCCGGTGAGTGGGGCCAAAATCACATTCTCACAGTCCACTGCAATTGCTCACTGCTCAGTCTCCAAGGGACATTCAACGATCGTGCACGCAGCCTAACCGCATCTTTGCAGCCAAGCCTGGAGAGCCACGGAGCCACGAGAGGTTCCATCAATGAGAACTACTTGTCATTGCATATAGTCTGGGTGCTATGGTCGCCTATTATCACAATTAAGCGACTTCGAAATCAATTGTGCTTATATGCCATAACAAAGTATCTTTGGCAGATACACTTTTGCTGTGTGCCCAATGTTCTACACATGATGTACCAAACATCGCAGCAATGTTTTGCAACTCCCCCTTGAGGCCTGTGCTAACTCTTGTCTTTTTGCTGTTAACCAAAGTTTTAGCTGCTCCTAACGCAAATACAGTGGCATTCAAGTTCAAGAAAACCTATGCCCAGGCTGATGACAGCATATCGCCGCCAATATCTAAACGACAAGATGGTACTATCCATGCTGAGATCATCAATCTTCGAACAATATACATGATTAATGCCACAATTGGCACGCCGCCTCAGTCGTTTGGACTTTTGCTCGACACTGGATCGAGTGATCTCTGGATTCCAGCCAGCGACGCTGATATCTGTTCATACGAAGCCGGACTCTGTGCCTTTGGCAGTTTCAACTACGATGAGTCTTCGACGTTCGAGCACAACGAAGACTTTGGCGATTTCGTCATCAATTATGTCAGTGGTGCTGGCATTTCAGGCTCCTACTTCAACGACACGCTCCGCATAGGCGGCAAGGAAATCAAGAACGCCACAATGGCCGTTGCACAATTCGGCAACATAGATATTGGCATAATGGGATTATCGTTCACCGAAGGCGAGACCTCCAACACCCCATCCCGCGAGGAACATGGCCTTGGAGCACCCTTCACCTACCCCACAGTCCTTGACAATATGGTGTCCCAAAGATTGATCTCGTCCCGCTCCTACGCCCTCTGGCTGGATGACTTGAACGGCGACACCGGCACAATTCTGTTCGGCGGCGTCGATGCAGAGAAGTACACCGGCGACCTAATCTCCGTCCCCATCCAGAACGATACTTACTCGGGTACTCCAACTTCATTCACGATCGCGTGGACGGGGCTTGTCATCAGCACTGGCTCTTCAGACTCTCCATCCCTCGACCTGTCCCCAGACACTCCGCAACCCGTCATCCTCGACAGCGGCTCAACCCTAACATACCTACCGGACAGCATAGCCGAGCGCATCTTCTCCAGCCTAGGCATCACTACAGGACCAGAAATCGGCAGCACCGTACCCTGCGCCAACCTCGCCAACGACAACAACATCGTCGACTTCACCTACACTTTCGGCGGCAGCTCCAACGGCGCTACTATCACCGTGCCCGTCTCCGAACTCCTCTTGCCCCTCTTCGACCACAACGACCAGCCCTACACGGGCACGGACAACGCTTCCGATCCGCAGCTCTGCCTATTCGGCATCGAAAAGGCAGGCTCGTACCCCCTCCTCTTCGGCGACACGTTTCTTCGCTCCGCCTACGTGGTCTACGACCTCGACAACTGGCAACTCGGCCTTGCGCAAACCAACTTCGGTGCCTCCGCATCTCGGGAGGATGACGACGACGACGACGACGACGTGCAAGTTATCTCTTCGGGGGCAGGCATTCCAGGCGTCCGCAGTACGGCAGACTCGGTCACGGTCGCGCAGACGGCCACCGCTGTTCAGCCCGAAACCGTCGGTTCGACCGCGACGGAGGTCACCCCGAGTAGAACTGTTTCGAGTAGCGGCGCATCAGCCAGCAGCGGAGGCTCGGAGACTGCGACAGGGGTTGCAGAAGGTGCAGGTGACAGTGATGTAAATGGTACTGCGGGATCCTCGGCTGGCTTTGAATTAAGGTCTGCCAATGTCATTCTGCTCACAGCCCTGGTCTCGGTGCATATCTTTCGCAACTGGTAGCATGGCGGTTGGGCCGTGATGGCAGACGGACATTTTAAAAAGTAGAGCACAAGATATGTATCACGAAACGGATAGACTGCGACCGACAAGTCAAACTGAAGAAATGTGCATTGGCGCCTGTGGACTGCACAAGTCCCTATACAAGTGGTTTAATCACGGCCCATGCCCCTGCAACTACATATTTACACCCCATACGGATACATCCATGCCTATCCGACTGCCACCTCCTACTCAAGCAGACGCTCGCTGCCAATTCCGGGAACACTGGCCGGCGCTAGAAAGGCCTACTCAGCAGGAGTAGAGGCTGTTGATCCGCTCCACGTGGAATCAGAAGTGTCCTTGGCCCGCCGGTTTCTAAATCTGAAAGACCGTCGACTACCGGGTGAAGCGTGTACTGACGAGTTGTAGCCAGCCCGGATGAAGTCCCCAAAGTTGTCATTAGGCCAGTCGCGAAATCTCTAGTTCGCGTTGAGTGGTTTTCTGGCCACCATCAGATACATGGGGGTGAACAGCTTCTCCTTGCCTCCAGCCACCAAGCAGTCAGCTGCAAGAGCAAGACTATCTGCCGTTTTTTGAGTGCCCTTGGGCATCAAACCTAGAGTTTCGCCAACGCCAATAAATTTATGTACAGCGCTTCGACCCCACCACGTCATCCGTCCGATAGTGAAAAGGTCGCCCAGGCTTCGGACATATCTCAGGTCGCCATTTAGAGGATAGTACCACGGGACAGTGTCCGGCCTATCTGCCAAGTCCTCGTGGTGCAATAGCTCGAAGCCCGCGCCCTTGATAGCCTCGAGGGCTTCCGGGATCTTGACCATATTTGAGATGCCGTCCCCTTGCTCGATGCCGAGACGGATCTCTCTGTGTCGTGGGTTGTCATTGTCGTATGCATCAGTCATGAGCCATTCATAAACACCAAAAACACCGCCTGGCTTGAGCGCTTTGTAGATCTCCTCATACACGCCTTGCAATCGTGGAGCATGCACGGTTGCCTCAATTGCATAGACTGCATCGAATGTGCCGGCAAACTCCTGGGGCATTTGCATGAAGTCGCCCTTTATGCCTAAAAATTTGCTGCCCATTCCAGCCTTTTCAGCGTATTTGGCAGCTCTTTGCAGCTGATAGTCGTTGTTGTTGAACCCAACCACATTGCATCCCGTGAACTTGATCATTTCACGAGCTGGGCCACCAACACCACAGCCGACATCCAACACATTGGCATCTTCTTTGATGCCCATCTGAAGGGCCAAATAGTGTTCGTGTCGTGCAATTGCCTGGTAGAAGCCTTCTCCTGGGGCAAACCGGCAGAAATGGAAGCATGTGCCCCATCCGTACTCGTACAAGTCGGTTGCAAGGTTGTAGTAACTATGCCATGGTTAGAGATGACTATTCGGAGCAAGGGGTTGTACTCAGACGCACTGTCTCGTCAAAGTCGCATATTCGTCTCGTCGTGCTTTTCGTACTTCTTCAGTTTCGACTGCGGCAAGTTTATTGTCCCAGTGCTTGAAGTATTCGTCGACCGCGGCTTTCTGGGCTGCAGCATCCTTTTTCCGCATGGCCATGATGCCACCTCGTGACTCTGAGGACAGTCCATGCATGGTTTTGTTAAACGCAGCATCTCGTTCCTTGTCTTCCTTTTCGAGGAAATGGTCGGGAAGTACTGCGGCAGGGGCCATGTTGAAGGGCCGGCAGGAAGATATTGTTGAACAGACTATACGATACGCAAAATGCAGCACAAACTTGAAGGATTGGCAGCTTTGAACGGCACAAAAAGAAAGTGTAGAGGTGAGCCAGACCGCTATACGATATGCTTGTCTGTACCTGCTTCGATCCCCAAAATATTTTGGATTTCCACCCGATCCGGATCTGGTGGAACCGGCCCTTGCATGATCTCGGGGGCGCTCCTTCCGTGTAGGCTCATAAGCTAATTGGCGCTAGGCTTGTTTGAAGCAGGTCCAGGAGGTCCAGCCCACCATTACGAAGCAAAGGGTATCTAATCAAAGCCTTGCTTACCTAACTCGCCGCCTTTCCCCAATGTCAAACTTCACCGCGCGGGCACGTCACATCTTTCTCATCATCCGTCGCCTTCGCCGTACGTACATCTAACCATTCACCCCCCACGATATGCCTCCGCCTCAAATCAAGCAGGACTTGAACAGAGCCGGATGGGAAACGACAGATTTCCCATCAAGCTGCGAAAGTTGTCTGCCCGACAACCCATACGTGCAGATGCTGAAGGAGGAATATGGCGCAGAATGCAAGATCTGTACGAGACCGTTCACCGTGTTCCGATGGAAAGCAGATCGAACAGCGCGGACGAAGCGGACAAACATCTGCCTTACATGTGCGCGACTGAAAAACTGCTGCCAATCCTGTATGCTGGATTTGTCGTTTGGCCTGCCACTTAGTGTCAGAGATGCTGCATTGAAGATGGTAGCTCCTGGCCCACAGAGTGAAGTGAACCGTGAGTACTACGCACAGGAACACGAGAAAGAACTCGAGGAAGGTCGAGGCGCAGTTGAAGAATACGAAAAGACGGATGAGAAGGCAAGAGATTTGCTACGGCGATTGGCCAACAGTCAGCCATATTACAAGCGACAGAGACAGGTCGAGTCAAAGGAAGAGGAGACGCCGGCAGAGCAGAAGAGAATCGGATATGGGCCGCGGCCGGGTGCAGGTTCTAGTCCCGGTCCAGTACGCACATCGGACAGCAAGAAAACGGCGGTTGCTGGCACCAGACCACCAAGGCCTGCTCGACCGGTTACCGGGGCCCGGCCACCACAACCCGACGACTGGCTGCCCCCGACTGATCCCAACATTGTTTCCCTCTTCGTTACGGGCGTGGAGGACGACCTTCCCGAGCATGCAATCCGGACCTTTTTCACTCAGTTCGGCCAGCTCCGATCTCTTGTCTGCTCGCACCGATCACATTGTGCCTTTATCAACTTTACCACACGAGAGGCCGCCGAGTCCGCTGCGGCCCACTGCCAGGGCAAAGCTATTGTCCAGGGCTGTCCACTCCGGGTTCGCTGGGGCAAACCCAAAGCATTGGATAGCACCGATCGAGAACAGCGGCTGGAGTGGGCGAAAGAGGGGCGCCAGACAGCTGCCGGCGCACAGCAAAAGACAATGGCCGGATCAAGACGGTTAGATGCAATAGAAGCTGCGCCCGAGGAGGAGAGTAGGAGCTATGTTGTGGCAGCTCCTCCTGGTGCAGATCAGCCGAACTATGCGAGTTTGGCAGGAGACTGATGTTTTGTTCCAATGAGATTTGTTCCTGTTCAGCGTGGCGCTCGAGGTGTCGCAGGGGTTTGTTGATGATTATGGCAAGGGACACGACAGATAGAAGAAGACGAAGCTCTGTGCAAGCTCCATCTCAGCGAATTTCAGCAGCCGACCTTGACCTTGCCTCCCGGTGCTCGTGGGTTCTTCACCGTGTCGTTGTGCCCTCTCTCCGTATGCTCGTGAATGTTCAGCTTGTACATGTCTGTCTGCCCATGCAGCTGCTTGCCTTGGACGATATTCTTGGTCAAGACTTCGGTGACGCCCTCGGCATGCTGAATGGCCGTGGCTGCTTCTTGCGATGACGGGTCCAACGATCGTCCCTTTTCGAATCCGCCGCGAGCTTGGTGGCGGGCTGCGTGAAGTATTTGGATATCGCCTGTTCCAGTCAACAATCGTTCTCTCCGACCCAGCAGTTGGTAGTTAATGCAGGGAGCCAACCTTGGAATGCGATTCGGGTCGCGCGCAGCAGATGGCGGTATGCGTTCAGCGCCATGTGGTGTGATTGATGGTGTGTGCCGAAGCTAGCTAGAGACTCGTTTTGGTCGTCAGAGCCTTCGAGCTCAATGGCTGTATGGCTTAGAGCTGCATGCGCAACAAGTCGATCGTCGAGTGAATTCTGGACAGCATCAATGTCAGTCGCTAAACTCGGCAAAACGTCGCTTAATGTTTAGCAGCTGAGGCTAGCTCATCAGTGCCGGGTGGCTGAAAATGGCCTAGTCTCGAATTGAGGCTGCTCTGATTGGTGGGTATGGTCGACCCGCTGCTTGCGAGATTCTGCCCAAAATTTATTTCTTGCCGTTCAAGGTTCTCGTGCTTCTGTGCTTCTCTTTTGCTGTCAGTGTTTCTCGACACAACGACGGCCGTACAAATTGCCGAGAGCAAAGGATCCTTTTCCTAGCCACTCGTGACCTGATAGTGACACTTGTCGTCGGCCAGCCTGCCGCACTCGAAACTCGACATCTCAACAGGATCGATTCAACGCCCCGATACGACCACTGACGAGGTGCTTCGCACTTGGTTCCATACAGTAGACTCTTGGCTTGGTGTTTTCCATTGCTCATCGCAGCCGAGTCCTGGGCGTCAATTGCACACCCCTAGACAATGTCGGCCACATCAACCGTTATCCCCTCCCCCGAGGGCTTCAAACCCAGCGATGATGCCAACCCAAACTTCCGTGCGATCGCCTCAATTAGCACCGGCATCATGCGCACCGTCGAGCCTGTCGGCCCGGCTTTCATGGCTTTCGCCCGCCGCAAGCGACTAGGGCGCACCTTCTCCGAGGACGATCGCATCCAACAACAAAACAAGGTCAAAAAAGTCGAGGACGACGATAATGGTGAAATCAGTGAGCCCGAAGATCCCCTCATGCTCCAGCGAGACGCCAAAGACTGGCGAGGCCAAGACCATTATGCCGTCCTCGGTCTCTCCAAATATCGTTACAAGGCGACCGATGAGCAAATCAAACGGGCTCATCGCAAGAAGGTCCTCAAGCACCACCCCGACAAGAAAGCCGCTGCAGGTGAAGGTGACAACGTCGACTCCTTCTTCAAATGTATCCAGCGAGCCCACGAGGTTCTCACCGACCCGGTCCGAAGGCGACAATTCGATAGCGTTGATGAAGCTGCGGACGTCCACCCGCCCACCAAGAAAGAAATGCAGAAATCAGGCGCATTCTACAAGAAGTGGAGACCCGTGTTTGAAAGCGAAGGCCGCTTCAGTAACAAGCAGCCCGTCCCCGGCCTGGGCGACGACAACAGCTCCAAGGAAGAAGTGGAAGACTTTTACGACTTCTTCTACAACTTCGATTCCTGGCGCTCCTTCGAGTACCTCGACGAAGACATCCCAGACGACAACGCAGACCGAGACCACAAAAGGCACATCGAGCGCAAGAACGCCAACGCTCGGCGAAAAAGGAAGACGGAGGACATTGCTCGATTGAGGAAGCTCGTCGACGATGCCCTCTCGTACGACGAACGCATTGCTCGTTTCCGCAAGGCCGAGAAAGCCAACAAGAACAAGAAGCGTGCCGCGCAGGAGGAGGCCGCCAAGAAAGAAGCCGACGCCAAGGCCAAGGCCAAGCAGGACGAGGAGAAACGCAAGGCCGAGGAGGAAGCACGCGCCAAAGTAGAAAAGGAACAGGGCAAGAAAGCAAAGGAGGCGGCCAAGAATGCGGCCAAGAAGAACAAGAGAGCGGTCAGAGGGAGCGTCAAGGACGTCAACTACTTTGCTGCTGCTGCCGGCCAGCCTTCGGCCAAGGACGTTGACAATTGCCTCTCCGACGTGGATAGAGTGATTGCGGGGATCGACGTTGATGAGCTTGCTGCTCTCGTGTCGCAGCTCGAGGTCGCGGGTAAGGACGCGCCCAAGGTGAAGGAAGTCTTTGAGAAGAAGACGAGCGAGATGGTTGCCGGTGGCAAGCTGAAGGAAAGTGATGTCAAGTTCTTCCGCTCGTGAGTCAGGCCCAGCAGGGAAATAGATGGCGTCGGGACGAGTACAGTAGACAATGTGTTTTAAAGCGTGGGCGATCCTACAAGGACAAGACTTTTGATAGAACAACAGACCCTAACTATTGAAAACTTGGGAGCCAGTCGAGTCGAACCAAACCCAAAACCCCTCGGACCACTCTTTCTTTCTTTCTTTTCTCAAATTCTGAAACAGTCCCCTACCCTTTCCTTTCCTTTCCTTTCCCTTCCCTTTTTGCCCCTTCAACTTTGGAAGGCCGTCGCTCCACGTTTTCATGATTTTGCCATTTTGCCATTCGCCATTGTCTGGCTACCTGGCTACCTGGGTATCTGCCTCCCATATTCCCATCTTCAAGTTCTTGTCAACGCAAACAACGACAGTCCCCGCCGCGCCACCACGAGGCACACTTGTGCGTCGTCACGTCTTCGCCGAGCCCGCACGCATCAGGACACTTGACCGCGGCCCGTGCCGTGCAGTGGCATTGTGTCTGGCACCAGTCGAGGCCGAACGAGCAGGAGTTGGAGGACCGGTTGAAGGGCGCTCCGACGCAGACGAGGTGGTGGTGGGGCCAGTCGTCGTCGAGAACAGCGTCGTCGTTGTTGCTGGTAGATTTAGTAGTGGTGTTAGTCAAGGGGGGGTTGGAGGGTTGACGAGGGGAGTGGGACTGGAAGGGGACGGGGCATCATACGGTGGATGGAGCGGGAGCTGGTTGGGATTGGAGGCTTGCAACGCGGCGCTGAGGACGAGGCTGGCGTGGAGAGCTAGAAGTAGCATCATGATGAATGAAGACGTCGATGGCATTATGAGGAGGAGGAGGAGGGCAAGAAGAAACAGGGGTAGAATTTCAGGAAGGTTAGGGCATCAAATTGTTGGAGTGAGACGGGATGATATAAGCAAGCCAGGGGTCATGCAAGGGATGGAAGAGACTCGGTCGCCTTGCATAGGTCCGTCCTACAGACGCGGTCGAATCTGATGCCTACCTAATGTCATCTGAGAAGGACATGTGCTCCATTGGTAGAGTGACCCTTCTCAGCTCAGTTTCAGCAGCGAAACTGCGGCAAGTCCATGGGAGAGCCAACTTCCGTTGCAGCACTTTGTCCACAAGCATTGATGACAAGTCATCGGTTATACTAAAGCCAGGGTCATACCAGCGTCTGGGCCGTGGTGCCATGTCCAAAATTTCGACGAGTCTTCTTGAAGGCAAACATCTCCCAATAAGATCAACTAGGACACACCAGGGTCGACCAAATTCCCGGAAGTATGATGGAACCGAAGAGAAGGCCTAAGAGCGGCCGTTTAGGTATAGAAAGGTAGAAGCATCAAATCTTTTATTTTTGACTGCAGAGACACCTGGATCCCATACTCTGCACCGTCCGTCCAATGCGTTGCTGACAGTGGCTCCTGGGCTCGAGATTCACATCTTTCAACCTTTCGGAGACTCATGAGGACTCTTGGACGGGAGCGGAAATCGACTGGCCGCAAATCAGCGCAACGTTGGAGAGATTTGCTGAAGGAGTGAGGCTGGCTTCGTCTTGTCATTGTTATATAGTACAAGCCCAACGTTTTAACAACGCCCAGAGCTCTTGCAACATGTACACCAGATACCTTTCTAGCTGAGCATTATGACTTGAGCTTGCCCCCACCGATATGGAAACGCCAGTTAGTGAGCATCGGGCTGCGCGCAGATATATGTGACCGCCTGATCCACTGCAGACCGTCAGCGTGTTTTCAAGTAGTGAGATCCTCTACGCACCGCTGTGAATGGCGTCGGCCTCCTTGTCAGGAATCTCGATGCTGAATTCTTCCTCAATGGCCATGACCACCTCGACGGTATCCAGCGAGTCCAAGCCGAGATCGTTTGAAAAATGTGCTGCGCCGGAAATCTATTCTCGAGTCAGCCAATCACTTCCATCATCATGACCAACGATAGCAAGTGCTGACAGACCTTGGATGCATCCTGAACCTGTCCCAGTGTTAGCTAATGTTGCTGTTCGACTGACGGACCTGTCTGCTTCGCGACCTACCTTATCGAAATTTTTCAACAGATCCATGATTCGGCCCTGTACTTCTTCTGTCGATAGACCCGCATGCGCAGAATAGCATCGTATGCTTGGAATCACCCATGATGGAGAGGTCCGTGAGTTCTGCAATAACGATGCTGCAAACTGTGGTCTGTGAAGGTTGAGTGGCTGTGTGTATTGCGGTCGCGCAGCGATGCGAAGAGCTCTGACGGCGGCAGCTCGAAACATCTTTGCTATGCGAGGAGAAAAAGACACGTAGAGGAGTTTGACCTGGTAATTGAGAGGATGTGAGATGGATGGAAATCGGAGGGCAACTGCACCCTTGAACTGGTCCCCGAACAACTCGAATTGAAAGCTCGAACTTCGGGAAGGCACGCTAGCGCCCCTAGCCAATCATGTGGCACTCGTTGTTCCTTACATCGTGACGTTGAATTTCAATGGTCGAAGGTATTGATTGACGCAGCACAGGGAACGCATCCTTCATCTCTTAATCACACCTCTTACGATGGCGTCGTCGCTAGGGACAGCTTCTCGCCTCGTTGCTAGACCTCAATCCGCAGCGGTCCTGCTACGACAGGCGCAACCACCGCGAACCTCTGCCATCCGCGCCACCTCACAGTTTCACACATCCACCTCAAGGAATGCCTTGCCCGCTGGTCCTCCGCCAAAAGGCTACAGGCTACCGGCACCGGCACGCTTTGATGCCGGGGAGAGCTCTTTAAACAAAGCTAGCAACTAC
This sequence comes from Incumbomyces delicatus, assembly GCA_017655985.1. Classification (NCBI taxonomy): domain Eukaryota; kingdom Fungi; phylum Ascomycota; class Eurotiomycetes; order Chaetothyriales; family Trichomeriaceae; genus Incumbomyces; species Incumbomyces delicatus. Next base: position 1,278,897 of record JACJVS010000004.1, read on the forward strand.
TTCCTACTCACCGAAATGTTCAGAGGCATGTACGTTGTGATTGAGCAGTTCTTCCGACCACCGTAAGTCCCTTTCAGAGGTTGCCACGGCTTGGTTTTGACCGGATCCAGCTATACAATCTTTTATCCTTTCGAGAAAGGACCGATATCTCCCAGATTCCGTGGCGAACACGCTCTACGGCGGTATCCAACAGGCGAGGAACGATGTATTGCCTGCAAGCTCTGCGAAGCTATCTGTCCAGCGTCGGCCATCACTATCGAAGCAGAAGAGCGAGAAGACGGTTCGAGAAGGACAACAAGATATGATATTGACATGACAAAATGCATCTACTGCGGCTTCTGCCAGGAAAGCTGTCCGGTTGATGCAATCGTTGAAAGCCCAAACGCCGAGTACTCCACAGAGACAAGGGAGGAACTCTTGTACAACAAGGAGAAACTGCTTGCGAATGGTGACAAGTGGGAACCAGAGCTAGCTGCGGTGGCCAGAGCAGATGCTCCATACAGGTAACCTTGCGGTATTGACTGTAAGGAAACCTGGATTCAGCTACCGAGACGTGCTCGATGATACGCCTGTATATATTCCTTGATCTGTTTCGACGCACAAATTGCAAGCGATCAAAGTGACAAGGTTCGAGGGTTGGGCCATGAAACCAGGTCAAAAAGGCCACATATGATTCCCATAAGCTTATGCTAGCCACATCTATCTGACGCCTTCAAGTCCGATGGACTCATTTTACAGTGTACCTCCCACCTACCAAACAACGAGCGCTCTGCTATAATGCAGATGTCTCTCTATGCATTTCCCGCGATGCTTTGCGACCTTGCTCTTGAACCAAGATGAAGCGGAGGCGCCTAGGATAAAGCTCTCATAGTCAATTCAGCACTGCTTAGCGTTAGCTGACCGCAAAATGGTCACGTTGAATAAAAGAACTTACACCGCAAAAGTACCAGCACTGACTGGCATGGCCCTGGCCAAAGTCGGGCCGACTCCCCTCCAAAATCCTCTCATGCCCTCCCGAGCCCAGGTCTGTGCAAATGCATCCCTCATGCTTCGGAACTTCTGATCCTGCCCAAATCCGTCCGTCTGCATCTTACTTTTGATCACATCCAACGGATAACTCGAAATCCAGAGCATCTCGCCTGCAATTCCACCGTACAAGGCAATTTTGGACGTGGGGATGTCGCCGCGGGAGCAATTGTTCCTCGCCGCATCAGAGTTCATGAGGTACTCAAACGTCAAGAACCAGACGCCATAAGCTTGCGCCTCTCGGAGCAATGTCACAGCGGTGCCGCGGTACAGTCCTCGCAGCACGCCCTGGTGCGCCGAGAGCTTGCGCACGCAATCTAGCGGGCCACTGTACAACCGCGCCGCGCCGTGTGGTTGCGTCTGCAGGCGAATCCTCACGTGCTCGATCGGCGAGCTGAGGACTGTGTTAGCAATTCCGGCAAACGCGCCAGAAGCGTAGTATTGGGCGTAAGAGAGTGAGGCAGCGCCCGAAGATTTGAGATTGGCTTCTTCGAAAGCCCGACGGGCGTAGTGGAAGCCGCCGAACTGTACCGACACGCACGCGCCGATGCCGATGAGCGGCGTGAGCGTGCCCTTGTAGAAGGCTAGTGGGCCCTCATTGCGGAGGATGGAGCTCGCGCACGACAGGGCCGAGGGGTAGGTGGTAGTGGTTTGGAGGCGGACTTTGACAATGTCTTTTGCACCGGACGGTGGTGTTAGAGCTTACTTTATTGCCTAGTGGGCGGAAACCCTTTGAGGGGCGCGAGCTTACCAAATGGTTGACCTGGAGGGCGAAAGAGTTAGCATTAGGGTCAGGAAGGAATGCATTCTTCGAGACCGAGAGGCCTCGAAAGCTTTTTTGCTGGCACCGGACACGTTCCCTTCTTGTATGAGACTATCAGAAGACGAATGATTGAGTTTTGATACATAGACCAGCGGGTTACTCAACATATGAGAGACCGCTGACCCATGAAGGAGACTTGCGAGTAATCTGATCGAACTTACCTATAAGAACTTGTGCAATGCCTCCCGCAGCGCCTGATGCTAGATCTATGGCCGTCTGCTTCCAGTTTGTGGTGGTTTCTATCTCATACACGCTTAAATCCGTATCGGCCATGGCTTCCTCACAATAATATCTGAGCTCAGGTGGATCGAAACGGTTATATCATATTTAAGGACAGGTTAGAGAGATCAAAGAGGACGACGGCAAATTGTTGCTACAAGAACTGGTATTATGAATAATCTACGGGGTAGCAATATAGGTAGTAGTAGGTGAAGCCCCCGAAGTGTATGCACTGCGGTCAACAGGCCTAAAAAATTCCCATCTAGGATAATTACTGATTGCGTGATTGGCTATGGTGGAGATTGCAACACTGCCAGTGGTCCGCCGGGATGCGAAATCTTTCCGGCGCAACGACTCCTCTCCATGCCAAAATTTTTGGAATGCTTTTTGATATGCGAGTGCATACTCACCTAACTGAAACTACTTTGTGCAAAGTGCAATGTTCGCCAGCATTTTGATGATAGACCATTTTGTTCTTCAACAAAGGTTGAATCTTTGGCTGTACATTCTATCAATCTCCGGATCGATTCTTGCTCGCAATCTCACTCTCCCCCTTCATGGATCGAGTATGGGGCGTCCGTCTGTGAAATAAATGTCGGCTTGTGGCGCCGCCAATTCGGTGATATTTCTGGCAGCAAAGCAGGACGCTTCTTGGACTAGCTAAATATTTATCTCTGCAAAATCCTGATTGCCAACACAGCTTCAAGCTACGGAAATTCAGCCTTAGCCTTGTCTAGCCAGGCTTCGTGACCTATCGGCGTGCAGAACCGTAATAATAAGCTACGAAGTAATTAATTCCGAGTCAGTACGACGGGAGTAAGAACAAAGTTTGGAAACCGGCTCCACGACTCCGGCAGTAGTAACGTTCTTCAATCTTTCGTAAAGTTACCACTCGCACCTGATGTGCCATCTCAGAACTCGATCGGCGAGGTGAGAACCATGAGACAAAGGGTCGCTTCACAGGTAAGATAGTGGTCGAGACTCGCTTGACGCAGCTAATCTCGAGAAGCTCCGATCCACGACGGACATTTGTATCTTCTGCGCCCTCCGCAACCCTCGTGAGCTTCGCAGCGTTCGAGAGAACACCCACATCTCGTACAGAGCCTATAGCCTTTCCTCTGCCTCTCGCGCGCCTGAAGGAGCTGCAGCAGCACGTCAAGATGACGATGAAGACGATTTTCCTCTCCTCAGGCAAAATGCTGCAGGATTCAAACGTTCAGCACCTAACCCACCCTACCCTAGAACTTCTCCCTTCCCCCCAAGGCCACTGCCCCCAAAACAGCAAAGCAGTCATCAGAATAACGATAGCCAAGAGCAGCCTACTTTCACAATAAGAAAGCACCATGTTCAAGGGGGTTGGGACCGACAAGGCGAGATTACTCTGCAAAATGGGTGGAATCGTGATCGCGAACAGCAATCTCAGGAAAATCGGGTTAGGAGAGTCAATGATCAAGACAGACCTGAGTCGACAAATGGTCGTTTCCGGCAGTTTCGGCGGCAAGACGCAGGGCAAAACAATGTCTCACAGCATACCCCTCGCAATCAAGGTGACGGTGCTGAAGGCACAGCACGGCGAAATGCACGGGCACAGAACACAGGTTTCTACAATTTTCGGCTACAACAGCAGAATTCCGTGTCCCACCCCGAACCGGATCCGGTTGTTCACAACCAAGACCAAGGAACTAGAGAGACGCCTATTTCAGCCCGTGACAAGCGAGCTGCTTTCAGCAGAACGGAAGAGTCCCTCGGTGATTTTGCGCCCATGGCCCAAAGGCCGGGTCCACCGCACGCCCATCCTGCGCCAAAGGGCCCCGTCGTAGCAGAGGTAAGGGAGCCGCAAATCCCTGTCTCAGCAAATGCCGAGGAGACCACAGTGGAAGAGCGTCGGTCAAGCGGAAGGACGTCTCGATTTAGCAGTCGATTCGAGTTCGACGATATAGACGATTACATTGAGACGCCAGGCTCCAAGAAACAGGGACAACCAAGAACACAAGACGCCGCAGTCCGTCGAAAGCACACCCCAAATTTTGACTTTGACATGTACGAGGCGGAGCAAGCCTTGAATGGCCAAAAGGACAAGAAAAGAAAGAAAGAGCGGAAGCAAAAGGTCATAGACCAGAAGCCAACCTTGATTATTCCAGAATTCTTGACAGTGCAGCAATTGGCGCAATCGATGCGTGTCAAGGTTGATCAACTAATCGAGAAACTTGAAGAGGAGGGATTCGAGGGAGCTAGGTTTGATCACATGCTGGATGCAGAGACTTCTGCCATGTTTGCAGATATCTATGGCTTCGACCCAGTGGCTGCTGGAGCAGACTCGCAAGACCTTGTAGCACAGCCCGCTCCAGATGACCCTTCCACCTTGCCACCTCGACCGCCCATTGTCACAATCATGGGTCACGTTGACCATGGCAAAACTACAATCCTTGACTGGCTTCGAAAATCTTCCGTAGCTGCTGGTGAGCATGGAGGTATCACACAGCATATTGGAGCTTTCTCTGTCATCATGCCTGGCACGGAACGCCAAATCACCTTCCTTGACACGCCGGGGCACGAAGCTTTCTTGGACATGCGCAGACGTGGTGCAAACGTTACCGACATTGTGGTGCTTGTAGTGGCAGCTGACGATAGCGTTAAGCCGCAAACTGTGGAGGCAATAAAACATGCTCTCGACGCTCGTGTACAGCTGATCGTTGCCATCAACAAGGTCGACAAGCACGATGCCAATATCGAGCAGGTCAAACAAGATCTCACCCGCCACGCCATCGTGGTCGAGGACTACGGGGGAGAATATCAAGCAATTCCCGTGAGTGGGAAAACAGGTCAAGGCATGGAACGGCTCGAGGAGGCCATTATTACTCTAGCTGATGTGCTTGACCTACGCGCGGCCCAGGACGGACCAGCCGAAGGCCAAATCCTGGAGAGTAAAGTGACGAATGCTGGTCGAGTTGCCACCATCCTGGTTAGACGTGGTGTGCTTCGCGTCGGGGATTTTATTGTTGCAGGGCCAACTTGGGGACGAGTTCGCACGCTACGCAACGATGCCGGCCGGCTCGTGCAAGAAGCTTTCCCTGGTGATCCTGTCCAGGTCGATGGTTGGAGAGGGTCAGATCCGGTTGCTGGTCTCGAAGTTCTCCAGGCCAAGGATGAGCAACAGGCCAAAAACGCTGTGGAATTAAGGCACGAAAGAGCGCAGCTAGCACAGTCGGCGTCGGATGTTGCAGCCCTCAATGCAACCAAATCCCAGGAGGCAGAAGCTCGTGCCAAGGTCCTGGCATGGGAAGCCGAAAACAGAATCAATCCAAGACGCCGAGACAACGAGGGATGGGTAGACTCTGTCGCCTCGTCGGGCCCCAAGCCTGTCCACTTTGTGGTCAAAGCAGACGTTGCCGGGAGTGTCGAAGCCATTGTTGCTGCGATTAGTTCCATTGGTAATCATGAAGTACAAGCGAACGTCATACACAGCGGCACCGGCCCTGTCACCGAATCTGATATCCGAATGCTGGCTACAACGGGTGAAACTGGCTACGCAGTCTCATTCAATCAGCCGATCGATGGTGCCTCACATAGTCTCGCCGAAGCAGCGGGCCTTCAAATTCTTGATCACAACATCATTTACAAGGTCACTGATGCAGTTAAAGAGAAAGTGAGCGCTGCTTTACCTCCACTGGTAACGCAGCGTGTTGTCGGCGAAGCGGAGGTAGGCAAGATTTTTGAGATCACCCTGAAGAAAGACAAGCTCAAGATTGCTGGCTGCAAGGTCACCAACGGAACAGTAAGCCGTGGTACCCAAGTGCGCGTTATTCGCAACGGTGAGACTGTATATACAGGCACTGTTAACTCGTTAAAGAACGTGAAGAAAGATGTTACAGAAATGCGCAAGGGCACAGAATGCGGCATGGGCTTCACAGACTGGGAAGAGGCACAAGAAGGCGACCAAGTCCAATGTTTCGAAGTGAAAGAGGAAAAGCGCAGTCTCTACTGAGGCTGCAGTTATTTTCATAACCTAGAGGAATGAGGCGCTCCATGACCAGTGCTTTTGGCAAGCCAGCGCCTCGCAAAATTGCCTGAGGACGTTGAGTGTTCTTCTGAAACGTGCGACACTAATCATTTTATGCTCGGGGCTGCGAGGACCAATCACCAACCCTCAGCCTCCTGCGTTAGCGTGAAAGTGCCTGATCCCAACCGACTTCAGGATTCTGAAACACCTCTTGGACACCAACCATGTCTAACTACACGCAACAAGCGAAACATGCCTCGACACCTGCCCGTGGTATTTTACGAATTATCACAATGTGGCCTACCAGCTTGAACTTCTCGCAGCCATATCGCAGACCTACTTCAATGTGTCAGCTGATAGACGCGCCGACGGGCGCATCCGATGTAATGCAATACATATTCTCTTCTTCCATGCATGTCTCCTCCTTCCCTGCCTGTGCGACTTGTCGGCGACAACGAGCTCGTTCTCTACGTGCAGTCATTTTGTCCTAAACTTTTGTCCCTCGCTTGTTCATTGATCGTCCCGTTTGGTGAGCTGGCTCACCTCCAGCAATCAACAACAACCCTTTTTTTGGAGAGAAATATAACATAGGTGATTATTAAAACAAATAATACGCGCTTCGCATTGGAGAAGAACTGCAATTCCCCAATGAAGATATCGCTTGCAGCTTTCATATTGCTTGCCTCCATATGCTCGGCTGGACCGGTACGGAACAACAAGCGGAATAATGTATTACGACACGTATCTGCCGATCATAGAAGATGGGTGGTCAAAGAGCCTAGCATTGCGAGACGGCAAGAGGGAACCGGTGCGGTCGCAACGTCTAGGCCAGCATCTACCACGATCGTGCCAATTCCAGCTTTCGGTGAAACGAGCGCGGAGCCGATAATTTCATCAGGACCACGGCAAACACAACCTACAGTCGAAACGATCTACTTACAGACTACCGTGTTATCGACGCGCGAGACCACACTACAAGTCATTGAGTCATCACTAGGTGCAGGGACCTCGAGTGAGCTGTCAGTTGTGAGCGCGGAAAGTCCTGCACCGGCTATTCCCATAAATAACGCGAACACCACCACGACTTCCGCTTCCAGCGCCATTTTACCAGAGAGCATCACAATTGTTTTCGTGACAGCTTCTGCAACATTCAGCGGACCGACTGGCGGATATACGACACTGGGGAGTACCAGCGCGGCTCAGCAGAACCAACCGAACTCAGACGTCGTGCCTGCTGTGGCTGGCAGTTCCAGTACCTCATCAGACAACCTTGCGCCAGGGCTGGGCTCGATACCCGTTTCACCAAGTTCTACACCACCCAGTGCCCCTTCAGCGCAAGATAGCTCAGGAAGCACGGACGGGACAGGCACAGCTCAAACTATCACAGGCGCAGTTGTGAATGGTTTAAGTTCTGTGCCGATTGGTGCCGCGGCCTCGACGTGGGATTCATCTGTGCAGCCCGCGGCACAAGTCACAAGCTCCAACGCGGCCTCCTTCAGTATCATCAATACTGGGACAATTTCTCCAGGTCTCACGTCTATACCTGTTGGTTCAAGCTCAGAGTCAAGCGTAACCATCGAGACATCAACAACAGCATCAGTATCATCGGCTGAGGCAACTGCTGCGCAAAACACTTTCACAAGCTCCGATATCCAGAATGGTATTTCCTCCATTCCCATATCGGACTTTCCTCCGCTCAGCTCAACCTCAGCTTCTGTCACGAGTGAATCTAATTCTGTAGCGAGCCCGATGCCGAGTACCAGTTCCTCGCAAGCAACGGAGACTATCATCGTGCCACCAAACACGGGCTCGACCACCTCGCAAGGCGAAGACTCTCCCGATACAACAACGTCGGACACGCCAAGCGACGCAGGAGTTCTTACAATCACAGGCACAGCAGCACCAACGACTTTTGCAGCGCAAGTATCGGCGGCAGCTCTGTCCTCGATTGATTCAGAACAACCCGCGAGGCCTCGAGCTCCTTCAACAGATGTTGCTAATTCTATGGAGTTGGAAGTCTCGTCTGATGAGCTTACGGTTATCCCCCTCTCGCTCTCTGTTAGTCCTACGCCTGTGAGCTCAGGGTCCGGAGGATCATCCACCGATCCAGCCTCCTTATCCGTGTTCGTGAGCACGCTAGCGACAGGTGACTCGCCGCCATCATTGTCATCATCGTCGTCATCCATAGAGACATCGCTCTTGACACCGACACCGACACCGACACCGACAACCTTCCTGACCTCGACGCGACAAACATCACCGGACGAATCCCAGCGTCTGTCGTCCTCGTCAGAATCAGCGTCCGAGTCGCGAACACGGCACCGCCACACCAGCAGCGACAACCAGTCCGAAGACCCAACATCAACCAGCACGGTCACCACAATAACCATTACCGTAGACCAATCCGGGGTGCCCGACCCCGCAACTGCAATCCCAACCACCGACAGAGACTCGACGTCGGCGTTTGCCGTAAGTGCCAGTGCCAGTGCCAGTGCCAGTGCCAGCTCGCTACAAACAGAACTCTCAAGCACTGTACAGCGCCAACAAGAGACAAGCCAGACAGCCTCAGTCTCAGTCACTGACTCTGACTCTGACTCTGACTCCGCCCCCACCGCCACCTCCACCTCCACCGCGTCGCCGATGGTTCTAGTCCAAACGACGACCGTCACAGAGCGGGTCAATGTCCCCATCATTGAGACTGTGTCGACAGTTGTCAGTGTCACGCCACTGGCGGAAACGATCACAGCTACGGTCACCGAGAGCGCGAGCACCGTCACAGTCTCACAAACGATCGCCGTTGGAGCAACGACGATCACTGAGAGTGTCGTGCTTACCGCCGTGAAGCGATAGGGAGGGGTGAATATCATGCACGATTGTCGAAGCGAGGAGGGGGGCGCAGTTGCCAGAAAGTTGAAGTTTGGAAACGCGGGATTTTCCTTTGGTTAAGAATAGATGAATAGACTAACTAATCGATCTGCATTGATGACATTCCAGTAAACGTCCCAGATTAAGTCGTCCCGCTGATGATGAGGATAGAATTGGCTCGACCCAAACGCCACACCAGCTTGCGCCACATCGTGCTCGTACTGTTATCAGCTCGTGATCGTAAAGATACCCTTATCGAAACAGATTTGGCCTATCGGTATAGAAAACATGTCCTCTCAAGCATTCACTGTGTTTAGCCCCAACGACTTACCGTTGATCCAAAGGAGGAAGATCGGCTACTCACGGTCAAGCCAACAGTATTGTTGCGAAAACTTGAAAAGAGCGTTGTGATCAGCCTTCGTTTGAGATGAGTGACGAGGACACAAGCGGCGCATCGAATGGTGATGGACCTAGTTATCTGATTAGTCGACACCAGTTTTATGAGATTGAGGGGTCCAAGACCATTTGAAAAAAAAAGGTCCCCACGGCTTCGCGATTCTGCCTCGTCAGTAGACTTTTCTAAGCCTCACAACGCAGCTTGCCACATTGAAAAAGTTGCTTGTGATGACGATGACGATGACGATGACCACACGGCGACGATGTAAACTGAATGACGGTGGCGCGGAAAAGAAACTAGTTCGTGTTGAAGTTGAAGAAGAATCACACGTGTTTGAGAAACGTCACTTAGGCGAGAGTATGGCAAGCCATCATAGCCCCCAAAAGCAACGATGACGATGAACCGCCTTCATTCGCGATGTTGGGGTTCCAGCTACAATCGCAAAGCGAGGTGATTACTCGATTCAGCAAGGTTTGACGGAGAATCTTCCCCATCGAGATAGCCAGACGATTTCTCGAGCGGCAGGTAGAGTCGAGGCGATCATGAGCTGGGTCCAAAGATCGATGCACTGGAAATCGTGGTGAAGCACGGATGTCGTGCATGGGCGAAAGCATTATGCCACAGAGGATCAGCCGCATATTTTAGCCACGTGGTGCAGACGTGCAGCTGACCGTCCAAAGGGTTTTCCGCATCGTAAGCATCTTCGAAGTTTAATGACTCCAGGTCTCACCACACTGTATGCTTATTGTTTCGAAAATAGAATGGTCTCAGAAACGTGTGATTGGCACAACGTGAAGGATATCAAAAGAACATTTTGTCGATGTGTAAGGATATGGTCAGAATCCGAGAGCACGGTGAACATGCATCATGATAAGGGACTACATTTAAAACTTCAGGCTCTTAAACGCGAAGGTGGGGGGCAGAAATTCAAGCCATGGAGATAGTCGAGGGGTAAAGTTCAGGTCGTGAACTGCTATTCAGTAGTGGGAACCCGAGAAGGGAAAGCTGTCACGAGAAATGGCTGCCTAAAGAGGCTGTGACGCTAAAGTAGTGGATAGATGCGGACGCGTTAGAGTTTGCAACACTGCAAGAAACAGGAAAGCGTAATGGCAAATTGCACCAAGACGCAGTAGTGCATTCTCATAAACTTGCCCTTTCTTCTAACTACCGAGCAATGGTGGAAAGGCTATGTCTCTTACTTGTGTGTCATCTCAACTGTCGCATGCGTTCTAGATGACGTTATTGGAGCATGCCAGACTGAGGGCGAAGGCAACGGAACATCCGCGAATTTTTAGCAATGACTCGATCTATTCGAGTTGAACCGGCCAAAGGTTACCGAGCCTACCATACTTCACAAACGTGGCACTTTGAAGGTAACCTCCAAAAATATCGAGGATGAGCTTTGAAGGAATCGAAATGCATCTACATCGCACAAAAGTACGCCTGTGTCTATGAAATGACTGCACCCCATCATGCATTATTAGCTAGTGTCGTCAATATTCTCGTTCCTTAGTGCGCTGCTACGCCTCTCTGACCCTGCTTTGCCACCCACGTTTTGTGACAGAAGCGCGCGGCCAGAGGAGCATGCGTCCCCATCGCCATAGCAACTTTCCAACCGAAAAATTCACACCAAGTCTATCGTTTCCCTTGTTAGTTTTTAGCACCCATACCAGACATAGCTTACATAACCGTTTCGTCGTCATCCTAGCTCTTGTTCCGTAAATTGCCTATCAATAATCTCATTTCTGGAAGAGCCGTGAGTCCAGCTCACACGCTGTAAGTGAGCACTGCCAAGAATTCAATGTCTGCAACACAAAAGTGACCACAAATTACGAAGCATCAGGAAATGTCTCTGCAAGATACCTCTCCATGCGTATATAATAAGAGAAACTATCTCTGGCGGCGGATCCATGCAAGCATGCGCTCAAGCGATGGGTCTTCATCCAACCAATAGTTCTTGCGTCGGTCAGCGGTTCTGAGGTCCCCGACCACAGACTCATCTGTAATGTTGCCGAGTTCCTGCGTTGGAACAATGTCAGCGAATGCAAACAGTTTTGGAGGAGCTGTTGTTGTGCTTATATGTATAACCACAATTAGAAGCCATGTAAACATCGATGTTGATAATTGTGATTATGGGCAAGATTCGTGAAAACTCACATCTCGGAGACGTCCATCAATGGCCTGTAGTGCTTGTGCTTGTTTATTAGGAGAAAGGTTTCCGCGCGATGCCTGTTGTCGCAATTGGACCCATCGCATGCCGGCCGCCGCCCTAAGATAGATCTTGTGTGCGCAAAACCGACGTGTGGAGGCATCAAGGATAATTCTTGAAGAATTAGTGGGATGTTGTGTCTTGCAGTAAATGGGTGCTGTTACCTTTGGAGTGTTGCTTTCTGTACTTCTGTGTCTGCAACTCGTCCTGGTTCAAGTCCTAAGCTGCCAGGGTTGTAGTGCGTGGCCAAGATTGCCTGAGCCTCGGCATTACACTGTCGTAAAACGACATAACCATCGAGATAGTAGGCTGATTGATCCGGCGGATCTGCTTCCGCTCTGGTGACAAGAGAGGTGATATGTACCTGAAGAGTCCGAAAGTCATTCATGATCTCGAGCACTCGAAGAGCGCGTGCCTCGTTTTCTGGGTCATAATTAGCGCTAGGCGTAGACCCCGAGGAACGTCTGGACGTACTGCCGTCAGACATATCAAGTGCTGTTGACAAGAATGACCCGGATGAGGTCGTCAGTCACGAGAAAATGATGCGTTGTGTTCTCCTTGGGAGCGAAGGGGACGAGCTCCGTGGTCCTCGATTGTCGTCTTTTGTCCGGTTGCGAGAGTATCCTGAGTTGGCCTGGGGAGTGTTTGGCGTGACAATCTTAGAAATTGAGGAGTGGTCTTCGACTATATACTCCGGAACCTTCGTCACACCTTACGATGACATGGTGGGTTTGGTTTTGATGTGGCTCTACTCTGAAGAATGTCCAAGGCTAGGAAAATTGTGGCTGCTTCCCTCGTCAACCATTCAGAGAGGTCAAAGCATCTGTCTCAAAAACATGACATGGTGCGGCCCGTGGCTTCTGCTGCAAAGAGCGCCCATAGCCCAGCTTGAGGCAGTATGGCATGGAGAATTAACGAAATGATAATGCCCCCAAGTCTGCTGAATATGTGGTCTGGTGGATTCACAAGCTAAGTGGAAGCTTCCCAAGGCTAAGTGGCTAGTTTCTCAAGAGTTTAGTATCCCCGTTACAGGGCCGGAAGTGTGATGAGAGTGTTTGCCAGATTGGCGACATCATTGGAGGCAAGATCGTGGGCAGCCCGCAGCATCCAGACAGCCACATGGCGACAGAGCAACTCTGTAGTGGAGAACGGGCTATCATGAGTACAAGACCACTAGGTCAAAAATTCTAACGTTAGGCAACGCCCTTGCATCGGCGAAGCATGCAAGAGAGTGCAGGAACCAAATGTGGACTAAGCATGGGAAGGTATAGGCGCAGTGGGCGAGGCTTTCTTGAGCTGGATTGGGCAAAATAGATAGCCTTTGGCGCTAGTGCGCTGTCCCCATTTGGGCTTTGCTCGAAATGGTCGAGCTGATCCGAAGTAGACTTCACGCCAGGCTATTCTTTACCGCGCCTTCAGCTCTGCTGAGCCTGTTGTCCTCCTAGCAGAACAATGCATGCCGAGCTTTTAGGAGTCGTTTGCTAATTTCATTCTGCCTCACACCAGCTCTTGGTGCAGGTCAGTTGTAGCGAGGTACTTAGTGTTACCATATTCCAGTTTTACCCAAAAGGGACTGGTACTTGTGGCTTGCGCAGATACGGAGCATTTTACATCTTCCCATTCGAGCAGGTAGATCTGGAGCCGGATGTCACAGCCCTACCTCTGATGGGGCAATAATTATTCCCTTCGGAGCTGACAGCCATTGCAATCAATCATGTCCTGTAGCACATCGAAACATACTAGAAACGCATTCCGGAAGAGCGATATATGCCTCCAGACTGCTGCAATGACGCCGATTGGCCGATCCGTGGCATGTCCAACCAAAACTAGCCCCAGGATACTTCGGTGTGCGATGCTTGTAAAAGAATTCACGGTCGTCGTGCTCTATAGCATTATTGGCTTTTCAGCTGGCAAGTGCAGTTTGAGGGACGGGGCTTGAACGCAGTCAAAAGCCGATGCGGACCGCTCAGTCCCTTTCTGCAATCGCCTGAAGCCGCTCTTCGATCTCTTCTTCGGACAGGGTGCGAAAATTTGAACTCGTCTCCTCAGAGCCTTCGCATTTTGGCCCACCTACAACGCCAATCTCCAACTCGCTTTTCTTGAAGTCGACGCTGAGAACGGTGCTCAAAGTGCTAATTCCGAGTTCGACAACTTCCTCCCAGCCACCAGGTGCACAGTCTTTGTTTTTCAGCTTTTTTTCGAGGTGGTTTAACGCTTCCTGTTGCTTAGGCCCAGATGCAGTCGCCTTGTAGCCGACGTAGTAACCAGCAGGATCACACTTGTATAGCGAGGGGCCAAACTCATCATCAAGCGAGATAAGAGTAGTGGCAACTCCAAGGGGTCTCATATAAGCCTACAACCGTCAGTCATCCGTGTCATCTGCGTCCTGCGCAAAGCGTACTCGTTGTGTGTAGACTTGATTGATGTTGGCTAGACGCTTTGCGAGCACATCGCAAGGCATTTCATAGCCATATTTGTATTTGAATTCTGCAGCCTCCCCTCGAGCGCGGTCGACTGATGCACGCGCATCTGCTATCGAACCGGTCATGACACATCCTACTGACGGCGAGATCTTGAAAACATGCGAGACGGAGGAGGGGTCGATCAACTTGTCCTATCGATCCGGTCAATACAGGCATCGCTAACGTTGGCATCAACCGACTGACAGGAACCTTTTTCTGCGACAGCACCACAACACAATTTTTCCCTCTTACCCCCACAGATGTGATGTTTGCAGCGGTGATGGCCTTGAAAGCGTATTCTGGTGTCCATCATTAATAGAAATTCTTCATCTAAAACTCTCCAACTTGTGGACTGTCGCCCAGTTGTAGCGGTAGGGATGATGACTCCTTGGGGTGGGAGTCTTCGACGAGGGACGTACCGACTTGATATAAGCGACCCTGGTCCGAGAAGATGGTGATGTGACGATCATAGCCCGCGCTTCCTGTGCGAACGAGTCAGCTCGGTGTGCCCGAAACATTTCCGGTAAGCACAATACGAACCAGACATGTTGGATCTCTAGGCCAGTAAGCGTCGTCAATGACACAAGTGAGTGCTTCACATAAGACCTATCCAGGCAGCTAATTGAATGGGCCGAAGTGTTAAGTCGAAACAGAGGTCTTGGGTTACCTTTGCTCTGTAATTGAAGAGACGTGCCCGAGGAGTACGCGTTTGGACGAAAGCCTATTCGATTGTATGATCGCATGTGGCGGTGCACTGCGGTGTGGCGCCGCCGGCCATTGGTCAAGTTTTTGCCTGTCAGCTTTCTAGAAACACATTCTCAGCGTCTTCGCCTGGGTCGAATACCAGCCCGAAATCTCCTGCACATTCATTCCTCATCCTCATTCGTCATGGCTTCGCATGTTCCAGCCTGGAAGCGTCTTGGGCTCAAGCTCAAATATGCAAAATCCGAGCGTGAGGAAGTGCAAGACTTTGAAAGCTCCAAGAGATTGGCCACGAGAGCCCATGAAACTGGATCAACAAGTGCTGAACCACCACCAAAACGTCGACGCCTTAGTCAGGGCAATCAGGTTGACAATGTCGATGCCAGCAGAATTATCGATAAACAAATCAAGCCTGCCGTACTTTTGCCACAGGGAGAACCGAAAGACCAGCCGGCTTTAGATGCAGGGTTTATGAATCTTGCTGAAAAATTGCCCAGGCGGAAAAAGTCGGTCACTTTCAGTAATGACACGAAAGTTGAGGACGGAGACTCACGTATTACAATCGACTTTCCGGCAGTCCCGACCAGTAAAATTACAACCCTGGTCAAAGCTTTCGACACAGACGCTCAATCGGAGGAGATAGCTGGGGATCCAGAACAGATAGCTGCTGGGAAACCTGGAATGGCCATGAAAACAGTTAAAAAGAAGAAAATAGCTAACGCTGGCAAGAAAGCGAAGCAGCCAGACTCATCTTCGAATGATAAGAAAACGCTAGCTCTGCAATATCTATCGCAGCATCGTTCCGACCATGGATCCTGGAAGTTTAACAAGAACCGGGATATCTGGATACTAGGTCATGCGCTTGACGATTCAGCAATCCCGAAAGCATATATTCTCGCATTGGCTGGTTACATTCGTGGATTACCTAACAATGCTGGAGCTCGGCAACGCTTGATCAAAGATTGCAGAGATGCAGTAACGGATCTAGAGATTGAGGCGCGTACTTACGAAAAAGATAAAGATTTGTTTCTTGCTCTCCTCAACCACAGCAAAGAAACGCCGACTGCGTTAGAGGGGACGACACTGCCGAATTTTGCTCGGAGTGTACTTTTCCTGTGGGCACTAGGTGAGAATGTTCCGTTCCAACGTTACGACAGCGCATTACCGGTTAACAAAAATGGACGATCCGCAAAGCCGGATCAGAAGAAAACCAAGAAATCGAGGACCACTATGCCTGTAGATATCTCAAGCAGCGAAAGCGAGTCCACAAGTGACTCTTCCGCAAGCTCAATCCCGTTGGTAGGCAAGGAGAAACTGAACATGAAAAGCCACGGAGCAAGCGTATCAAGGCCATCAGATACATCATCGTCCGGCAGTGATCTTGATAGCGACACCAGCCGAAGCAGTTCTTACAGCAGCGAGGGGGATGGTGGCCACGACTGATATGCTGGTGAGCCGGTTACCCAAGAACATGCATCTTCAAAGCAAACAAACTATCCATTCGCAGTTTCTACCTTGCGGCTTGGAAGCCAGTTTTATGGTAGCAAGAATACAAAATGGTGTGGATAGACTTTGTAAAGCCCTCGGCAGCTACAATATGGGACTTTGTGAACGCAAGCATTTCGGTTTCAAATCTCTCAGCATAAATGGCATGCTTGGAGCTGAAAATTATGACATTGAAGATATTGGGGTTAAGCCTCTCGGCCATGTCATGCACACTAAGCCATCAAGCGTTACCAGGCTTCCACCAGGCTTCCACCGTGGGCGCTTTCACCGCAACTAGTCATACTTACTTGGTCTCGTCGAAGACATAGGTCAAATGGCACCGGCCGCAGTATTGTCGGTTGTGCATAGCAGCCATGAAGACACCCGCACCACACTCTTGTTGAGGACACTCTCGTCTCAGGCGTTCGATCTTTCCATCACCATCGACCTTGTAGTACTTCAGCACAGCCAACTTAGTCTTCTTTCTCTTGTGCTTGATCTTCTTGGGAGTGGTGTAGACCTTCTTCTTTCTCTTCTTGGCGCCACCACGCAGTCGCAGAACCAAGTGAAGGGTGGATTCCTTCTGAATATTGTAGTCGGATAGTGTTCGTCCATCCTCGAGTTGTTTGCCAGCGAAGATCAATCGCTGCTGATCGGGAGGAATACCTTCCTTGTCTACGACATAATTGTCAACTTCCATCACCAGAACCTATGCTGCATCGCGACGTACCTTGGATCTTGGACTTTACATTGTCGATGGTGTCCGAGGACTCAACCTCAAGGGTTATTGTCTTACCCGTAAGGGTTTTGACGAAGATCTGCATGATGAAGATCTACCAGTTCAGTTAGTGATGAAGAGTCTTGCGACAGCAGGAACCACAAACCTCGACAAAATGTCTTCCTCAACCTTCGCAGTGCAGATAATTTGGAAAGGTTGTGGGGATGGCCGAAAGTCGCGGGAAATATCTAAGATGTGCGCCTCTTTCTTGGCGCTGACTGACTAATGCGGTTTTCATTGCGGCGAACAGCAAAATTAGAGGAAGGTGTGCCGAGCGCAGTTTTCAGGGTCAAAATGGCTAGCAGCCTTTAGCGCCCCGGGCCAGTTGCCCAAGCAACTGTTCATGTTGACTCGACGTCAGCTCCGCGGCGCAATCTGCGCAGTTCACGCTTCTTCATAGTCTCGTCTCATCTGCTAGACTAACACTTCCTTCTCCACATACACTCTACCTGGCCTTCGGGCACACTGATACTGAAACACATTCACATCTACATCCAGCTTCACAAAAGCACTTGAACAAGACAAAGCTAGAGGACGAGGAGCTTAGTCTTCCCTAGCAATATCTGATCCAAGAAGTTGAGGGTCAACTACTGCCGCTGCTGAAGGAGAAGAAGAATTCACTGCTGCCCGGTTAAGGGCGCTTGCGCCGCGCGAGGTGAGAAACAAATTCCTAGCTAACAACTCTCCAACAGTGTAAGAGCTGCAAGTTGGAGAGGCGCATGTTCTTGTCTAATCAACCTGTGCTAATGGCTACGCAGTCTCGAACCACGAAGGAATACTGCCAACCTTCAGACTACTAACGATTTCGAACTCATCTCGCCTAAGATGATGTCCAACCCACCTTCATCTCTTCAAAGTCGACAAAAGCTACACAGACGACAAAATTCAACCCCAGTAGCTTTCGAAGCCATGAAGGTGCAAATGCCTCCCCATACAGTGCAACGACAACCCTTTCATCGCCGAGGGCAATCGTACGATACGACACGAAGCCCCATACGCCGGCATCAGCACACTGGGAGTGCGGTAAGTATGAATACTAACTTAGGACCATTTCAAGGACAACAAATTTTGCGAGAAGCGCAGCAGCAGAGAATAGCCGGACCGGGCCAGCAACACATGCAACAAGGAGTCGATCCATCGATACCGCAGCAATGTGGGATGTTTTCACTAGGACAAACTCTTCCAGAAACACATTATGACATGACAATGAATGCCATGACGCCGTCCCCTCACGCGGTCATGCCTCATTCACAATATCAGAGTATGCGGATGCCCATGACGGCAGATTCGCAAGCCTTGAACGTGTTTGATGAGAACAATCAGCACTATTTCCAGGCAATGCATCAGCTACAGCACCAATCACAGATGATGCAACAAAATGACAGAAGGATATCACAACCAGATCTAAGAATTCAAACTGGTATACGACCATATACTCCAACACATCAAATACAGACTGGTAGGTTTCTGAAACCCGGCTGTTACACTAAACCGACAAGCTAATCCATGATAGCACATTTTCCTTTAACACCAGCACACACGCCTATGCATCAACAATGTGCTCTTCAAGTAAGGTCTCTGCAGGGATCACCACGATGGCCGCATCAGGATGACCAAATTGCATCTCCTCGCCCTGTGTCCATGCAAAAGTCAAGATCTCTTCAAGGGATCGCCGAACACCAGGAAGTGCAATCATTCTCTGGTATCGGCCACCCCCCGGAGCTGTCGGCGACTGATATTCCAAGTTCATCTCAAGAACCGACCAAGACATGCAAGCCTGTGCACTTCAAATCCAACTCAGTTATATCACTTTCGCAGGAGACGAAACCGCTCTTTGGCGAAGTCTCCGAACATACTCCTCACCTTGAAGACGATGCCCATCCTACACTATCATCCAGCAAGCCACCGTCTTCTCCCACAAGGCCCGCACTCTCTCCTCGAAGAATGTCAATATCTGATCTGAACCTCGAACCAGGTATCAGCGCTTCGATTGAAGAAACTAACATCACACTTGACGACATTGCGCAATATATAGAAGGTCCCGATCCGGAAGACAACAAGTGGACTTGCAAATTCGAAGACTGCAATAAAAAGTTCGGACGCAAAGAGAATATCAAATCACATGTTCAAACGCATTTGGGCGATAGACAGTTCAAATGCAATCACTGTGATAAGTGCTTTGTTCGAGGACACGACTTGAAAAGGCATGCCAAAATCCACACAGGAACCAAAGCCTATGCTTGCATGTGCGGCAATGCGTTTGCACGACATGACGCTCTGACGCGACACCGGCAGCGAGGAATGTGTGTTGGGGCTTTCGAAGGTATTGTTAGGAAAGAGATCAAGCGAGGTCGGCCACGAAAACAGAGACCGGAAATGGACGAGCGTCTCGAAAAAGCATCCCGATCCCGCCAAAAGAAGCAGAGCTCTTGGTCCCAAGCACAATATGAATCTTCAGCCTCAAGCTGTTCGATATCCAGCTGGGGCTCACCACCCACAGACACAATGGACAAGCTGAGCATTCACAGCGGTAGAGAACCTTCTCCAGAGATCGGATACGACGACACAATGAACCTTTTCGGCTTTTCCTCTCAAGCAATCGAGATGAACCCGCAGACTCAGCTAGACCAGATGGGACACGTTGCCCTGCCTCCAGATATGTTCTCTTTCACTCCTCCAACTAGTCCGGGATACTCGACAGGGAATAGACCTAGCCCTTCCTGCCGTGAAATGACGCCTTCAGAACTTGCTTCATTCGATTCTGGGTCCGGCATGGCGGTGGCTCCAAGGCAGCCAATGGCCGCTCTAGACCTCCTTCCACCTCAAGGCTCCTTGCAATCCCAGGGCCGCATGCTCCATGATGCAGTTGAATCCAATCAATCGGCACCATCAATGTCCACAGGCGACACTTTCGATCTTCCACTGATCACGGAATCACATCAAATTATGCTGTCTACCACGCAAGCTACATCGCTCCCCTCTTTGTCTCATTCATCATCTCCGCCACCTCAAGACTCGGGACCGGCTCTAGTGTTTGATTTTCCGCAAGATTCAAACCCTCTTCAAATGAGCACGATGTCACACCTATCAAGCATGTCTTTTGGATTGAGCTCCGTCAGTAAGGCTTTGGAGTCAAATCATTCTATTCAAGCTGGCCTTGTGGAAACGCAAAGAAATGATTTTGACAGCTTCCTAGACTACAACGACGATTCCCAATTAAGTGGTGGAATGGGCATGGGAATAGACAACTCGGACGCCTTCTTCGCTACTCTTTGATATAATGCTTAAAGGTTTCTGGAACCTTTCCCTGAAAGGGCTGGATGCCGATTTCCTTCTGGGTGCTTCGAAAGTCAAGAACACAGATTGGATTAGGCTTCGGCATGGATTAGCCATCTCTGTAGGTATAGAAACGGTATATAGAGCATCAGTGTATCAGCACCGACATGAGGATGATCGTTTACGAGTATTAGGAATGTGACGAAAATGGGATGGGCGAATGGTGTTGAGAGAAAAAAAGAGCGCAAGTCTCACGTGGATCAAAACGGGCCGGAATACTGTGTTGTCGATACGATATTAAGTGATGAGACAGAACTAACAGGAGTATTTGGGGGCTTGTGATTCTCAGCGTGGCTTTCTCGGACGGAATAGTTATTAGGGATAGTTTGTGGAGCTACTTCGAGACTGCTTCCTCTTCCACTTTCTCTCTCCATATTTTTACTTCCAAGTGACAGAATACTCCATGCTCAACGATGAACAACGTAACAAGACTTGAACCCTTGACCTGCCGGTATTTGCGGAAAGATGGATGACATTGATGATGATATCAAGTATCCAATGTTCGCTCAAGACAAATGCTCTGACACATTTTCGACTAGCTCGAGAAAAAAGGAGAAAGAGACCAAACAGAAGCCGGACGGGTGACAGACGAAAACCATTGAATTCTCTGCGCTTCCCCTCTGTCGTTGCGGACCAGTTTTCGTTGTTGACTGGGAGAAAGCTTGACCCTAGCGGTCATTTTACCGGATGTTACATACGTATCGGTGTCTTGGGAAGGATTGATTCGACAATTTCCTTCGCGCATTCAGTGATGCGAGGATCTGCACTGCACGTCGTCTACTGACTCGGCTTAGTCCTGACGTCGGTTGGAGCGGTGAGGCAAAGTGTTCCGGGTTTCAATTAAGACTAAATTCTGCGTTGATGGCCTACACTGCTTGAGACAGGGTCTCGCGGGTAAAAAATCGCAAAGCTGTAACTGTAGAGATAGGATAGAAGAGATACCCTCCTCCCATATGACAAGGCCCGGCCGGCCAGATTTGAGACAGCTGTCTGATGTGAGGTAATCCGCCATGGACATTCATCCAGCTGTGTCGAGGCTGGAATGATTTTGCCTGAGAGTGGTGGTTGGAGGGAAGCAAAAGCGAGAAGTGAGCCAGAGCCACTCTGGCGTGAAGACGAAGCTCACGACGCCTGCAAGACATACTTTCAAACTTCCTTTAAAAAGGGTGGTTAGCGAGAAAGCGCTAGCCAGTCGAGATACGTCCAGTGACGCTCCAGCATAGACCGTAGTGTGTGAATGCAGCTTCAAATTCGGGTGAAATGCGTATCATCGCGGTAGTGAAGCGCATGATCTGCCGTGCAGGTGGAAGGTGGAGGACTCCGGTTGGCGACTGTGTTCTTGTGGTGTGGGGACGATTCTTCAACGCTGGTTTCTGGATCAGTGACAGTAATAGATACGATCAGCGCGAATACATCACGGTGGCCAGCTAGTATATAGAATTCTTCATGTCAAGGGAGGCGTCGTTTTCCAGGATTTGACTTGAAGCTCTTCACGATCTTGCTGCAAGACTACTTGGTTTCAGGGACAATTTCCAGTACCATCCAAAACGCAGAGAGTATTTCGTAGCTCCCAGCGGTCTTTAACCTATCTCGTCTAATCACACAATGAGTGTCGCAATCGACGACAAGATTTGACATACGGGCGAAGTGGTTCGTTGTTTCTGGAGTTTGTAAACTTTCGCATCATTTCGCAAAGTACCCAATGGCCGCGCAATATGTCTATTTCAATAGACGATATCAATGCGAAAGGAACTAAGTGCGTGACCAAGAGTCACCTGCGCTTTCAGACGTCGTCTGTCGATCACGCTGAGCGCAGGGACCTAACACAGTTAAGCGTACCATCAATGACTAGCTCTACATGAACTTCCAATAAGATTTGTTTCGAGTAAAGATCTTTTGTATTAGAGGACCTGGACAAGCAGAATTTTCCAGTTTTCATCGTTCTTTCGAGCGCCGTCTGCAGCAAAGGCATTGGAGAAACGTGCTTACGTGTGTACCAAATTTAATTGTCATACACTTGCTGTTGCTGCCTGGAACTATGGCTGCGAACACACGTGGCAAGACTACATTTCACCGTGTATGTAAGTCTTTTTGATGCATGCATGGTTGTGCAGCTTCAGGTCTACGGGAATTGGATGCTGCCAATTTAGTGTTTAATTAAATTCAACAGACTTCAGCACTGCAGCAAACCTAGAGCTACGCCTGGTAGTCATACAACCGTCGACGTGTTGCGGGGACTCGCATTCTCGAAGCCATATGTTCCGGTGTCGTCAGGATATTGTATAGAGAAATTTGCATTCCACCACTCAAATGGAAGGAAACTAATTCGTCTCAGTTCTTTTGGTCGGGATCAACTCAATGAAATTGTACAATGCGTTGCTGGCGGCATTTGGAAGTGAGGCGGGAAGTTCAATTCCTCCGGCCTGTCCCCGGATGTGATTGGATGCCTTGCGACGGCACAGATGCTCGAAGGCGAAGTATTGACAGTTGAGGTCAATGCCTCAACCGGCTTTGTTGTCCCTGTCGTGCCCTGTTCCACGACATGGCCGGTCCGACCTTGCATACAGAAAGAATATTAAGGTAATGAGGAGGCGGCAATGCGGTTCTGTGCATTCTATTTCATTGCCATATCTTCCAGCAACGAGAAAACGGACGTGGGGTAATCGAACAAGCGAGACTGCCACCGACCTCGGCATCTGTCAACCAGATAATGACGGGCTCTTCGTCGCCAGTGCAAGAGTACTGGCTACCGGGATATGAGCTCTCTCGACAGATTGTCCTTCGTCAAATTCAATATTTACTTGGTCCTTCTGCGACTGTGAGACCATATTCTCTTCAGGTACATGTTGTGGATGTCAAGGCTCGAATTTGTCTGACGATTCTGTAAGGGTCGAGAGGGTTATTTAATTGTCGGGACGCCATTGACAAAGGCATGAGGCCATGACATGCACCCAGAAGCCCTGCTCATACGTGCCCAGGAACAAATAGAAGACCTCAAACGACAATCCAAGGAATACGAGCGGCAGCAGACCATTCGCATGAAGACGCGACGAACAGGTAGTGACGCGCAAGACCTAAACCCCGACATTAACAGCATAGTCGTCGTTGGAGGAAGACGAACCCACCAAAACCGACGGCTGACATACAGGGATGGCCGTTGACCTCGACTCGATAGACACAACCATTTTGACTCCTTTGTACATCACATATCACACCGCAGACCAATACCACAATAGATTGACATCCAAAACCCCTTGATGGGGCTTGGCAGCATCATCCATAGACATGAGAAGATATCAAATACCTTCAAAGAACCAAAATCAATGAATTCCTCATCGCGACGGAGCACTAATAGACCGGCGTAGTTGTTCGCACGTCTTTCTGAGTTGGGCCACTGCAGACAAAATTCATGGTTATCGTTGAACGTGCAGCAAAAGCATGTTTCTGGGAATTGCATTGTGGATCCATCAATAAAGAAGAACGAGCAATGGCATTGATCATTAGCATAGCACACCGTTACCAGGCGTCAAGATCCGCGATAAGTAGTGTATGTCCAAGGTCCGATGAGACATGGGACATGATAATGCCGCTCCCCCTTTTTGGCATAGAATTTGATCTCAACTTCTGGCCAGAAGCTCTCGATACCCTTCTCTTCATACCATGGTCCGATTTCAAATCTGATGCTCCACGCGACCCTCTCACCATCAGCGAACTGCTCCATCACTGCAGCCAAGGTTTTGTCGCCCGATGATTTCCACTCTTTGACTCTGCCATCGTCGTCCGTAAGAGCGTCAAACGTCACATTTGCTGGTGAAGTGGTTGCGCTAGCACTCAGAAGCGTCAAATGAGTAACTAGATTTGAGGCCGGTGTGCCAGAAATTGTATTGAGAACGTGGCATGTTATGGGTGACGACATTGTGGTGTTTTGTTCTTCTCGGAGTAAAAAGTAGATGTATCACGACTCAGTGATTAGTTAGGGTGAGCACATAGAATTGATTGTATCTCATGAAGAGGGACGTATCGTGAGAGACAGGGCACAACAGGGGTAAATTGAAAGAATATTGATGGTGGGGGGCTGCCTCGGCCGGTGTGACACAATCGGCGCTTCCCGATTGCCGATCGTGCATTCAATTTGGCTTAGTCTTATCGTTAACTATTTCGTACCTAGGTACCATTCCGAAAACATTGCGAGCATAGCTGAAATATGAACCAGCAGTCCTGTATATCCTCGGTTAGTTTTTATCGACAAGTGGAAGGCCTCGATCTGTTCCCTGCGAGGCTTAGAAGGCCCCGGTGGCTCACGCAGGCTCACTGAGGCTGAATTAAGGTGTCACTACCACTGATATACGAAGTATGTATGTCGGCTCGAGGTGCTCGAGTCACAGAGAACTATGCCTCTGGCAAATCCCGACTACTCCGTACACGGCCACGAAGTCTGCTTGTACGTCTCCCACCTACGCTTCCCGGGAATTGCTATCTTGAGGTTGCAAATGTGTTGGAACAACCATTTGGGCTCGAGGGTTCGTCAAGGGCCATTGGACATCCCTGACCCATTGGCCCGCAAAATACGTTAGCTCGTCGCCGCCGATGGAATAGCTTTTTGATAGCGTCCCTTTTTTTTACGTACCTTCTAATTATTAGCTACACAATCGAGGACAATGCATAAAAATATAGCGGCAAGCGTAAAAGTAGTATAGGACTATTATCCAGCTTATAGGGTCTCCTGTAAATAATAATTCAGGTGCACACCATGATTGTAAACACGCTGCAGCTGATAATTAGAAGTGTACATTTCTGAAGTGCGAACGTGTCTTTGACAAAATGCCTAAGGCTTCATCTAATCCTAATCGGAAGGCGCTTTATTTGAATTCATGAATTTCTTCAAAGATTTTGAAGGTCCAGCCAATTCTAGAAGGCATCTCAGTGGGTATTACTGCCTTCGTAATGCTAGGCTCAGGAGCAACGCCCATCATTAACTGCATTTGCAAGCTTGAAATGAACGTAAATGTCCATTAAGCGCAGAGATCCGTAATGCATTGAGTAAAGGGAGTATGTACGATATACGCAGTATTGGGTGGTTCTACTCGGAAACAACCTCATCTCGCGTTGGCAAATCTCAAACACTAAACTGTCTGGTTATTTTTCATCGGCCCACTCCCTAACCCTCACAAGTTGGCCAGGCTCAAGACGGCACCCCCGCATCTACCATGATGAAAGATCTTCAGCGAGCTCTTATATAATTGACCTGCTAATTTACAGGTTTAATATGGGACATTGCTTGTATGCCCGGAAGTCAGAGGCGTGAAATATTCGATATCCAGGGGGTAAAGAGTGGGCCTAAGCTATAATCTGAATAGCGTTTGCACATGGTGTACGGATATTTTTGGCTAGTCGACTTCTGACCGTCCTTCTGTAGATCACGGCACTGCCCGCACTGGCGCCAGTGACTAGTATACAATCTCTCCTAGAAGGTTCGAAAGATTCAGGAGCCAAGACAGTCAATCTCGATATGGTTCTGCCATGGATCTTCAAGGGGCTCCGCGTCGAGCCATGTACTGGTTTCGGATGCTCATGGCTTAGGTGGGCTCTAAGGGGCCCAGGGCCTAGAGCTCTTACTTCGTATTATCTTCTTAGCACTTGTCTGTGCTCAAGGCACATGAAGCCTTTGGTTCAGTCAAATCTGTGCTTTCCTCAATGCTTTCCTTTTAAATTTGCAAGGATTAATTGCTTCCAAGAATTCTATCCTAGGAGCTTGCGGACAATGGGCCAACAGAATGAAGACGAAGAGTCGCTCCTTCGTCCATCTCCCAGTCCAGTAACGGCGAGCGGTACCAAAAATGTTATACCGCCATGGGGAAGATGGACACATATACAACGGTTTCTCTTGCATGCGCTATACCAATTGATAAGGTTCTTCATCCCTACTTTCCTCCGCAGGACTCTAGGAACAGCCGCTACAGCTTCGGAAAAAGCTCCCCATCTCAACTCGCCGAAAAATTACTCGACTGATTATTTGGATGGAGTGCGAGGGCTGGCATCACTCATTGTATTCTCATTGCACTGGACTCATTTTCAGTTTCCAGGCACTAACACCGGTTATGGTGCCGGAAAGGTTTCATCCTTTTGGCAGCTGCCAATGATCAGGATTGTTTACTCAGGCGCCGCGATGGTTTCGATATTCTTCGTCATCTCTGGGTATGTTCTCACCCATCGGTTTATTCAGAAGATGTACAGCAACGACTTTAACAGTCTCTTCGCGGGTCTGACATCGCTCACGTTTCGCCGAGCTCTGCGGCTTTTCCTGCCGGCATTTGGCTCTGCCATCCTAGCATTTTTTGCCGCCTCTCTAGGACTGATGGATGCAGGTGAAGACGGGGATAATGAGCCATTTCACCATAGCCTGGGGAGTTTCATCGAGTTCCTCGACAAGGAATCCAACCCCTGGGTCTGGGAAGCTTTCATGACTGGTTTCTACAATCCTGCGTTATGGTCAATAGCGCTTGAGTACAGGGGATCGATGATGGTATTTTTGATGATACTTGGCCTTGCTCGATGCCGCACTTCTGTCAGGACGATGGTCGAAGCGGTGATTGTTGCCCACGCATTCGGACACAAGCGGTGGGATATCGCATTGTTCGTGACCGGCATGCTTATTGCAGAGCTGGATGTTTACGTGAGCATATCTAAGGCTCGGACGGCCTCCATGCAAAAGAAACCCGCTAAAGTCATTTTGATTTTCATGCTCATTTTCGGCATTTGGTTGTCAGGGTTTCCTCGTGATCATGCTGTCGAAAGTTTCGGATACCGCTTTTTGAAGGGAACTTGGCCTCACAGTACCTACCAGCGCAGGTTCTGGCTTGGGATTGCATCTATCTTCACGGTTGCCCCGATGCCTTTCTTGCCTGCTGTGCAAGCCTTCTTCAACACAAGCCTGATCCGATATCTTGGCAAGATCAGCTTCGCCTTGTACCTTACACAGGGACTCGTCAAAAAGACTCTCGGAATATGGCTTGTTCACGTAACGTGGAAGGTGCTCGGAAATGAGACATATACCGCCCGTGGAATTAGTTACATTGTTTCAACCACTTTGTACATACCAATTGTATTATGGTGGTCGGACGTATACTGGAGAGCAGTAGACGTGCCATCAATACACTTCGCTAAGTGGGTTGAGGAAAAGTGCGCGTCCCGAACAGCAACATGACTGTTTTGAACATTTATCCGAGAGGTTGGGCGCAATATTTGCTGCTCTCGAAGGATAATATGATTTTGCATTTTGCGATGCTGGAAACTTTTGTCGTATTTGCCACTATGGCACGCTCGAAAACAGGTCATTGTTGGAATTGAGCTTCCTATTATTTGACAACCCAAGCTTTATCGCGCTGCTGCAGACTCGCTCAAAATGGCGACCGCGGTATTCACTAGCCTATAGAGACGCGCAATCAATGAACATTGAACGTACAAAGCAAATACAATGACGGGGAAAATGCTGTTTACTCAGATCTGATCGTCTTATAACGGACTCTTAGGTTTCGAGGCAAAGAGGAGGCTACTGTTAGCAGACCCGTTCCCATTTTCCCGAGGAGTGGTAATAAACAATGTCAACTTTTCAGTTTCTCCATCGATACCGAACATACATAACTTGTAATCCACTGTTCCCATTCAAGATGCTCTCCCTATGGCGCACGTAGCAAATCGTAGACCGCCTGCGCGCCAAGAATCTTGGGCCCCCGAAAAAATATGTGGTTGTCCGCTTGGGCCCGAAGCGCAATGTCGAGTATTTCACCCGAGATCACAAGATTCTGACACGTCGGCCACACTTCTTTACACCACCATAGCGCCATAACAAAGCGTTCGCATTCTCTGTGCAATGGCTCAAGGACAGGTCAAAAAGCTAGCCGCCCAACACAAGTCATCTGCTCGAAGTAACGCTTCTGGTGTTACCAAGAAAGGTCTAGGCACCAAGAATCCAAGGAAGCCGAGTTTGGCGAAAGCAGCAAAATTGAACAAGAAATTTACCGCCGGGTTGACCACGCAGACCGAGAAAATGCTCGGAGAAAGGGCGGGACACCTTGAAATGATTGGACAAGGCAAAAAACGAGGTGGTACGAGCAAACCTGGACAAGGGAAGAAGGGTCGAGACAAGCGTACAGACACAAAAGGCTGAGCCGGTTTTGAATGGAGATTCACGTATCTTGTTGTGCATCACGAATTTCACCGGCCAGCCTATCCGCCACTCGAGATTCTGGCACAAGCATTAGTAGAGTTGTTCGACACAAACGAGGGTACCATCGGCACCGCACACGGACAGCACACCCCTTGCTCTAGCGTGGGAAACGATGACTGCGAGTTAAAACCTGCCCACAATGCAAGGCTGCTCGGTCTTGTGTCATTCAACCACGTGGGCAAATTCTCGCTGCCTAATCCGCATTATCGGTGGCGGCTGAGGTGAATGGAGACCAGCCTCGACGACCAACAAGACGCACAATAATCCTGGCCTCATTCGCACTTGTGCCGGAATTGGGATCAGATACAAGTGGTTGTGTGAGCAAGATGGAGTATGTTGAGTATGACAATTAAATCGACGAGCCATCACAACTCCTGGTCGAATTGAAGTACGGTATACTGAGACGACGAATACGCAACTTTATTGGCGGTGTTGAGTGGGCAGCCCAACTCCTTGAAATTTCACTCTTGTCAACGTCAATTTGCCTGGTCTAAAAACTTTTCTAGAAGCATCTCGGGTGCATGCGCTTTGTTTTTCGTTGTTTTGTAGGCGTCGTGAAGCATTTATTTGTTTGCGAGAAGTTGAGCACGTCTATACATTCGGGACATCGTTGCTACCGTCAAAAATCAAAATCCACATCCTGTCAGCCAGTTCATGAGAGCCAAAATTATTTCCATCATGTCCATTTTAGAAAACGGTACGAACGGCATTGGTGAAGTGACATCTAGGCTTCGCCCTTACAAAGCTCAGTGGCATAGCATATCACGACCTGACTGGCCATCGAAGCACGACGAAGGATCCAAAGCCCGTAATCTTCTACCATACATCCTCAGCCCTTCAAAGTACCCAGAAAGGGTCGTACGGGATTCGCCAGATAGTGTCGTAATTGAAGACAAATATCCCAAGGCTCAAGTCCATTTGTTGGTGCTCCCTAAGTGGCAACCTCATCGCGATCTGCATCCTCACGATGCATTCGAGGATCAAGACTTCTTAACAATGGTGAGGGAAGAAGTTTCCGAGGGGCTTCGTGTCGCAATTCCCATGCTAAGGATGAAAATGCAAAATGAACTACAACAAGGTGGAGTGGACAGCAAGCAGATCGGCTCCATGCTCGACCAGCGAGATTTTACGAAAGACTTCCAGATCGGTATACATGCGCATCCTTCACAGCACGAACTACACGTCCACATCATATCTCGAGATATGGTGTCCTGGCACAACTATGGTCCGCGGCATTACCAAGCATTTAACACCCCTTTCTTTGTCCCGCTTAAGCTCTATCCGCTGCCGCCAAACGATATTTGCCGAGAAGTCGGATATCAGAACGACAACCTCATGAAAAACGACTTCCAGTGCTGGCGATGTGGCACCGACTTTGGTACAAGCTGGGAAGGCATGCGAGCGCACCTGACGAAAGAGTGGCAAGCATGGATCCGAGAAAACAATCAGAATTATTCATCCGGAGGCAGTCACTGAACGCCGTAGAACTGAACAACATTCACCACAGGGGGTAGGTACATCTTGGGCGAAGTCCCTGCAGCAATTTTGAATAGAGTACAAGCTAGACCTAGAAGCACGAAGAAGGGTCCAGAGCATCATGGCACATTAGCGACTTCAGCGCTGGGCATCGTTGACGCCTTGAGTGTGCTGACGCTTACGACTTCGGAACACGTTCCGCCAATGAAACCCAACATGACGTTGACCACTCTGGATTCCCAAAACTGACATCATAAAGGTGTGCAAGGTACCAGAGCATAAAGTATCAATTCACAGAATCGACAACCTGGAACCCACGATGAGGTTTCCGTCCAAGGGGAAAAAACATTGATTCCATCAAACCTCGACAATAAAATGGTCTATTGACAAGGAGCAATTCTACCAAGCACGCTGCGAATTTTCTTTTATTAGCTGCACGAATTCCTTGGAAAATGTCGAACCAATAAGAAGATCTTCTCGACATAGCTGCCAACGCGGAACAAGACCTCAACTCGACCGGTCCAAAAACCAGTCGACAAGAAGGTGCTTCAATATCCAGTACAGGATCTCCCCACCCCCCTCTGTTGTTGCTTTTCCCGCCATTCAGGGGCTGGCCCCCTCCCAAAAAAAGAAAAAGGCGCAAAGCTAACTAACGCCTTGCTTTTTAACCTTTTTCCCCAGCTGAAGAGTCTGGTATCGATCAGTCCGTGACTAAGAGGTTCCCCGGAAGCACTGCTGAATACGGATCCCGCGTCTCCGGTGCCGGGAATAATAGAGACATTCCGCCTGAGGAGGGCGGTGATTGTAGTCAAGGGCCAGGGTCGTTTGACAAAGGCGGGCGACTTTGATCAGGGTGAAGCTGGTGAGGGGCCCGAGGACGTGAGCAGGAAAAGGCAGGAACAGTACGGAGGTGAGGATGATGTGAGGGGCAACGTGAAGTAGAGTGGTCGAGCTATGCAGGATGAAGGCCCGTAATAGATGCCCTGTGAAAAAGATGTCAAGCCGCACAAGCATGTTAAAGGAAGGTAACAAAAGTGTGATCCGACAATGGCGTGAGTTGATTATCTAGTCATCATATTTAAATGGCAGAGGCAGATACTAATCAAGATAAACCACCAATTCATGAGCCACGACCTTAAGAGCCTACCGAGACATGTTTGATGGCCAATATCCTTTACTCAGAATACAATTCATGCAAGCTAGAGATCGATGTCGATGCCCAAATCCAAGCCTTGCAAAACTTCGTCATCTCTCTTTGACTTCTTGATTACCGGCAAACGTTTCTGTGTTTCCCCACCCGTTCTCATGGATAACGGCGTAGTGCTCCTCGGAACATCACTGCCGATGCCCAAAGTTGACCTTGCAGGCGTGCCGGCTCTGCTCCCTCCGTTGACAGGTGTTCCGGCCCTGGAAATGTCACTAGCACTTCCAAATAGATCATCCTCAATAGATCTGGCTTGTGACGGGACTGCCAGTCTGTCGGTTTCCGCTTGCTTCTTCTTGTATGCTCGCCTCTTAAGCATTGCTGCCTTTTGTATGTTCTCTGTAGTTTGCCGTTGGTTGCGTCTGTTCAACTCCGCCAGGCGATCGGTCTCGTGGTTGGCTTTTTGCATCGTGCTCGGATGGAGAGAGGTCCCCAGAGCCAGCTTCATGGGTACGAGGTTGAGAAGTTGGTCTTCGAGCTCTCGCACAGCATCGTCGTCGCCCTTTTCTTCTGCATCTAGTATCTTCTCTTTTATTTCTTTCTTTTCTGCCGTGCGGTTGACCAGGTCGACCAAGGCGTTCTGCTGCTTCAGCTTGTGGCTGATTTCAGCATCTGTAAACCGATGGCTGATGAGCTTGTTGATTTGGTCGAGTTTTGCGTTGACTTGACCTCTTGTAGGCATGCGGCAGTCCTCATTTGCCATGGTAAGCCGATATCGCCTCCATTCTTCATCCGTGAATCTCGAATTTGAACATTCGAGAAAGGACCAGGGCTTCGTTGCTTTCCCATGCGCTGCGATGATATACTTGTCGACAAGCAGTGTCTTATGGTTCGGACCTTCAATTGCGTAGGGCTTCCCTACCTGAAACCCTTTGATTGAGCACAATCGATATTCGTTTTGCCCTGGGAGGCGGCCCGGTCCCAAGCAGACTCTTGCGTAGCAGTTTGTAAGCGTCTCCTCAAATCCGGGAGTGTAGCAGACTTGAGCAAAGTTCTCCCGTCCGATTCGGACACGTTGAAGATCCGCAAGTTCAACGACAGGGTCATCTTTTGTCGGCGTCGGCGTTCGCTTCCGTCTTTTGCGGTCGTCGTACTCGTAGTCGTTGTCACTGTCGCCTTCAGCATCTGCATCACTGTAATCATCTAATAGAGGATCTCTTCGTGGTTCTGGTTTGCCGCTCCTTCGACGTTCATCAAGGGCGGCCTTCTCTTCTCGCTGCTTTTTATATGCAAGAAGAGCATTATTGGCCTCGCTTGCCTTCTTGCTACGCTGTCGAGAGCTCTTTCGCTGATTTTCATCCAGATCTGCAGCATTGGCTTTGCGCTTCCTTCTTGCTGACTGTTTGGCCTCTTCTTTCGCGCGGGTCTGGAGCATGCGACGTAACTGCGCATTTTGCTCGTACTTTTCCAGTTTGTCGTTTCTCTCTGCAAGAATTGCTTCCCTCTCGATTTCCGGTTTTGCGTCAATTTCGGCTTTGTCTTGGGCACTGAAGTAGAGCTTTTCGTAAGGAAACATGGGCTTCTCCTCGTCTTCGAACTCGGCTTCTGACTCCGACCGAGACATCGAAGCGGATTCGGATTCGGCAGATTCAGACATGCTAGGATATCATAAGTCGTCTGGGTAAGACTTCTCGTTCCTTCACTTACTCGTCTTCTTCCTCGTCTGAATAGTTGTTCCTTTTTCGGCCCTTTTTCCCGCCTCGAGCGGCAGGCTTCTTTGTGACGGGAGGCGGTGTATCTTCTTTAGTGTAAGGAGCCGGTGACGAGGACTTTCTTCTCGGAGATGACGGTATACTATCCTCCCCTTCTGAATCATCTCCAGCGAGAGCGAGCAGTTCCGCATCTAGGTCCGCCATTGTGAAGAGGCGTCACAGAAGTTGATAGAAAGATGTTGGGCTGATCTCTAGCAAGACAGGTAAGGGTGAATTCAACGAGTACGAGGTTTGTGAATTAAAGTCTAAGCGACCGGGATGGTGGAAGTGGGAAGTGAGCGTGATTGCGTATTTGCTAGTCTGTCACCAACTTCTGCAGTAAGCTGATTTCTCAAACCAAATAGATGTCAGAATATATCAATGAACGTAGAAAATGTCAGAAAAGGCGCGTGCTTGCCTGTAACAGGAGCAATCAACTCTTGGAAATGTTTTGTATAGCCCCCGGTCGGCTATGTTCCAGGGCCGGGGTGGCAAGGTTGACCGGGTTTTTGGAAGTTTGCCGAACATCGTCTGAACTTTCTAAGATCCGTACTCAATTCGAAAGATCCCAGGTGCACCTCACGACTGATCTCCTCTAGGATTGGCGCACTTTGTAGACTATCTTCGCCTGTCATCTTATGTCTAGACATAGACTATGTAACGAAATGAGCACCATTCACGCAGGAATGCGAGGAGCCAGCAGCTTCTGTCTCCGAAGTGTGGTCCGCCCTCGGTCTGTTGCCCTCGTCACATCCAGCTCGCAGCATCAATCTGCGAGGCTTGCTTCAACGCAGCCGCCCGGAGAAGAAAGACTTGAGTCAACCGTGCAAGATGTTGCCAAAACGCCGCTCTCGGAGGCGCAGAGAAGATTTTTGGACAGCGCTTTGAGGGTAAACCAAGCTGGTGAACTGGCAGCAACCTTGATATACACCTCTCAAACACCGCCGGTGGTCAAGGCACACCCAAACTTGCAACCATTGATGAAGCACATGTACGATCAAGAGGCAGGGCACTTTCAGATCTTCAACGAGCTGTTGGCAAAACACAGGGTACGGCCGACCGCCATGTATCCCGTGTGGCAGTTGGCCGCCACTGTGCTTGGGTGGACCACTGGGATGATGGGAAAAGAGGCTGCTATGGCATGTACTGAAGCAGTGGAGACTGAAATTGGCAACCACTACAACGGTCAGGTACGAGAATTGTTCAAATGGATGACGGAGTTGAAGGCGAAAGGTGAGGTGCTGGACCCTGAATTGGCAACCCTGATTGAGGAAGTCAAGAGGATTCGCGACGAGGAACTAGAGCATCTAGACCATGCTGTCGAACACGACGCTAAGCAAGCCCAACCATATGAACCCCTGACCAAAGTTATTCAGTATGGATGTAAAGGTGCCATCTGGATCACCGAAAGGATATGATTCTCCACCCCTCTGTGCAGAACAACAGGAAACGAACACATTTCCAGCAGCTATTCTCTACCAGCAATCTTCCCGACTGCACATTTCACCCACCACCAACACGACTAGATTCCTCGCTGGCTAAAGCTTGCGGCAGGTTGAGAAGATTCGACCATGCTTTCGTCATTGTTGAAAGTCTCTAGCGGCCTTTCTTCAGACACCTTCGAGTCCTCGTGATGATCTCCGCTTGGAAATCCATCTATTTTCCCCTCAACAAATGCTCCCAAATCCTGCACATCTTGGAATCCAGTAGCAGCGTCCGACCACTGCGACTGCGCTGGTGACGATGCGCTGGGGGACAAAGATCCTACCGAACTGGGATCGTTCTCCCCGGTCGTTCCCCACGGCTCGATGATTGGCTTTGATCTGGCTGTCTTACACATGTGGCATTCTCCTGCAACTTCATCTCTCCAATCTCTCTGCTTTTTGCATCTGACCACTCTATACCATGGTTGAAACCACATCTTCTTGCAGACGACTTTCACATATTCACCATGTAGCTCGTCATCGCAGTGGACAGATTTTGTGATGATGTTATGACACATCCCACACTTGTTGAGCGTACTCTCCGTTTGGATTTGAGGTCTTCGACAGTCTAGCAAGAAGCTTGTGATCACAATGGGCGTGATTCAATGATTCAATACGTGGATATGGTGTTCTTAGGGTGAAATTCGAGTTTTTGGAGTGCTGAATTCAATGACCAAGCTTGACCAGCTCTAGCAGCAACGTGCCTGACAGGAACCGATGGTCGTAGGACGTCGTTCTTAACAATACGATTGGCTGCGCTTAACGAATGGGGTTGCGTGAGGATGGAAATGTGTGCTTCTTTTCGTCTACTGGAGTTGCAATGAAAATGTTCAAGTTACCGAAGAACAGCCAAACGGAAGTCGTGCCTGCCTACAATTTGGGAACGTCGTCACCACGTTTCACATCAAAAGGCACTTTTGGTGGCAAGTGCACTCGACGGTTATTTGCGGTGGTGAGGTCACCCACATTTATACCTACCTCTAACTGTCAATGCCTCGTTCGGCGGTTCTACGAAAGGTTAAGAAACAAGCCATTACATAAGGACTGGATTTATTTTGACATATCACACCATCGCACCATATGGAGCTTTTGACAAGGGACATCTACTCCGGTGATCAAGAGAAGAGGAGAGGTGGACGCACGAATCAACATCTCTTGTCGCGCCTAGACAATACATCTCCGAAAATCGGGAGGGAAAAACCTGTCAAAGAAAATTGCACAAACGGGCTCGATTCAGCCACAAGTTGGGGGTATCCGTTAGTGGGATGAGGATGAAAACGAAGAGCCTTACAGAAGCGATAGCCAGGGAGAAAAACCGACGAGCCCATAAAGGACCACGGATCCCTTTGGCTTGGGATCGGAAATGATGCGCGAAGGTATTTTCTATAATGAGCCACCACTTTTCATCAAAGTGCCGGAGCAAACAATACAAGAACGGTCATCGAATCCATGTCTTCCGGAAATCGTGACGACCCAAGGTGTCTCATATATCACGACATCGCCAGTATGGTCGCTCCCCGGTTGAGACCCATTCTGGGAAGCAGGTTAATTCCATAGATTAGATCTGATTCTACTGTTGTACAAACACTGTATCTATAATAAAATGAGCTGAGATCCAGACCCGCATTCCTCCTGCCCGGTTGCAGAAAATCCAGAACTTGAAGCTCGTGATCTATTCTGTTATACATCTAGTATAGCCTTATTCCCGTGCCCTTGCTGACCTGTATGAGCAGAGAATTAATCGCACCGGCCATCCTTCCATCCATCCTTCCAACGCTCTCGCCAGAAGTCACAGTTGAACTCCTGCTTTCCTAGCTTCACGTTGACCGCGTTGTGGGCTCTGCACATCCACCTCCCAAAGCCCTCCTGAGTCTTCAGCGCTTCGCCAGGATCGTTTTCAGGTGCGGCCAGCCAGGATCGAAAGTCCTCGGCGCAAACCCAGCAAGGGTAAAGCTGGGAGAAGAGGGTGAGGAACGTGTGCGTTTTGCGCTGGTAGGAAGTGGAAGGTGTCGGTGGGTAATTTGCCGTCAGAGTGTGCAAGAGTGTCCAAGTTGATCGGCCGAGGTCGTCGACATCCGGAGGGCAATCTGAGGCTAGAGGAGGGCCTACGGATGTGGCTTGTGGGGTGATAACCGGCTGAAGTTGTGTCTGTGTCTGTGTCTGTGGTTGCGGAGTAGATGTTGTCCTTGTCGACTTCATCATCGCTTTCCACATCGCTGATGAGGTGCATGTTCGGCAGCTGGGCCGCTGGTCAGCATTCTCTGAACTGGACCGGGCGTATATTCATCTCTTCAAACACCTACGGCTTGCCATCTTTGTCCAGCACGACGCCGCTGGGCAATACTGAATATGGTGCGCCTGCGCCTGCGCCACTCGATGCGGGCACATTGCCTTGTTGTTGTATGGTCTCATCCGAGCCGCTTTGCTCTTCTAAAAGTGCCGGCATGCCCAATCCGATGTTTTGACACGATACCGTTGAGATCGTCTGCCGTGCTATAACGCCCGCATTGCGTGAGGGTGATCTACTTGAACAGACTACTTCGTATTTGTAATTGACAGTTTTTATTGTTTCCGGGGCCGGATATTTTGATCCGGCGCACCACTTGCGCTCGGCGGACACGCGGGGAACTTGAAACGCGTTGACAACAAGAGTGTGCGTTATGGAAAGAGCTGATCCGAATGCGAAACGAGACAGCGCAAGGGCTTGCGCCTTACCGTTGGAGCTGGCTAAGCTGAGTTGAGCTTTTTATCGCAACCCAGCTCGTCACTCCCGTACAGCAGGTCAAAGTCTCGAGACCTGGGGCAGAATTGATTCCTCTACCATGCCGACAGATCGAGAAATCGAGGCGAGTCTTCGCGACGCGGTCCGAGCGTCCTACAAGAACCCCGGCGACGAGCCTCCGACTGTCAACTCAATCCGAGCTACAACCCGCCAAGACTTCGACTTGGACGACGACTTTTTTAAGAGTGCCAAGTGGAAAGCACGCAGTAAAGACATTATCCAGGACCAGTTCGATAAGAGTAGCGCCAAGCAAGATGCGGAGAAGGAAGGCCCAGGACCCAAAACGAGTCGAGTTTCTTTGAAGAGGTCGTCGTTGTCTGCAAGTCCGCGACCGAGAAAGAAGTCGAAGCCTTTGCAGCAGGATGATGACTCGACAGCACTATCTGAACCTCCAGAGAGCGATGCGGACTCATCCACACCTGCGGCCGCGAAGCAAAAGAAGACCAGGCGTGCTAAGCCAACGACCTTGAGGAAGTCGGCTGCGTTGAAAAAATCGCACACAAAAGAAGAACAGGGAAGCAGCTCGTCAGAGTTGTCGGATGCTCCTTCGTCAGCCTTTCTGAACTCTGCGGAAGATGCTCATCCAGAGACAAGAGATGACGATCTTAGTGACACCTCAAGCGAGTTGTCTTCGGTTATAGATGATCCGGGTTCCCCCCGCAAAACTTCTAGGACGAAAAATGGTGACAAGAAACCGGGCTCAAAAGCCAAAAAGCGTTCAACCTCGAAACCTAAACCTCCCACAGAGTCAGACCCTAACGCAGATGAGATCAAGCGCCTGCAAGGATGGTTGGTGAAATGCGGTATACGAAAGGTCTGGGGAAAAGAGCTGAAACCATTCGGGACCCCTAAAGCGAAAATTGCTCATCTGAAATCCATGCTTGCAGACGCCGGTATGACTGGCCGATACTCCAACGAGAAGGCGACCCAGATCAAAGAAGCTAGGGAATTGGCCGCTGATATCGAAGCTGTTCAGAAAGGCAATGAAAGGTGGGGCAGGAATAGCGATGAGGATGACGATAATGATCAGGTTCGACCTAGGCGCCGGCTCATAAGAGGTGCTCAGAATTATGAATTCTTAAGTTCGGACGGAGAGGAAACGGATTGATTTAAGCTCGCATGCTCGGTCGCTGTGTCGGCTCAACCGCTGTATTCGTCATGGTTGAATGTTTAGGCTTCATGAGATATTAGTGCCCGAGCTTGTGCTCATGCGCTGGGCCACCAAGCTGAAAATAGCCACTGAAGAAATAAAGAGGACAAGATTGTAGAACTATTGATGACATGATCAGTATATACGTTCAATGTAGTGTTGTGCTGGGCCATCCTCACAGCATTACGAGAGTATTCGTTCTCCTCCACTTCTGTACGCGCTTCGACGAAAAGACGACGGAGATTGGGTAAAGCCATTCTCAAGATCAGGTCGACGACCTGCAAGAACTTCTAAATGCTCTTTCTTTGCGTTGACGTATACTGGAATGTCGTCATTCAGGAAATAATTAAATGAGTTAGTCGATGTATAAGTACTTCGTATCCGCCCGCCCATTTTAGGGCCGAAGTATAACTAACCCCGTTGGTACGGATTGTTTCTTGGCGCCTCGAGGAAAGTCAAAACTGGGTCCGCTGTTGTAATTGTCCGCTCTCCCTCTGTTTACCCTCTGTCCGCCCTACCAAGCTTAATTGTGGCTATCGTTCTTTTTCATGTCCTGCCACCACTTTGGTGCCCTCCGTTGGTCGGGTACGCTTTTCAACATCTCTCTTCCTTTATCGGCATGATATCGCGAAATAGCGTGCTCCGTCTTACCATCATAGGAGGTCACGGATACTGGCAGGTCAGCCCAGAAAAGCCTTCAATGTGTCCACACAAAGGGTGTACCAGTCCTCCGTAGCGAACCACCGCTCTTCTGATAGCATGTTACGGACTTTCTTCTTTCTCCACTACGTTCCTAAACTCCTCACGGCTCCTGTCTCTGAAGACCGGGACTTTCTCAAGTCTGGGTAATTTGTCGGGATTAGGATGAACTGAAAGATGGCCTCCACGCCGCTTGATACCTGCAACAGACATGATTGAAGGATTGCCGCCTCCGTACCAAATGTTTCAACTTCCTACGATTGGCTAATCCGCGAGGGCGTGGCGGCTTCGTCTGAAACGTCGTCGCCGTCGAAGTCCAATTTGCAAAACCAAAATCCGTACTCACTATGACTCCTGCAAGTCCGCGTACTCGCCTGCGCCGGGTGATGATTCTCTGCGAAGCTTGCAATATTGAGAACAGGACGATCATTATGGATCTTGACAAGACGGGGAATCGCAGCATGAGAGATTGTGTGTCTCGGGTAGATGCTCGAATCCTACACCAACCGCTTCTGCTATTCCCGATTGTTCAAACAGATGAGAGGGCAATGACCGGCCCCGAGCTCCGTTGTTATTCCTCATCCTTGCACCCATGATGGCTGCTGCCTTTCACATCAATACTCCGCCAGAAACAGAGCGATCATCAGCACTGCTGCCAGTACAAACTCAGGATGCACGCTCAGCGTCTTGCACGCATGTCCACTAGAAGAATCAGTCGAGGCAGCTGAAGTTGACGCCGCAGTCGGAGAAGGTGTTGGCGCCATGTACGTACTACCTGGCTTTGAACTCTCCACACTACTGGTCAGTGTGCGACTGCTACCAAGCGAGGTCGTTCCGGTGCCAGCGCTAATGCTGACATTACCACACATTTGATTTGAGTAGATGCTGGCCGGATCCTCCGTTGTCAGGAGGCAACTACCGCCATCGATGTCACACCTTGATCCAAGGTACAACATCTGCTCGTTGCAGAGACAGGTCGATAGGTCAGACTCTGCCTCGTATTGGTTCGCACAGTCTGTAATCGAAGCCGACAAGCTGCTGCAAGCCGAGTACGCGTCCTGACATTCCTCTAGTGGCGGGACTGTGATCGCTGAGTTGATTGACGAAGATGTCGGTCCATAAGTGAGGAAACCCTCGCATACTGTCGACCAGCCGGCATAGAGGCCATCGGTTCCAGTGAACAAGGAATCTACGTCTGGAGTGGCGTAGCAACTCCACCATTCTTGATGACAGCTATACACAGGTCAGCGTGTCCTATTGGAATAGGCCATTTCCCGTACTCGGCCAGCTTATCACGAACACTCTGTACGCAATAGCAGCTCGCTGCAGATGCTTGACCTGAAGTGATTGCAGCACAACGATCGTATATGCTGAAAAAGGCTGAGCAGCTGCTCATCGTTACTGGCGGGCCGACACATTGAGACGGGTCTGGCAGAATAACTGATTGACCCAAAGCGCTGTCGATCAGAGGCAATACGAAGAAGACCAGCATGCTACTACAAAAATGAGAGGATAACATCATGTTACTTGATGAAACGAAGCTTGCCATCTTGTCGTAATATCAATCGGCAGTAAGAAGCCTTTCTCGATCTCGCACCATTGCTCTACTTATGTCCCTGGACACAAGTCATCGCTGACATTTCCTGCCGATGCTAGCCTCAATAAGAACTCGTCTGAATTTTCACATTTACTGACCGGTTCACTGACCAAGAGCGCATCCAATCGGACGGACTGCAGGTAGCAGTCTAATCTTCTAAACCACAAAGGGAGCGGATGCCAAGATCGGCGGCGGAATGTTTGACGAACACGATACTTGGCACCAATCACGAGGGGGTGGCGTCCAATCAATAACGCGGACTGCCGAAGAGACATCGCCAGTACCATGCGAGGTTTCGACTAAGGCTGAAGGACACGAGACAAGTCCATGAGCCCATCTGACTGACAGCCGTCATATATGCTTCTACGGGTCACTTCAGTCCGCATTCAATCGTGGACGATACTGTCTTATTCGGCATAGATGTCCAACCTTCATTCAACCGGACAATCTGCTCCGAGCAGGACAAGAGGATGGCGGTCTCTCACACTCCGCCGAAGGGTTCTAAGTCCACTGCTCGGCACAGAGGTTGGTTTGCTCGTTGGTATTGTGATCTTGCTGGTCCTGTCTAAGCAGAGTAATGGATTTATCAACGTTGGAACACAAACAATAACGGAGCCAGCGCTCAGCTACGAAGGCACTGTTCAACGTGCTAAACCATTACTATGGACGTCAGTACCTACCTTGATCTTCACCTTCTACCGCATCTTCCGAGACAGCGTCATCACTTCCTTGGTCGTGGAGACGCCCTACATGGAACTATACAAGACCATTCAAGGATGTAAGGCCAAACTGAGGAGATCAGCATACCTCGACTATCGTACATACTTCGCCCCAGAAGCCCCATTCAAAGCCTTCAAGAACAGACATCGATTTCTTGGCACTTGCATGCTGATATCTTTCCTGGTTTCAATCATTCTAGTACCTCTTGCAGCTCGATTATTTGCTGAAGGCATGGAGCTCAACACCACGACTACGAACATCAATATGCTTTCATCCTACATGCCTCCTGAAAACATGAGCATCGTCGATTACGCGGCTGTCATGGATGCAGTGTCAGCTTCATGGATTTATGGCGCCCCATATCCGTCGAGTACTGATGGTACGTATTCTTTTCCTCGCGTCTCACCAAAAGAAGCGAGGGAGAACTACACCATCACGGTGAATACAAACTCGCCACAGTTAACACTCGATTGTGCGTCAGTCGATTCTCCAATCACATCTTTCGAACAAGTGATTACTGATACATGGGAAATAAAATTCTCGGGCAATGATCGTGGCTGCGATGTCTCAGGAACCGCCAACTTCGGCCCGGCCTGGAATACGTACTTACGTGCATTCGAGACGCACAGCTGTGATGAATCCGATGGTTCCATACGACTATTCTTCTTCTACGCCACCGCTCAAAACGCAGGTGGTGAGCCTGACCATTCGGCAGTCGTGTCATGTATTCCTGCATTCTGGAACGTGACAGGGTTTCTGGACGTTGTCAGCACTGTTGGCTTTACTCGGAGGCGACTCGAGGTCCCCGCCTTCACCGCAACTTCATACGAAGTCACCGACCTCCCTGGCTTTTCTGAACAACATTTCACATCTTCGATAATGGCGGTAGGCACTCTTAATCCTAGCTCCGGCGCTGATATCAACACCCCGAATCGAGTTGCGGAGCTTGTGGCGAGGGACATAGCAACCAAGAAGCTTGCATTGAGCGAGGCGATGATTATGGATTCAGCGAGAAATATCATACCAGCTATCTACACAATGATGAACGTTCAGTACTTCTTCCCGGACTTGTCGATATCAGTTCAACAAGAGGGCGTTCTACGAGTACCAGAGAACAGACTTCACGTCGTCACATATGCTGCAGCAACAATGCTAGCTATCCTGGGGATGCTTATTGTTGAGACAATATGCTTATTCATTTACGTACACAAACATCCCACAATTCTGCCTGAAGAGCCCGTGGGGCTCATTGGCGCAGCCAACCTACTACACAACAGCAACATTGCACAGATCATCGACACCTTCTACCAACATCCCAAGATGGATGGTCGTCTACACCGTAAGCTAGGTCGACCGGAATCTGAAAAGACAACGCAGAGATCGTGGCTATCTACCCTGACGTGCCGCTCAAAGAGGCCGAAAAAGGACTACACCGACGACTGCCTGCTTGATACAGACTGCTATGTTGTTGGAAGCCCGACTTGCTCTTGCTTGCAAATCATGGTGGATGACGTTGACGATAACAGGGAAGCGCGGCGTACGGCACTGGATTGCTGTCATCACTCCGAGGAAGAGCATTCTACTACAAGTCCGGGACCACCTAGATCAACTCCTGTCGCTGTTAACACTCATGCACCAATAACCGCCACCATTACCAATGCCACTACTCCGCACGGCCAAACGCTATCTCAAGCAACACCGACGTACAACATCCCACGAAAAGCGTTGTCCAAGAATAGCAGCATTCCAGATGGAGGGGACACTATCCGGCCAACGATTCCCCAACCTCAGTCCATGTCGCACGCCAATGGTGGTAGCAACGACCCTTATCCAGCGCCATCAGATGCCCAATATCGTCCTTAATGCCGGAACAACACCTCGAAAAAAACAAGCGATGCTTGAAAGTGGAAGGAGACCCGGCGTCCAGCTAATATGCTGGGATGCGGTTTCGCCAGGCTAAAACCAGCTCGGCCTCAAGCGCTTCCTTTAGCACTTGTTCACGCCACACTCGCTGCTCGTCTATGGGCTTTGGTAAATGGATAATTAAACCACTAGGAGCCCAAAGCAAAATGTTCACCATATTCGAACCCACTCCAGTATGGCGTCTTCGAGCCATTTCATCGACACAGCACAAAAATATGGTAGTTACCATGTCCTGATAGGAGTTTCGGACCAGAGGCCCAACAACCGAACAACCCAACAGGAGCCTTTTGGTCCAACGCGAAGAGAAGTCGGTCTTGCAAAGTGATTACCATCTCGCCTCGATACAGTCTGAGAACAGCGGGATGATTGTGAGGCCATTATAGCCATGACAGACCTTCCTCCGAACCCCGATGAACAAGGCAACATGATCCCTCGTCATGAGCGGTGCCTCTGATTGATTGGGCTGACTGTTTAGCATTCTGAGGTCTATATAGATCGAGCATTGTGATATGAAGGGATATCTACTCAGAAGAGGCGACGTCCAAAGTCGTCGTCGGACATGCAACTCAAAGTTCGGGTGGGAGAAGCCGTCACTACGTATCTGGAAAACATCATCATGGTCCAA
Organism: Incumbomyces delicatus; assembly: GCA_017655985.1. Classification (NCBI taxonomy): domain Eukaryota; kingdom Fungi; phylum Ascomycota; class Eurotiomycetes; order Chaetothyriales; family Trichomeriaceae; genus Incumbomyces; species Incumbomyces delicatus. The sequence goes on from JACJVS010000004.1 coordinate 1,322,777, forward strand.
GGATATTTATCAACTGGGTAGGAACTCTGGGAATGGACGAATCTGAACTGAAATTTCGTGCACGAACCGTTTCTATGGCTTAAATGGGCTAGCGAAAATACTGATGCCAGCTCCGAAACGAACGAGTAATCAAAGGTCGGGGTCGTAATATTCCAAGTCTAGTGTTAAACATGCTTGCGCCTGTTACTATTAAGCCAATGTTGGCAGGATAATTATTTCAATAGCCGTTTGAGAACCACCGCATAGCACCGGGATAGACGAGAGCGGCAGAAAGAGCTTCGAATCACTTTGATTTGTTAGCGACCTCGACACCTGTGACCCTTTGGGTGCGAATAAACGTTAGGCGATCTTGGCACCGCAGGGACGACCGATCTGTCTATTGCCTCTGTCAGAATGGCGTGGAATGGCCTGCACCGCACTCCGTAATCGACACTTGAGGCAGACAAAAGGCCTCTGGGACGTTTACCGAGTGCTTATTCTAACAAGCCTTCGACGTCCAAAAAGGGCATGCTTTCACGCCCATGAAATATGACCCCTCGCCAAGGGCCACAGAATTAATGCTCATGTATCTTGATTAACCTGGTTGTTCCTGGCGTTGCACACGCTAGTCCTGAATAATGGCAATGAACAGGATGAGAAGCGCCTTTGCGACGCCTCGAAAGGGCGAAACCTTTGAGTTGAGAGCAGGCCTGGTGTAAGATTCTCGTTGGCTCGCGCAGCAACCACCGAGGCTGACGGACGATTGACAGGTCGCAATATGCCTACGAACGGAAAGAAGCGATTCAGAAGACCATCATGGCCATGACATTGGGCAAAGATGTCTCTCAGTTATTTCCCGATGTGCTAAAGAACATCGCGACTGGCGATCTCGATCAGAAGAAATTGGTCTACCTATACCTCATGTAGGGCTTGCACTGGTGGCTGTCCATGGCTGTCCGCTAACAAACGCAGGAACTACGCAAAATCACACCCCGATCTGTGCATCCTCGCTGTCAATACTTTCGTTCAAGATTCAGAGGACCCGAACCCCCTCATTCGAGCACTGGCGATCCGAACCATGGGCTGCATTCGAGTAGACAAGATGATCGATTACATGGAGGAGCCTCTGAGGAAGACGCTGCGGGATGAGTCGCCCTACGTGAGAAAGACAGCAGCAATCTGTGTGGCTAAGCTGTTTGACTTGAATCCGTCTATGTGCCTTGAAAACGGATTCCTGGAGATGCTACAAGAGATGATCGGAGATCCAAATCCTATGGTGGTTGCAAATTCAGTACAGGCACTGGCAGAGATCTCCGAATCTGCGCCGGACACCAAGGCTTTGCAAGTCACGCCGAACACGTTGAAAAAAATGCTTATGGCCTTGAATGAGTGTACGGAATGGGGTCGCGTCACCATTCTGACGGTGCTGGCCGACTACAGAACAGCGGATGTCAAGGAAGCTGAACACATCTGTGAGAGAGTGGTGCCACAGTTTCAACACGTCAATTCCAGCGTCGTGCTTGCCGCAGTCAAGACAGTCTTTCTGCACATGAGATATATCAACCCGGACGCAGCAAAATCATACCTCAAGAAAATGGCGCCCCCACTTGTAACCCTGGTCTCATCAGCTCCAGAAGTCCAATATGTTGCCCTGCGCAACATTGACCTCTTGCTCCAAAAACAGCCGGAGATTCTAAGCAAAGAGCTCCGTGTCTTCTTTTGCAAGTACAATGATCCACCCTATGTCAAATTCCAGAAGCTCGAGATTATGGTACGAATCGCAAACGAGTCGAATGTGGACCAATTATTGGCGGAGCTGAAGGAATATGCTCTTGAAGTCGACATGGACTTTGTACGTCGAGCGGTCAAAGCCATAGGACAAGTCGCTATAAAGATCGAAAGCGCCAGCGAACGATGTGTGAATGCTCTCCTTGACTTAATCAACACGAAGGTCAATTACGTGGTCCAGGAAGTGATTGTGGTTATCAAAGACATCTTCAGGAAATACCCAGGTTATGAGGGCATCATACCAACGTTGTGCAAGTGCATAGATGAGCTCGACGAGCCAAATGCACGGGCATCACTTATCTGGATCGTTGGAGAATATGCCGAGAAAATCAGTAATGCTGGAGAAATCTTAGCTGGATTTGTGGATGGATTTGGCGAGGAATTTTCGCAGACACAACTGCAGATACTGACCGCTGTTGTGAAATTGTTTCTGAAGAAACCACAAGCGGCACAAGGGTTAGTGCAGAAGGTGCTGCAGGCTGCAACAGCGGATTGCGACAATCCTGATATTCGCGATCGAGCATTTGTCTATTGGCGACTATTGTCGAATACCACTGACCAAAACGCACCGAAAAACATCATACTTTCAGAGAAACCGCCGATCACAACGACAATAAAATCACTGCCACCCGCACTGCTCGAAAGACTATTGACTGAATTATCGACGTTGGCATCGGTATACCACAAGCCACCTGAGCAATTTGTTGGACAAGGACGTTTTGGAGCAGATGCTATTCAGCAAGCAGCGATTGAAGAACAGAAACAAAACGCAAGAGAAGCTCCCATCGCCGCTGCTGCCGTGGCAGCTGCTGCTCAAGGGAAGGCACCGGCTCCGCAGAACATTACCGAGAATCTTCTTGACATCGATTTTGATGGCGCAGCTCCTGCGTCCTCGACAGAAAACCCTCCTAATGGTATGACTGGCTTGGAAGGACTAGCAGGCACCCCTCAAAGGGTCGAGTCGCCAGCGGTAGGCTCGTCTGGACAACCTCAGAACAACCTTGATGATCTTATGGGTGTATTTGGAAATGGAAACCCTGGTGCAAGTTCATCTGGCTTTGGAGGCATGTCAGACAGTGATATTATGAACGGATTCGCAGGTATCGATTTGAATGGCAGCCAGCAGCCGCCGCCAGCCGCCCAACAGCTGAATGGGGGCGCAGGTGGCAAGAAGACAAATGAAGACCTCCTCTCGTTATTCTGAGAGTGAATGAGCCAGACAAGAATAAAACCTTCGTCACATTTCTAGAAATTTGCTAAAGCAATTGAAATTACCAAACTTGGTGCTGATCACCCGCAGGCACTGCCAGATTACAGTTCTTCCACATGTCACGGACGAAGTTTGGCCTTCAAAGCTCTGTTGCTGGAGGACACCTGAGTTTTGATTCCTTCTGATGCCTTGGTGCAATCAGCTGAGAATTCCAGTTCACACTCTGATCCCAGGCTCGACTGACAACAGGCGGCACTTTCGTTCTACAATACTTGTAGGCTTCGTACTAAGAGGCTGGAAATAGCGATGCGGTGGTCAAAACAGCAGAATTTTGCGGCTTATTGCCTGTCAAGATCGACATATGCTTCTGCGAACCTGCCAATAACGGCGATTTTGCCTTTATTAACAAGATAGGTGTTGCCCACCCAAGTTCAAGCGCTGTACATGCTCAAGAGTGAAGCCCTGTCCTACAATAGGCAGGTCGGATCCGCAAGTGAAGGTCACTTCTGCATATTTCATTCCAGCTTTACAATCGAAAGGTCTTCAATGTTTTATCATTCCCTTACGACACCACTTTAGTCTTCGTTAACTTCCGTGTTCCCAGGATGAGCAATGTATCACCACGAAGATCACCCCGCAGAGCGGCACCTGTTCAGTCTAGTGAAGCTCCCAGAGAATCAAGATCAAAGATTCAACGACAGGAGGAAGCTTTGGCCGCTGATGCGCAAGAAGAGTATTTAATGCCTTGACAGCACATCTCCAAGCTGACAGAGACAAAGACTGCTTCGAAAACCGGCGTACAGTGACCTAACAATCACGTGTGGCGACAGAAGCTGGAATTGCCAAAGATCGATCCTATGTCAGAGGTGTGATTTCTTTGCTGCAGCATGCATGTCGGGCTTTCAGGTGCGATATTGTCCGAAGCTGCGAACTTACATTTGCTCGTATAATGTAGTCACTGTTTCGGATCAGAATGTTTGAGCAAAGTCAAATCTCTGATGATTGCAGGAAGCCGAAACGAAGCTTATCGATCTCAAAGAAGACGACCCTGAAGCCATCGATGCTATGCTGCTCTTCCTCTACACACTCCAGAAACCCAATTTTGCAGACATCAAGGTATTCACGGCCGGCGCCTCATCTGTCATGAATGTCTATTCGGTAGCGGACAAGTACAACATTTCACGACTGAGAGATGCTGCAAGCGATTACCTGCTTGGTCTTGTTCGAATCGGTCTTTCTAATTGGCACAATCTCGATGTGCAGGTTAAGAGTGAATGGCTCATGTGGATTCCTATACTCTGGGATTTTCAAATCGAATCTCCTCAAGAGATTCGAGACGCTCTGCTTGAATCATTGATGAAAGGGTGTAAATTCATGATTCACAACGTCGCTTTCCAACTACTGCTTAACGAAAGGCCAGACATCAACATTGCACTGATTAAAGCTTTGGCAAACAGAAAGAGAACCAAGTGAACCAGTCGAGGGCCTGGTTGATGACTTCCATACCTAGCGAGAAAGCTTGCGGTAGTATCTGGGCGAGAACCGGGTAGAAAGCTTGCATCGTTGACGACCGAAGTCTTTTGATAGAGCTATACAACACGACGCCAATGAATGAGCCAAAACAATACACATTGGTCGGGCAACTATGTTGGACGCAGTAGAGCGTCTTGCTCAGGAAATTGACACAACCAAAATCTCGCAAAGTATTTAAGTCCAATCCCAATATCCCACTACGCTCTGTTTGGAAAGCTGCTGATCGACATATTCGCGAGAATTGTGAACCACACTTTCATGCTACCAGCTAACGTCTCCAGGCCCCTTCAGTACCACGACCCTTGCGATGTCCTCATCAGTCTTGGTGCACAAAACCGTGGAACTATCAGTCGGCCATCTTTTATACTGTAACAGTGGGCGGTGTTTATGTGTTGCCATGACCAAGTTTCGTTCAGCGCAATTCGACAAATGCAACCTCGCAATAAGCGTGTTCTGCAGACACAGTGAATGACTTGCTTAGACGTTAGTAAACGAAGTACTTGACCTTAACAAAGCCTCACCCAAGGCGTCCTGTATGGTCTCCAGAATGCCAATTACGCCACCTTCGAGTTCAGACGCCTGTCAAGACCAGCTACCGAAGCCTTCGTAATCAGCAACGAATGCGACACCTCTGCACCGTTGCACTACTCTGAAAGATGCTGTATAAGTGACAATCAAACGCCCAAGAGCCTGAGAGTGACAGGAGAGAGAATTGTCAGACTTTGCCCTTTTGCTTTCAAATGGTGAAATATCGGCCACTTCACACCACTTCCAATTGCGGCGGTAACACCTGCACAGAGAACAGTACTACACCTTTAATTGTCCTTAACTTTTCTTCCATCGGACTGTCGATATCCACTTAGCCCAGTTCCGTACATCGTCCCTCACACAAATTCTCTCAATGGTAAAGTAGTCCTTTGCAAGCTCCTCGTTCGACGCCATGCGGTGCACAAAGGAATGACAAGCTCTGCACAACCACGCAACGCTATTTAGCTGCTGTACATCGTGCCACCCCCGCTTCAGCACTTTGGCATGGACAGCTTTCGGAATGAGATGGTGATACGTCATCGGAACCCAGTCACGTTCACAGATCTCACAAGCTGAGACTCTGGTTTCTGCCCACCTGGGCGGCGGAGCCGTTGTGGCCGTCACATAAGCCGCAATCGCCGGCGCCAGGAAGGACTGCAGGTCCGACTTCGGCGGCTCGATCAGACCGTATGCTTCGAGACTGTCGTTCACCGATGGCGGTACCAAGTGTGCCACCTCTTCGTACGTGCCGAGCGAGAGTGGCAGGGACCACTTATCCGACAACGACGACAGATCGTCGTGCAGAGACTGGTACGAGAGAGTCCTCAAGTCGCGGGGGAGGCTTGGGAAGATCTCGCCGGCTAGGTAGTCAGAGAACTCTACCAGCTGCGATGGCTCTGTGGTGGACTCTACAAGACCAAGTTGACTCTTTGCATCGGCGGCAGACGTAGCAGAGCTTGTCACGCTACTAGTGGCCGAAGCCCGGCGTCCGCGTTTCTTCTTTAGTTTCTGCCCCTTTCCCGAGCTGCAATTCTCCACGATGATATTGAACAAACAGTCTTTGAACACTTGAACGTTAGCTTCGGCGTCTCTAATGTCAGAATTCATTGTTGGGGGAGGGAAACCGTGAGATAGACTTGGGTTGTTCAATCTACAAAAGTGCAGGGGAAATGTCGTCTGATATAATAGTCATTATCACGTTGTTCAGGCTAGGGGGGCTCAAGTGACTACCTAATTGACGCATCAGGTTAAAAAAGGAACGATTTGTTGCCTAAGCGAAGCTTGGCGAAGCTTCGAGATTACATAGATGCACTGCGGCCGCTCTGTCGACGTTGGAGCACAATTTCAAGATTGTTGTTCTTGGTATTACTAGCGTAATGATTAGCATTACGGTGTACTCCAGACATAAGAAATCGTAATGATCAGTTCCAAAGGTTTGCGAATATTTCCACTATGCGCCTAGGTGCCCAAGTGAGTGTTGAACGCCTAGGCATCATTGATGGTATCTTGTGTAAAACGACAATCCTCCAATCAAACCTCATGAACATTCCTCTTACATCTTTCATGAGGCCTCAAGGCGATATTGGGTCCCAGTAATGACTGTGATCAACGTGTCAGAGAATCGATCTTCTCCCACCACCCTATTATTAGACGATGTCTGAGCAATTGCTGTCCCATGCCAGCGAAGTCCTCGACAAACTTCCGCTAGACCTAGGCGCTGTTGGCCAGATGTTTTACTCGTCTTCTTCCTCTTCTTCTTCTTCCTCCTCCTCCTCCTCCTCCTCCTCCTCCTCCTCCTCCTCTTCTTCTTCCTCTTCCTCCTCCTCCTCCTCCTCCTCTTCCCCTTCCCCTTCCTCTTCTTCTTCCTCATCCTCCTCCTCCAACATGTGCTTGATTTTCTCGTTCAGCTTCTTCATCTTTCGCTGGAAGCGGTGCGTCTCATCTTTGCTTATGCCTGCGTCCGCTGTTTCCTGAGATTGTGTTGATGTTTCTGTTTGCTGAACAACAGTGCTGCTATCAGCTCCGTCGTCATGAGAGTGATGTCTGTGGAACAAGCCCATTCTGTTGAAAGGATCAGGATGACTGAAGGTGAATGAAAAGTTGATTTCCCTCTTCTAGGGGGTAAAGTTGAGCTAGAATACTAGGAGATGTTTTACTTCGAAGCGTGGTGTTCTGCTCACGACTCGGAATTCTTTGAAGTGCGGTTTTAAAGCCATAACATACCATCCGCGAGCTGAGGCGTAGCTCAAAGCAATAAAACGTCGTGATTTAGAATGGTCTAGACCTGGTACAGTGTAACTAATGGAGACTCTTCCCTCACTCACTTTGGCTGCACCTGCAGATAGAGGCGACCTGAAATGAATCTTGTACACATGCTATCCGGATATTGTGCATTATGCAGTCATGCTCAGCTAGGGCGCACCGGCCTGCCTAGGCGAGCATACTTACCTTTATTAGAAAGGTGGAATGGGCGCCAAGAGAAACCGTCGGGCAGATTATTCGGAAGCCTGGGGCTTGTTCACTCCTACCAGCAGATACGAGATGCAAGGATGGAAGCCTCAAATCCTGAGAAACTGGATGTCCGCTGAAGGCGTTTCTGACGAAGCTGTTGCGCATCCGATTCGCATTCCTAGCAGGCCTTCGTTCATTTTTGCCACGTCTCACCGAGTGCGCCTTCGCCAAAGACGCCGTGGATATTTGAAACACTTGAATGGACCGAGCACTGGACTTTTGTTGATAGAGCGTCGTGAGCGTCAGCGTCCAAGGTTGAACCAGGTTGACGAGGTTGACAAGGTGCAAAGCAGAAAGGTACCCATTTCAATTTCGTTACGTTGCTTGATGTGGGAAAGCATGAAAGCTGCGGGGATGAATTTGAACGAGTCCCTCGCAGACGTGAGTATTGGCCATGTCGATAAGTAATTCGTTAACCATGGCAAGCCTTGGTTTGAACCGGGACTATCACTTTTCCCCTTTCAACAGATATGTCAGTAAATCGACCTTAGTCACCACAGCAATTGGCTTCAATGTGCCGTCTTTCTTCCCTCCCTCCCTTTCAGTGACAACCGCAGCACTCTGCCACTCGAAAAATTTGTTCAGAGCATACAAAGGGGTATCCAAGGTAATTTCTACAAATCTCCTCTGCTTACTCCTCTGGTTGAATTTTGATCCATCCTTCTCCTCCATTGTGTTGTGACCTTCCTCGGCCATTCCATTAATAATACCGGCCTCAAGACCCATGTTTTCCACATCCTGTGGATTGGTAATGACCTCGCTGATCTTGGTGAAATCAAACATGACGTCGCCTACTGGAGACTTTCCGGTTGCACGTCCGTGACTGATTCGTGAAAGGAGATTACCAAGAGTTACTAGGCCAACGAGGCGTTTCGACGGAGAAGGAGCAAGGACGGGAAGCTGGTCATAACCCTTTTCTCGCATAACCTCGATCGCCGAGCTGCAGGGTTGATCTCTCGGGATCGCCTGTATCGGTTTCAGGCGCAAAGATCGAACAGTTGCTCCCTCAAAAGGATCTTCTGCTCCTTTTTTCTTTTCTGTTACGGGTGAGCTCGGCTCGATTGGTGGTGTAGCGGGGAGCAGATCGTTCGCAGCGAGCCAGTCGTCATCGACAAACTTTGTGAGATAGGATCGAATGCTGTCTGGTAATATGACAACTACAACGTCGTCTTTGGTGAATTTGATATCCCGATCCCTAGCTGCCTTGACGAGTGCCGCGATTGCCGAACCAGATGACCCTCCAACCAAAAGCCCCTCTTCAGCTATGAGGCGGCGAGCATAGTGAAACGACTCGCGATCGTCAGTTTTGTACCATTTATCGACAAGCTTTTGGTCGAGCACGTCCGGGATGAAGTCATAGCCTATTCCTTCTACCTTGTAAGCAATGTTGTTATACTCCTCGTTCAGCATCGAAGGGAGGGCGAGTATAGAACCTTGGGGGTCAGCTGCAATGATCTTGACATCCTTGTTATGCTTATGCAAGCCGCGAGCAAGGCCGGTGATAGTGCCACCTGTGCCTGCGCCAGCTATTATCGCCGTGACTTTGCCGTCTGTTTGTGACCAAACTTCCTCGGCAGTGCCAAGCTCATGAGCAAGAGGGTTGTCGATATTGCCATACTGGTCAAGAATGTGGGCATTAGGAATCTCTTTCTCTAATCGTTTAGCAACACCGATATGAGATTCAGGACTATCGAACGCTGCCTGGGTCGGTGTACGTATTATGGTGGCATTGAGAGCCTTTAGCACTGACACCTTTTCCGCGGACATTTTTTCCGGTAGTGTTATGATAGTCTTGTAGCCTTTCACTGCAGCAACCAAGGCTAGGCCTATACCCGTGTTACCACTTGTAGGCTCAATCAATGTATCGCCTGGCTTTATTCTCCCAGACTTCTCTGCCTCTTCAATCATGCGCAAAGCGATGCGATCTTTGACACTGCCACCTGCATTGAAATATTCGCATTTCACTAGCACGGTACATTCCAGGCCAAGTGATTGTGGTATCTTATTCAGCTTCACTAACGGAGTGTTTCCGATTTGTTCGGTGATCGTGGAGCGAATGCCATAGTTGAAGGGAGGGGCCACTGGACGGGGAGTCGCCGTACTCATTTTGCAGAATTCAAAGACTCGGCGGCTTGAGGAAGATTCTGACTTTGTATCGCGTGTAACCAGCCAGGCCGTGTGGTTTCTGTGCCACACAATTGCCTTCCTGAGCACTACCTCAAAATTTCACAGCTGAAATCTAGGAGTAGTGTTGCTGAACGTTGATAAGAGCAATAGTATTGCGCAAGAAACCTAACGTGCATGCCGTAAGTAGCCGATCGAGACCGGCTTATCGATAACAAACTTCGATAATTCTTTGATGTGCAAAGGAAGGAAAATAGCGGAGGATACACGGGGACAAAGTGCCCTCACACAATGTCCATTTCTGTTTTGAGACGTGAGTTACACAGGGGTGTAACATGAGCTGTTAGTAAGCACTTGAGCTGTGGCTGAGCACTCATGAGCTCGCCTTGAGCCAGCGTGAGCCAGCATGATCGTACTTGATTTAAGCCCGGATCGTGCCTATTTCATCCCTGAGCAGCATGAAGAGGGTCTGAAATTGGGCCCAATCAGCTCGTAGGGATTTCGGGTGCTGGGGAGCTCTTTAATCCCCTGTACCGGCAACACTTTCCTAACATCCACAGTCCTCAAGACAATTATATGAAATACACGTAGTCAGCTACTGTTTATCGGTAATGATCTTTGTAATTTTCGCATCTAAGCCTGGAACAGATCCACTATCAGTTTGAATGGATGAAGCAGAATGTAAAGGATCTGGAATATCTAACTTTATCCAGATCTCGAGCTGCAGAGACTCTACAACGATAGACCGCCGACTCACTGAACCAATATCTAGAGAGCCCTTCAAAATAGCAGCAATAGGTGCACCAGCTTTACGGTAAGGTTGGTCAAATTCTAGACTGATCAAAGGAACACTGCCGCTGAATAGGGAAGGCGGGCTTATAGATACGTGGACGCGGATCGGGAGAAGTGACATAGAACGAAACATCACCATGAACGGGTACAGGATCCGCCGCCGCCACCACCACTAGGGAGCGTCTCCTAGACTGACGAATTGTTTGACGAAGCGCTTCCCATACGAGCCGGAACCATGCATTACAGGCCATCTCTCGTCGTCTCATAGCCACGCTCAAGGAGTCACACGCCCTTGGTGACGCACCTAGGGGCGAGGTGGAGATATCCGATTGGAGAATGAAGCCTCCGTTTGAGGCAGATTGGCCGTAAATGAGAGAGGCTGTGAAAAACCGCTGCTAGTCGGAGGGTCGTAATGTGCTGTATGGAGAGTCAAGTCATGCGCACCGGGACAGGAACTGGCGGGATGTCGTTCCGTCAAGCCTCGTTGCTGCCTGAATTGTGGTGTGAGCGGCGCATGATCAATAATGAAGGTGGTATAGGCAGTCAGTGCTGGAAAGATCCAGAGAATGACCTGGTAACGCAGCACCGGCGCCATTTGCGTCAGCTGAATGGACGCATCAAGCCTTGGTATCCCTGTGTAGGATCATCATTCGGGGTCAAAGCAGGCAGCTTGTCTGTACCAGCATGTCCCAGCACTAGGACAGACCGAGCACTGGATGATACATGTTGGGGACCGCACCGGTAGCATCCGCATAGCATGCTGATTCAATGCCTGGCAACGATGACTGGATAGCGCTGTGCGTTATCCATGCGAGCATGCTGCGCTTCAGGTCGTATTATCAGCCAGCTCATCTACACCGTCGATCGGTCGGAACTGGAACAATGACGAACCAGTCGAACAACTTGCCGAACACCAAATCTTCTGGTCATTTGTTGGAGTCGAGCTTTTCTCTTCCATCTTCTGAGCATAGGAAATTCCCTGTCAGTGCTGGTCGCTGACCCGCCGCATGAGTTATGCATCTTATCAGCGAGAACGTTACGCGACACGTGATTTCCTAGGTACCCTTCGCTGTACGTGTCACTGCCAAGGCAAGCAAGGTTTGGGTGACTTTGATCTAGCACAATGCGAGCCTTCATGGTAGAAAAGGAGGAAGCACATGCTGGGCACGGCAGTACATGCATGCAGCAACCTGACGTTGCTTATACATTGTACAAGTGTCCTTGTAGCATCCACGACAATCTCACGACCCCGCACCTAATTCCATCGGTTGTGTGATAAGTGCCATGACGATGCGAGGGGAAAGATTAGTATAGAACGGCTATGTCAGGCAGTGCCCTAAAGCCAGAATCGACGGAAAATCTAATCATCCAGAATAGCTTGCCTCATTCGACGTCCCTGATGCGTGTACCACAAGATACAGATGAGTAGTCACGTGGTAGATCAAGCTGCTGAGAGTTCTCTACCAGAGGTCCCGCTGCTGCCTGATTGGCTGCTGCACGATTAATTGGCTGAGACGCGTCTGTGCGTAGCTTCGTGTCAAGGTTGTAACATTCCAAAAAGTGTGGTAAAAAGTGGGCTGTTCTTTCAATCGAACATTGGCTTGATTTAATTTCCCACATGTTCAATTGGCTGGCTTAGAACCACTTTTTACCACTTTTTATTTGAATATTACTACCTTCACCTGTAGAGTGGGCGCGTATCGTCTTCTTCCCATCCTGCTTCATATCCAACCAACAAAGTTCATCTGACAATTTGCACAAACGCCGACGAACAGAATCTCAATCTCCGTATGTCAAAAGGCAGAAGCTAGACTGTCGTTCTGCCGAACCATGCTCATCGTTTTGGGACCGGTTGTCAAAGATTTGGTTGACAAAGGATGCATTGAGGGAACTTGATCGCAGGACTAGTAGATCTACTGCTCAATCCACGCCTCGGCGAGTGCGACTAGCTAAGCGACCCATTACTCGAAAATTTCTGACGGACTCGCGGAATCGTCGTCAACGCAAGCAAACGGCCGACCAATTTCTCCACAGCTGCACTCCAGAAAGCTTGAAGACTATCAAGCGCCCTGCTAGAAGAGGCGGCGTCGACCTTTCTGATCTTAGGGCAGTGAGTATAATCATGTTCCGGAGAATGCCTTCGCTCAAGGTAACGTAGCGGTCGCAGTATCCAGACCCCACGCATTCCCATTCCTTTGCACCAACAATGAGTTCAGCTCATTCGAGACATCGATCAAAACGTCCATCACGAGGATCCTCATCGTCTGTGCCACGGTCCAGATCTACAACCGCCACCAACACGACCACAACTGCAACTACGAGTAGCAGACCAAAGGACGACAATTATCAACAGAAGCTTATTGATGGGCATGCTTTCCCCTACGGCTACAAATTCCCTGATGGCAGCAGACCTCCCTTGCCTAACGAATGGGATGAGCTCAATCAAAGATTGGCACAGCCTCGGCCATCCCTTTCGCCCTCTACATTCCCTGAAGAGGAGTACCGGAAGTTTGTAGAGGAGGACGCGAGTGCCCTCAACGAAGACGCGGTCAAGGATACCGTCCTTCCAGCCATGCTCAGGGCTATGGGTGCCTCGGACGGCGCCCAGAAGAATGTTTTGTTCACCAATATGGACGTTCTTGTGCCCGGCATTTCGCAGGCGAAGTCGGACTATTACTATGGTGCCCAGCCTGAGCAGATCCATCAACAAGTCCGCGAGGATCTCGATGGTCACATCATCCCATCGACTTCAACCCATTTTCCAGCCGTCCCAAACTTCTCCATGGAAGCCAAAGGCCCGCTTGGAACAAATCGCGAAGCACTGCTGCAGGCCTGCAACGTTGGGACGATTGGTGCAAGGGCAATGCACAGCCTTGAGAACTATGGACGAGACGTGCCTGAATATCATGGCAAGGTCTCCTCTATTTCGTCTACCTACAACGGTGGCCAACTCAAAATGTATGGTCACTCGATTACGCAGCCAGATGGACCAGGAACCCAGCCGCACTGCTATATGCATCAGACGGAAGGTTTCTCCATGAGTGGTTCAAAAACAGCCTTCCTGCAAGGGGCCACTGCATTCAAGAATGCTAGAGACTGGACGGAAGAGAGACGCAATGCCGCAATCGCGAACGCAAATGTAAGAGCGACAGCTTGGACCGTAGAAGAAGTAGAAGAAGTAGTAGAAGAAGAAGAAGAAGAAGATGATGATGATGTGTTGAACAATTGTCTAGCACAGCCACAATATTCCCGCGATGATTTCAAGTTGGTTCATCTTGATACCCCTCCCCCGGCTCAATTGTTACGACACGTCTCATCGTTCTCTGTTTCTCCAACTTCGCAGCCCAAAGACCGCTACCCGCAGCCGAAGTTAGCAAGAACAGCATGCTGAGACCGGGCACGAGCTGGAGGAGTAAATGCATCGCTCCGAACCACGTGTATTTGAGCTTCCTCTTGTTAACCTCAATTTTGCGTTCTTTCTTGGTTAACCCTTGAAGCTTGAATAGACGATAATGAGCCAGACTGCCAGCATAGAATCCATTGATGAATAGGAAGAGCACAATACCGACCAGAGGGACAAAGGTCAAGGGTAGTGTCACAACAAACAGAGCAATCTGTCGGAAACTGAATGGTGAGTATACACTGGAAACCTTGGGTTTTCCTAGCGACTTGACGGAATTAGGCGCGGTTGTATCCAAACTGCGGCTTGATGCGACCAGCTCTTGACAGCCCTGATCTATCAGAACAGCATCAAAGACATCGACCAGTGTTTCGTCAACAAAGAATGCCTCGAATAATAAAGCGATAGCGGCACATCCGATTCCTAGGACCAGAAATGCGCCATTAACCCATGCTATCGGTCCGTGCCATATGTAGAGCAAGGCAACAATTGGTAGGTAGGCAAACGCAAATAGTAGGCCATAGATCACGAATGAGATGACAATGATCGAGAGGAGCCGCCCTTTGAACAAGGGATAGTATCGAGGGTGACCAAGGAAATAGAAAATGCCCTGTGAACAATTCAAGTTAATATACGTTGACGGCCTCTGGCAGTGCTGGGCCACTAACTTTGATAGGATACAGCCAGGACGCGCCGGTGATGATTTTGATGGGATTAGTCTCGCACCGGCGTGAAGTTTTCTGAGGCATGGTAGCGATGTGCAACGATGCAAGTATACTCCCCCACTAACCCGTCCACCAGGCGATATATAGACGACGACATGGAAAAGCTATCATGACAGGAAAGTCCCGACATTGCGTTGCCTGAGCAGGAGGCGCAACAAACGTCATCTCCGACAAAGGAAGGTCACGCGACATGCGAGTTCGAAGAAACTTCATACACAACCCATACCTCTTTTTCTTCTCTTCAACAAAACTGAAGTTCCCTCGTATTCACTCTGATCTGTCCCACCAAATGATGGTTTAGAGGGGAAATCGAGCGGAAAGAGCGATCTTGCAGTCCAGCTTACCTCGATACCTTCCGCATGAGCAGATCATGGAGGCTTCGTAAATTTTTGGGACTAACATATATCTTGCTCAACATGAAACCAGAGCCCAGGGCTCCGAACATAAAACTCCGTGCACCCAGGAATTTCATACGATGAGGCTCTGGGTGGTGGTGAAAGAACCTTTGTACCCAGATCATGAGAGGCGGCAGTGTCCGAAAAACTCTCCTGAAGCGATTAAGTCATGCAGGCTTGCTTGAAGGCTCGAAGTAGTTATGATGGTTTAGATTGATCAGTGTACTTGCAGATATCCCGGTACCAAATTTCTAAGTGCGCACAAGCGAATGCAGGGAAGGAAAGCGTCATCCATAGTACCTCGTAAATGGCTGAACAGCGAAGAGCACTGTCGGTTCATCAGTATTATTGCACCAACCTAGCCAACTACCTAGCCTAGGTAATAATAATACCCGAGTGCAGTCAACCAAATTAGGCATAGAGAGGCACTGAGAGGTCGCTAGACTATTTTTGTTTTAGTGCATCCCTCGAAACGTAGCTATCTTCAACTCGAAGAACCTGTCGAGGCTTGTTTGTGCCGAAGAATAGCGAGCTTTAGCCGGTTGCGCATCCCAGCTGTCGGCCATGGCTGACCCTACCAGCACAGTGCCATCAGTCTACCCAGACTTCGAGTCCTCCTATCGATATGGCGATGCGCAGCAGCAAGCTGCCGCACCGCCTGCCGCTCAGAACGCTCAGCACGCGTATCAGGAACAGGGTGCGCCACCGCTCGGTCCCGCCCCAACCACTCCGTCCACAGCGAAGTCGAAGAGCGGAGGAGAGGTGAAACCGCGGCTGCGCAAAGCTTGTGATAGCTGCAGTGTACGAAAAGTCAAAGTGGGTTGCTTGCGAATGACTAGACGATAAGGGAAGCGCGACACTAATGTCACTCGCAGTGTGACGAGAGCGGCCCGCCGTGCAAGTCCTGCGCAAGGTGAGGCACATCAAGCATGCGCGGACGATGTGCTAATGATTCGAAGCCTAGAAATTCCCTGCACTTTCAATCGTCCCAGTCGTCGGCGAGGGCCTCCCAACAGACACGCAGAAGCGATCAAGAGACAACGACTTCTCGAGGATGGCACGTACGGCACAGCGGCTGCATCGTCGCCTACAGCTGAAGCTGCTTATGGACTTGCAGCACTCTCGGCCCCGATGCCTGCTCAACTCTCCGTTGAGACTATATGCGATCTGCGAACTGTGGACATCCTAATCGACGACTATTTCACCTACATCCATTCTTTGATTCCGATCCCGCATGAGCCAACATTTCGAGCTCAATATGCAAGGCGTGAAGATCAAACGGACAAGAGCTTCCTAGCGCTAGTTGCTGGCATGATTGAATGTCTGGTTGCGTCGTTTCCTAGACGAGTCAGGCAAATCTTTATTGCGCCTGAAGCAAAAGCAATATTCCCCCATGCCGGTGCGCTCATTAGCCGTTGTCGTTTCGTCTTTACCGAGGCGAGGGGCAAGGGTTTTCTTGATCGAGAAGAACTCAACATATACGACGCGTGTAGCAGCTATCTAGCTTCTCTTGGTCACGCATACACGTATGACCTCCAACGCTGTCGGCTTTATCAGGCTGAATGTGTGATGATTCTGAGGACCCTGGGCCATCATAAGGCCGAAGAATCCGCGCCGCAGCTTGGTCTCGGCGGGGATCGTGTCGACCATGTGAATCAACAAGTCGGCCGAAGACTATTCTGGTTGTGCTTTTCTGGTGTTATGAGCATTCGCCAGCTTGGAAGCACTGATTCAGACATCCTCATGCCACATGCTCATTCTGATGCCCTGCCGCCTTTCCCTGTTGAGGTAGATGACCGCTATATAACCGCCGATGCAATTTTTGGCCAGCCACAAGGCGAGCTTTCTGAACTTGTTGGTTTCAATTACAACCTCAGGATCTACAGAGCTTTTCATTCTCTCATAGCCATAGAAATGGCCGTTGGCTCAGATAGACTCTTCGACTGGGAGTTCCAACGCTCAGGTATCCGAAGTGCCCTACGTGAGGTCAAGGCAATCCTGAAAGACGTACCACCCGAGCTGCGACTAGAACAGCGGCAGGACTTGGGTGAATGGCCCCCGCGCCAGTATAGCATGTCACATCAGACTCATCCGCCCAACGGACAACATGATCCGAATGCTGGCCACATTGGCTTACTTCCAGCTGAAAGTAGACGAGGCTCATCATATCCTCGCCGCGTCGTTCAATTTGAAGTACAGAAAGCCAACATCTACTGCTCTCAACTTGCAACAAGATCCTATCTTGTTGAACGTTACTGGAACCTCTACGAGTTGCACCAGTCACAAGGCGCGTCAAGCCATTCTCCTCAGACAACATTCAAAGACGATCGGGCACAGCAACTTCAGACATCGCCCACGGTCTCTTTCATGGCCTCGGGCTTCCAGACACGGTTCCAACCACCGCGCTCAGCGGCCACACCGAGCGAGTCCATTGGTATGGATGAAGGTGAGCAGCAAATGGGGATCGAGCGGGAAGACATAGTTCGGGACCTGGCGAAACTCCTGAAATCAGTTAATCAAGTCAACATGGAGCCAAATGGCCATTCCATAGTAAGTGCAAGAATGCTAGGTCGTCCTGCCCCTCCAAAGAAGCATCGCTGACTCCTTTCACAGTGCCACAAGATCCGTCAAGTTGCCTCAACCCTCCTCAACCAAGATCGCGCCGTCATGGCCAGTATGCCTAACCTCAATGCTGAAGAAACCGCTGTGTATCTCCGTGGTTTCATCGATATTTTGACAAAACTCGAACATATTGGCACGAGCCTTATGCGAGGCGGTGACAGCAACTGGAATCCACCTGGCCCAAATGGAAGAGAATATAGTCCTGGGCAGCCGATGCCACAAGGTCAGCAACTGCTGGCGGGTGTGGCAGCCTTCACCGGGAAGACGCAGGAGGAGATTGAAGAGGAAGAGTTGATGCAGTGGGCAGGTTTGAAGGAGCATCAGGAGAAATTTGTAATGCAACATGAAGGATATTTGGCTTTGTGAATTGTGGTGAGTAACCTTCGCATCTTGTTTGAAAAGTGGTGGCAATGAGGGAATCGATGTGTTGCGACAAAAAATCACTAGCCATCTTATTCCTGCTGCCGCTTCGATTTCTTACAACGGCAGGGTTTAAAGTCAATTGGGTGCTTGTGCGATTCCTTTCGCAGGTCGCTTAGGGCAGATGCGCCATACTTTTGTCGTGTACAGTGTCCCAATCGTTTTGTTAATAAATGAATGACAAACATAAGGCAGAAATGACTGGGAAGACTCCAAGACTCAAATACTAACACTTAACACGTCCCTCCTTCTAGAAGACGACTCAATCACGAGCCTCGAGAGTGTCTGGAAGACAGCCAATACAGTACTAGGAGAACCCATTACTAGAGTTTCAAAATTCCCATGACTACGCTAGCTGATTGGAGTTAGATCATTTACTTCAGCCCACTTTTCCTTGCGATCCGACGCGTAGGAATGGTATTTGGTTGTTGATATTGCAAGTTGAGAAAGTCTGCTCCAACACGCACGAACCGAGGACCTGTTTCCTCGTTGACAAGTAGTCGGCTGATGCAATGCGAAGACGTCGACGACAATCTTCACCACCTGCGCAATGGGCGACCACCAACGGTTGAGCCGCATCGACAATGCACTTTCGCAACTGTTCGACAGCCTCTTACCGGTCGACCCTGCCTCAATTAGTGACCCAGCAACGCTAAGGTGGCTGAATGGGCTTGTTCAAAATGCCACAGAGACTGTGCACGCCGGGCAGGGCGATGTGCCTTCGGACGTTAATTCCGCCCAGGATCTCATCCGTCGAAAGCTATTGCGAGAAAATGCATCACCGGAAAAGGCGGCGAGGTTCGGTAATCTTTACTCGAGACTACTGTCTATACCTGTCTTGAACCAGAAATGGCGAATACTGTACCTGTTGTATTCCTTGTCTGAAACACGAACGTCACCTCAGCTTCAACGAAGTCCTGTCGGTAGGATCGAGGACCAGGAACAAATGGAAGAGAAGACCGCGCACACGGTCCACGATAGCACCAACGGTGATTACGGTGACAGATTGAATCAAAGACCTTCTATTGAACCCCGAGCGGTCGTGGAATCTCATCAACGTTTCGATATCAAACCATCGCCAAGGGTGCAATTGGCACCTCGAAGTCCTAACAACCGTGCACCGTCTGAGGAAAGGACGATCAATGCTGCGCAAACGAATAGCGCCGATTCAATCTCTGAACTTGACTTGCTGAGGGACTTGCCTTTCAATATGCAAGGTTTGTCCTCAAATAGTTTTCAATTTGTTTCCGCTAGCGCTGTCAAGCTTCCTGCAAACCTGCCCATACCCATTCTTTCGCTAGTTCACACTCTTGCCGAACCATGCTTACTGTACAAATCCCTTTCAAATTTCGTCGATTCGCAGAATGGGGGACTAGTCAATCAGAGTTTGCGAGCTGCCATCAGCGGAGAACTTCGCTCGTACCTTGGCCTCGTCGCAACTCTGGAAGGAGAGATCAGGAGGGCTCTTACCACATTTGAAAAGGGCGACGATGATAACAAGGATGTTCGAGCTGCTGGCGTCACCTTGAAAAGATGCGTTATATGGACGAGAGATGCCACGATGGGTCTGCGCCTCATGGCTTTGATTGTGGAAGAGTCCCAGCAGAAGAAAGGTGGCCAGATCATTTCCTTGATCTTCAGTCTACTATCCTCACACGGCGATCCGTTTGTGGCTGGCTTCGTTGAGCGCCTGCTAGCAGAGGTGGCCCGTCCATTCTACGATATGCTCTGTCACTGGATTTATGAGGGAGAGCTTGTTGATCCATATCACGAGTTTTTCGTCGTCGAAACAGACCCCTCTACCAAGGCGAATATTGATCCTCGTAGGGTCGCCATGTCCCTATGGGAGGACAAATACGAACTTGAAGCAGGCATGGTGCCTTCTATTATGTCAGACGAATTTGCCCGAAAGGTCTTCCTCATCGGCAAGTCTCTCAACTTCATTCGTCACAATTGTGGCGACTCAGATTGGGTCATACAATATTCGCAGACGCATTCGAAGTCCCTTAACTACGTGAATACCTCACAGGTGAACCTTTCGGCCTCAATCGATACTGCGTATCAAACCACAATGTCACGCCTGACCTATTTAATGTCGAATAAGTTCTTTCTCTTTACACATATGCGAGCCCTCAAGAAGTACCTGTTACTTGGTCAAGGAGACTTTATTGATATTCTTATTGAGTCGCTTGCCCCAAATCTCGATAGGCCCGCACACTCCCAGTATCGACACAACCTGACAGCACAACTTGAACATGCTGTTCGGCACAGCAACGCTCAATACGATGACCCAGAAGTTCTTCGACGCCTTGATGCTAGAATGACTGAATTGAACAAAAATGATACGGGCTGGGACTGCTTTACTCTCGAGTATAAGATCAGTCCTCCTTGTGATGTTGTCATCACTCAGTGGGCCAGTACACAATACTTGAAAATCTTTAATGTCATGCTCCGTGTCAAACGCGTGGAGTACAGCCTTAACTCCACCTGGCGCAAGTGCATGACTGGCGCACGGGGCGTGCTTGAATCCGCTGATGACAAGCTCAAAGCCGAGTGGAAACTTGCAAGATGTCTGATTGCTGAGATGGTTCATTTCGTCAGTCAGCTTCAGTATTACATTCTATTCGAAGTTGTTGAGTCTGCTTGGGAATCTCTTCAGAAAACCATCGAAAAACCCGATGCAACACTTGATGACTTGATTGGAGCTCATACCAAATACATCAACACCATAGTTCAGAAAGGCCTGTTAGCATCATCTGCTGAGCAAGAGGGCGGTTTTCTTGTTCAGCTCCATAACATTTTGAAGTGTATGCTCAACTATCGCGAAGTCGTTGAGAACCTGTACTCTTTCAGTGTGACAGAATACACGAAGCGGCAACAATTTGCTACGAGGATTGAGAAGCGAACAGCAGCAGGCAAATGGGGCATCACGGAGAAAGATTTCACCTCGAGGGCTTCGACTCCGGCAACCACAGCGTCTCGAACAGATCGGTGGTCGACGCTGAGCGATGACAACTACGAATCTCCAGCCCTGCATGCCTCCTCGGTGGGCGATGACGGGTTACGTCTTTCAGGGCTGCAACAACAAATGACGGAATTAAGCAATGACTATCACGCTCGAATAAATGCCTTCTTGTACGATCTCGCACATCAGTCTGATGTTGACCTGAGGTTTTTAGGAGTTGTTATGAATTTTAACGAAGCATACAAGCCGGTCAATCCTCGCAGACAGCGGAGGCGTGATAAAGCAAAGGAGGGTCAATTTGCTTCGGCAGGCACGGCAGGTCGACGAAACGCGAACATGGACGCAAGCGAAAAAATAGAATCACCCAAAAATGACTGAAAATCCAAGTCTTCTCTGGTGTTACATTTCTCAAAGACCTACGCAGGTCTTCATTTTGAGAATGACCTGCCCTGCCGAATTTGAAAACTCTGGCACAACCCGCATCAATCCAGGTGCAGGTTCGGCTTATTACCGTCTCTCGATTCATCGTTACTGATGGCGTGATCAATCTTTCTTCGTACTGGAGAGCTCCGCAGACTTGCCAATGAATGTAAACTTCACCGTTCCACCCTTCAGTCCTTTTGCAATCGTATGTATACGTCGCGTCGCCATGGCGAAGCAGAGAGTACGGGCAGGACTGACGAGGTAATAATTGCCGCAGCTGATATCGCGAGCACGTGTTAATCTTCATCTTTCCTCGAAGATGACCACCATCGCTCCGCGCTCGGTTGGTGGATTAGATTGGGATCGAGGACGCATGCACGGGTTGGGGCAATTAGCACTTTGGAAGATTAATCAATTAATCGATTTATGATTACTTTGTTCATTCCGTCTTTCAAACCAGATTGCCTACAGGGGACGGAGAAGAGGAGGTCAAGTAATGTGTCATACTCATATTTTCTCTTCCCGGGATCCGCAACATCGCCCAATCTGTTAGGTCTACACAACCTACTGTGATACTGCACGCCGTTGGGGTGTCCTAACTCACAGGCCGGAAAGTCGACTCAGATGTAGAGAAACGACCTGCTTGAGAAGCCAAGTTGTAGACTATATGTGTGACTGGAGCAAAGGGGATAAGCAGGTTTTGCTTTCATTGGGTTTGGCTCCGAATATCGGGAGCTTTCAAATCAGGAAATGATGATAGCCTAGCTTTCATTTTCGGTCACACAACTACAAGCTCTTTACACGACATCACTTCGATAGCAAGAATCGGACTTGTATGTATCCATCACGCTTCGAGATACTTTCCCGAGGTCCTCTTTGGGGTAAAACTTCGTAACGCGGGCGCAGAGATCCATGGATGGGTGCGGAAATAGTCCGCGTATCTGCAAGCAGCACCTATCAAGTTACGATGTGTCAAGCCATATCAACAGTTATCATCCGACACGCATGGCCCACATTGGCACTTGTATATTGTGAGGGGTCAACACAACGTCGAGCCCCGCAGGATGGTAGGTTCGAAATCAAAGCGAAATTGAACACCTTATCAAGTTGTGTTTTGTGTTGAGCGTCGACATATACGGAACGTGGTCTACTATCTGGGTAGTGAACGTAGGCAGTAACACTGGTATCCCTTCGAAGCGAAATCTAGTCGACATGCCAGGAAAAATTCGGACGGCAGTCAAAGTCGATCTTGACAAGCCAGCTAAGGATCAGCCCTATTTGCACGTGAGGAGCCCCCTTTGTTTGTTAAGGCTAACAATTCTGAGCTTTATAAGAACCGATGGCATCCTGATAGTAAGGGATGGGCAACTCCCCCCCCTTGAATGTTGACTGATTCGACTAGTTCCGTTTTGCGGCACCATCAAAGACGGCGAAACAGTGAAAATCGAGTGTGTTGATTGGACCGGAGGCCAAATCAAAAACAACGATAGTG
This sequence comes from Incumbomyces delicatus, assembly GCA_017655985.1. Classification (NCBI taxonomy): domain Eukaryota; kingdom Fungi; phylum Ascomycota; class Eurotiomycetes; order Chaetothyriales; family Trichomeriaceae; genus Incumbomyces; species Incumbomyces delicatus. The sequence continues at coordinate 1,345,684 of JACJVS010000004.1, forward strand.
CCGAAGACGTTCTTAACGTCGATCTTACCCAAATACATTATCTCTCCGGTCCTTTCGAGATAGAAGGCGCCGAGCCTGGTGATGTCCTACTTGTTGAAATCCACGACGTCCAACCCTTTCAAGACCACCCCTGGGGCTTTACTGGTGTGTTTCACAGTGTCGACTGGTCTTGTTGGAGCTAACAAGACAAGGTGTTTTTGAGAAAAACAACGGTGGTGGATTCCTCGACGAGCACTACCCCCACGCGTAAAGCACAAGTGAGTGTCCTCGGTAACTATTTTGCTGACTCCGAACAGGGCCAAGGCTATATGGGATTTCGAAGGCATTCATTGCACCTCTCGACATATTCCCGGAGTTAAATTTGCCGGTTTGATACATCCTGGTATTCTGGGCTGCGCACCCTCCCACGAGATCCTCCAGGAGTGGAACAGGCGGGAACAAGAACTGATCTCAACCACTGCACTGGAAAGAGTTGTTGCTCAACCACCAAATCCTACTAACGTCCATGCGGGCACAGCACCGGATGATGTCAAGGACCAGGTAGGACGTGAAGGCGCACGTACAATCCCAGGTCGCCCAGAGCATGGCGGAAATTGTGACATCAAAAACCTATCCCGGGGCAGCAAGGTCTATCTCCCCGTCCACGTCCAAGGGGCTAAATTTAGCGTCGGCGACCTTCATTTCTCCCAAGGAGATGGTGAAGTAAGTTTTTGCGGAGCTATTGAAATAGCTGGCGAAATTACGCTGAATTTGAAGGTTATAAAGAAAGGACAAAGCTTATTAGGGATGGTTGGAGGCAAATCTCCGATTTTTCTCCCTGGTCCGGTCGAGCCTCAATTTGGCCCGGGTAGAACTCTCTATTTCGAGGTGAGATAGAACCCACTTGCAGTGATATAGAGTTCGATATCTCACAAATTTCCAGGGTTTCTCGGTCGACGAAAATGGCAAGCAACACTACATGGATGCGAGCGTAGCCTACCGACAAAGTTGTTTGAGAGTCATCGAATATCTGAAGCGGTACGGGTACAGTGACTACCAGATCTACCTTCTGCTCAGTTGTGCACCGATTCAAGGCCATATTGCTGGGATTGTGGACGTAAGAAGAGCTTTAACGTCTTTCGGATGGTCTCGCTGACTGTTCTAGATTCCGAACGCTTGTACGACCATTGGACTTCCGGTCGATATCTTTGAGTTCGACATTATGCCAGAAGGCCCTGTCAATAAGGTCGATCGAGGTTCCTGTGCGATGGCGTATAGAAAATAAATATGGTTGATGAACTGCCGGTAAAGGCCCAAATTACCGTGAACGCTGGAGAGACACGTACCAAGACGATTGTGCAAACAAGAAAGAAGGTTACGGTACCCCCAAAGTCATCCATCAATGCGGAGATCTCCTATCAGGACAATGCCAAATTGACAGCAGAACTACATGCTCGAGCCCACGAACACACAGGATCTCAACTTGGGCGACGGTGGTGGGGCCATGGCCGCTATTGTGGACCTTGACACCAAGTTCATCACCGTCGTGAATGCCTCGGACAAATCGTCGGTCATCCGGTGGCATGCAAAACTTGGCGTGGTGACAGACTACAAGGCGAAAGGCGCATTTCTGATAGACGCCTTACAAGCGCCACAAGCAATCGAACCTATGAACTAGTTTAAGAAGACAGCGGCTGTGACGACACTGAAGGCGATGGCATTGATGAATGAGGCTTTCTTGACCTGATGTTTATTGATATTCAATTCGTAGTAAAGGGTTGTCTAATACTACGATAAAAGTCATCGATCTGAATTTAATATGCTAGTAAGACGATATAGATCAGCAACTAAGTAGACAATACAATACATCTAGATTCCTAGCAAACTCCTTATCGCGAACTCAGCAGTTGAACCTCGGTTATCCCTAAGTCCACTCAGACGTTATTATTCGTTCACTTTTCACCTAGAAGTCTCTCAAAGTTTTCAAGATCCCAGAACCCTTTCCAAACTGGGCCTTTTACTTTTCCGCTCGAGGTAAACTTGACACCCTCCATGGCTAAGAGCTTAGCCTTTTTGTCCTGCTTCTCCGTGGTTTTCCCATCTCGTGCCCAATCACCTTGAAAGCCTCCGATGGAACCGTCGCTTGCTAGCACACGATGACATGGGACGTCGGGTGCGAAGGGGTTGTTCCGCATCCCGTTCCCTACTGCTCTCGCAACTGAATTGAGGTGTGCAGCCATGGCTGCGTATGTAGTATATTTGCCTCGAGGAACCGAGAGGAGAGAGGTGTACAGGCGTCGGCGAAATGGTGTCAGTCCAGGGTGTGTCTGGATGCGTTTTAGCGTTGCTAATATTTGCTCGCGGGACATATTGAACGTCGTCTGAAGGAGCTTCTCTACCTTCGAGTTTGCATTTTCGTTCTCGCACTCGGGCGCAGCAGGTGATGGAAATCGATTTTCATTTTCTATCGTTGGTTCTGGGAAAGCAAGAGTGGATTGTGTCTGAAAGCTAATTTGCTGTTTCTTCTTGGGTGGCTGCGCTGGTTGATTCCCTTCTGCGTTCAACATGCGCTTCCTCTTTTTATCCTGGGTAAGATTGTGGTTCTTCCCCGCGTCATATTTTGCCTCAAGCTTCCCTCTTGCTCTTAGACTACTCATATCAAGCTCTCTCAGGTTGACCTTTCCGGATATGATTTCCTCGCCTAGCTGGGTAGCAGCCTGGAACTGCGCTGCAGTCATGTTCTTCAAAGCAGGCTTGGACAAGACTTCGTCCTACTGCACATTCACACCATCTTTACCGGCATTCTTGCCAATAGTGTTATCAAGTATGATGCGAGCGAAGCAATGGTCTTGAGTTACAGGCCAACCAGGTTGTGCCGTGTCCTTCGCATGGGCTAGTTTGGGAGGATTTGAGAACAGAGGTGTTTCCAAGGGCTGAGTAGGACGTCAATACCTTCTTCTTGCGGCGTTCTCAGCATTGCTGAGCAGATATCGGTTGTCTGCAAGATCTGAATATCAAGGTGCCGCCCAGGTAAAGACACGGAATGTTAGTAAGCACCCCTACGCGTCCGTGACGCGCACGACGCGTAAAGTGCTGCTATTGTCGTATCGTACTAGTGCTAGACTCAGAATACTACAAATGCTTAATGCTTTTGTTTGAAAGCTATACAGGAGTTGCTATTGTTGAGGTGTTCTAACTCTAGGTCACTACAGAGATTCACATTCAGCGCTGGAAACCTGACAGCTTTTCACTGCACGGACCTTGCTTGCTTTGGGAGCACTCTACCATGAGAAATTGATTGTCATGCCCCAGACGTCTCGGCAGGTGGGTTTCGTGCTCATAGTAAGATCAATTCCAAAAGTTTCGGCATAAGGAGATCCATTCAACAGGGTATGACAGATCAGGGCCGGCAGAATTTACTGACAGCCATCAAATTATGCGCCCCTCCGAATTCCGTCATGTCTTTCCCGGCCCAAAGAACATACATCCGTGATCGTCTTGTCTCGCGCATACTCTTCATAGAGAGAACTCTAACCTGTTCCCAGCATAGTCTCTGGCGAAGAACCGTTTTGGAAAATCTCCTGCTGATCCTTGTCCAGCATTGTCCTGCCCCGGCTCGTCGCAGTACAAAGGTGCACCCTCGCCACCAATCTCGTACAAATGCCATATCAGCCTCTGCAACGCGTCGAGCTTCTCTTCACACGTTATCTTGAAGCACGGGTGCCTCGGAGATTCTGTTTGAGCCTTCATTTGCGCCTGAGATAGGGGATGCTGCGATGTAATATGAATCTGCTGACCACTTCCGCCGATGTTGAACCACGCGAGATGAGCCGAACACGACGCCGGCGTTGTTGCTGGTGTCAGTCCAAGTGTTTCAGCATAGAACGAGTGAGCTAGGTGGAGGGTCTGGGGTGGTACAAGGAGATTGACATGATGTAGACCAGAGATCAAAGGCTCAGATTCGATACGTGCAGAGCGTCTGACTCGGCTGACGGCAGTGGTTGCAGTAGACATTGTGGATTTGTTCAAGACCTGATGTTTTAAACGCAGTTTCGTGCTAATATTGAACTAGTACTCTATCTTGAGCAAAGGTGATACCAGGGCTGATTTAGTTTATAAGAACGGTAGGGATTGAGCAGAGCTGTGCGATCTTTTCAAGTGTGCAAAACTTGTCCAAGTCGCATCACCTTAACACTAGGAATTAGATGCAAGCCGTGGCTGCAGCTGGCCACAAAGGTTCTGCCTAAAGCTTTGTGAACTCTTTCGCCTGATTGAAACCTCCATCCCGATCGAGTGCAGGGACCCATATAGGTATAGATACACAATTCCTGCGGGGACGCACCCCCGGTCCTTTTCGGGGGTTTGCGCCCTGGCGAAAGTTGGCGAAATGAAGCCATTCAAGGAATCCAGCAGCTTGGCCATTACCTCGACTAACGATCCGCAGGAATCGTGGACCAATGGAGGAATAGCACCATCAGCTATTTGCAGCAGGCTCATGAACACGAGATGGAACACATGATCAGCTGTTGTTTGTGGGTTGGCATTGTGAAGATATGTTCCTACTGGGCAGGGGAAGCTGCACCCCTTGAAACGCAATGCATGGTACTGCGGCAAACGTCCAAATGGAGGTCCATCCCACTTCTTCATCCCGCGCAACGCGGCTCATCTCCTCAACTTTGGCAGATTCCCCACACTGAAATTGTGAAACTCTATGCCCAATAATTCACTTCCGCCTTTCGAAATGCGTCCAATGTGCAAGCTTGCTTTCACAACAAGCTAACCCAACAGAGAGCCAACTAACTCTGATGGCCGGCCAGCCCCCGCCGTGATTTTTCTGAGGAGCTCATGTAAATGAGACGTCAGCAAAATCGATTTCAGTGGTGGGCGTTCGGACTAATCACGTCTGAATACTGTGGCTTAAGAAGGAAAGTGCCCTCTCCAAATCTGGCGCGTATGTAGAGCCCGTAAAACCTCAAATCCATCCCTCTGCTTATATAGTTTCATGCCGTTCGAAGACCTTCCCATCATTGCTCTAGGGCTCTAAGTGCTCGGATAAGTTTGGTGTGCTGAGGCCAGACGACTTCTTTGGCTCCTCGTTGTCCATTTGAATCGTTACTGGTCCATCATTCACTAATGCTACCTCCATCATTGCCTGGAATACACCATCTTTGACTTTGTTTGATTCATAAGTTGCTCTCATGGTAGCAACAAAGTGATCGTAGAGCTCTTTCGCCAGTTCCGGCTTGGCCGCTCCATGAAAATCTGGCTTGTTGCCTTTGCGCGTAGAAGCATATAGAGTGAATTGTGACACACATAGTAGTTCACCGTGGATGTCTCTGACATTCTTCTTCCATTGGCCTCCTGACTCGTCTGGCCAAAGCCTCATCTTTAGTATCTTACCAGCCATCGTTTCAACAGACTTTTTAGTGTCGCTTGGCCCGATCGCTGCGAAGACAACGATGCCCTTCCCAACAGTTGACACGACATTGGAATCAACAGTGACCGAGGCAGACAAACACCGCTGCAAGACCGCTATCCTTTCTCAGTACCCAACGGCCGGTTTTTTAAAATGACCGTACCTACCCTTCATTTGGAAATTTGAAGCGGCTTCGGTTATGCTAATTTAACTTGTACGTTGTGTTTCTAGTACCAGACGAGAAATATAGACGCACCCGAAGACTTCTTTTCTATTGATGATGATGTTTCCTCGGTTGACACTGCTGAGCGATTCCGGGAGGATGACAGAAGCGTTTCCAATTTTAACGAGTCGCGTTAAGTACCCTGTTCCTTGGCGCGCGTGCGACAATTACCTGGCCGAAACTTGGATGGACACGCCTAGCCGTTTCGGTAGATAGTTGTTGCGATTCCGATTAGCGTCGCGAGTCGCGAGCGATTCAGTGAACGAACACCATACAATGAGTATCTGTGCAAAGAAGGACACCTCTACTGCCCTACACTTCCTCCCTTACAATAATAAAGCGTCGATTCCATGAGGGCAACAACATGAGCGGACGAAAACTCCAGCAAGAAATCGACAAGACCTTCAAGAAGGTCGACGAAGGCATCGAAGAGTTCAACTCGATATACGATAAGATATATTCGTCACAAAATGCGTCGCAGAAAGACAAACTTGAAGAACATCTTAAACGAGAAATCAAGAAGTTACAAAAGCACCGAGACCAGATCAAGTCATGGGCGGCAGGCAATGATATCAAGGACAAGTCGGGTCTCCTCGAGCAACGAAAGCGCATAGAAAAAGTCAGTGATATGTGCTCGGCATCAGGATCGCAGTACTGACTTATCGCAGTGTATGGAATCCTTCAAAGCAGTGGAAAAGGAGATGAAGACCAAGGCATTTTCGAAGGAAGGTCTGTCCCAAAACATCAAGCAAGATCCAAAGGAAAAAGAGCGAGAGGAGCTGTGTGACTTTTTGACCGACAAGCTGGAAGAAATCAACCAGTTGCTGACAGAAGAACTGGAGGCGGAGGCGAATACGTTGCAGGCTGGCATGAAAAAGAAGCAGAGGGACAATCAAAAAGCAGAGCGTTTGGCAGAGATCGAGACAATAGCAGAGCGTTACCGATGGCACGAGTCAAGGTTACAGCTGCTATTGAGGTCGTTACAAAATGGGAATGTGGACAATCAGGCTGTACAAGATATCAAAGGCGACATCGTGGAAGTCGTTAGAGATGGTCGAGATCCGGATTTCGATGGAGATGCATATGAGGGTATTTATGATGACTGCAATCTCGATAATGAAGAGGCCCAATTTGGACTAACCAACGAAAACGACCGGATATCGTCGCAAGATGCTCAGTCTTTGCAAGAAGATCCTCCAGAACCAGAGCAAACCACAGCCCCTCCAAAGAAAGCAAAATCAGATCAACCTACAGCCATGCGTCGGCCTTCTACGCAACTGAAATCACCACTCCCAGCGTTAGCATCGTTAAATTCGATGCCTCCGCCTCCGCCAGTTCCGAAAGACACCAACATGAAGCCGGCCCCTCTACCTGCACAATCCACCTTGAAATATGCCTCAGCTGCTGCAGCTGCCGCAGCCAGCGACAAGAATGGCGTCGGCATTGCCCCGCTACCTCCGCCACCTAGCCTATCTGCTAGTCAACCGTCTCCTGCTCCTACGAAGGCTTCTCTTGCAACTTCCCCAGGCTCAGTGAATGCTCAAATCGCGGAGACCGCACAATCTCCGCAAGCAGCTAGTGTTGAAGATGTGCAACCGAACGAGGCGCAACGCTCAAAGTCTCCGGCGTTGAGCTCAACGAGTGCCCCCGCTGTCAGCCAGCCAAGTAGTGTGCCTGCAACTCCGGCGATGGACAAGACCGAAGCAATCAATGAGCCTGTGATTGCAGACGAAGTGCCTACCACAAATGGTGAGACACAAGAAGAGGTAGAATCGATCTATCACTTACCACCGGGGCTACAAGATCTACTTGACTCGTTCGAAACGACAAAGACTCGTGCTACACAACCTCCGGCTCAGCTCGCACGAATACTACAAGCTGCGCAGGAATCGTGCCCGGAAGCACTAGATCTGGACCGTCCACAGCATTATCGGCCCTCGTACAAATACGCTACTCCGGCGCATTATCCTCAGGACATACTGCCAATTTTTGATGACCCCGCCCTGTACGAGAATCAGCGCATGGAGACCGACACTTTATTCTACATCTTTTACTACAAGCAGGACACGTATCAGCAGTACCTTGCAGCCAAAGCCCTGAAGAATCAGAGCTGGCGGTTCCACAAGCAGTATCAAACTTGGTTTCAGCGGCATGAGGAGCCCAAACAAATAACCGAGGAATACGAGCAGGGCACATATCGCTTCTTCGATTACGAGAGCACGTGGTAAGTTATTCTTCCCCCGTTTTGTAATTCTACACTGCCCATATCTAACTTTCTGCTGTACAGGATGAATCGGCGTAAAGCTGACTTCAAGTTTGTCTACAAGTTCTTAGAGGATGATCTGTAGACATAGCACAACGACATTAGTCGTCTCTTCGGAGACTGAATACTGCCCAGTCTCCTTCACAATCAATCAATTCGAGCCATGTAACGCTCAGCTACCTTGTCTTCTAGGGTATTCTCGCACCCTCGTATCTAAACGCCGCATCTCTGACCAGTAACCCGATGGGCCCGATAGGTCACATGAAACTGATGAAAAGACGAACGCGGATGAACTCGTCACAAGCACCGTCACAGTGTTTGCCGTCTTGGCCTACAGAAGCATGAGGTGCGCTCTTCGTGCAACTCGATTTGGCCAAGAGGTGAGGCAGAATCCACCCATCAGGCAAAACGCGCTAAATTTGGCGCGGTGTTTCCGAATAGGTGAGTACCTTTCCATCTCCGTTCCCCTCTGTTGCCTGTTAACCATCATTTCGCGTCATACATTCACTTCGGCACTGCCACAATCTCTGGTCAGGCTTTTACAGCATTGAGGCGCTAGTGACAGTGCTTTGCTCTGCCTTGTATTGTTCAAACTTAGGATGGAATTGTCACAATCCTTGCCGACTGGTGAGCCGGTTGATTGGTCATTGCGAAAATCCCGGCGACGCACGAGTGTGGCTTCCGAATCAAAGCCAACGATGGTTACTTCCGGGCCCTCTGCCGCAGTGAGTGACTTTCAGCCTAACCTCCGGAAATACCCTTGAGTTTGTTTGAACCCGGGCCTTTCCACTTTCAGGTGCACATTAGTGGCATCTAATCTCATTTAGGCTGCTGTCTGCTCAGTCAAAAGGCGATGAGTCAAGCCTGCCAGTGACCGAGGCCTCGCCGGGTATGAGTTTCAAGGGCCTTTCTTCCCTGTTTAGGTGAGGAGCAAGGCGTAGCTTCGCTGATGCTCCAACGGCCGGCCTACCTGGCCTGATTAGTTCCTGGGGTGAGCCTGCTATGCTCGACTCGTCTTCTCACGATGTCCACTTCGGGACGAAATCCTTCCTTCTATTAATCAGGCTCGGGCCAGTCCAGACGGGATGCTGGCGATTTGTTTCGGTAGATTTGCAAAGTGCAAAAGGTAACAAAGCGCCAATTTTATACGTATGCTCACCATACGTTCACCCATTGGCCGCCTCACGGCACGCTTTCTGGTGACCTCCTGCTGATTAACAACGTATTTTGTCGAATTGGCAAGATTGTGGTCTGGCCATGGTGAACATGGCAAAAATTGCCTACCTCATGCAGATGCATAAGAATCCGGCAAGGTGACCACCTGCCCTGCTGCCCTTGTCAATGATCGAAGTCCACAAACAATTCAGATAACCTACTACCAGGGCGGTAGCTTTGACATTGGCGTTGGCTTTGCAGATTCCATACGAGCTGGCTGAGCGTCAGAATTCATATCCTCGTTGTGATGTCGCGCTCTTTGATGGTTTTTGATTATCCATTGCCCATTGATGGATACGGCGCTGAATGCTCCTTGGGCTGGGCCAACAGTCGGCTTGACTCGCACAATGCAGGCCAGTCGGGTGATGGTCCCCGGTCCATGCGACAAAATGGAACTGTTGCACCGCAGGAGATATACCACGCTTCATCAATTCACCGGCACTCCTGTCACGAGCCGTCGACAAGAAATCTCAGCTTCGGCAGCAGTATCAACACTGCGCTTCATGACTCATCTTCCGAGCCATCACCAAGTACAGATATATGTCGACTAGACGAAAAGTGAGTAACTTCACCTGCAGCTCCGAATTTGATATCGTTATTGATCATGCTTGTGTAGTATTTTAAGTCGATCTCGTCCAGATCCTAGAGTCAGCGTGGACTTTACACATCAATCAAATACAAAGAGACACTACTGTAGTATCAAGGGCTGCATCGATCCCGCATCTGGAAAAACCAGTTCTGTCAGCCGAAAGGCTGATCTAAAGCGACATATGAATACAGTCCATGGCAAGCCGTCTATTAACTGCAGGCACCGAAGATGCGAACGACGTGGTTCAAATGGTTTCTGCCGCGAGGACCATTACCGCGAGCATCTAAGAAACTTCCACAACGAAGAATTACCAAGGACAGAACGGAAGAAGAGTATCAATTGACTTGCTCATGGAAATTCGCAGCTGCGGAAAACCCTAAGGGTTATGCTCTGCGATTTACTGTGCCACCGGTTTTGCAGAGATTAAAGGATCGCATAGCAGGATGATATGCCGCGATCACTAGACTATGAACATGTACTCAAAATTTCCTACTAGCAGATTAGTAACACTCAAGGTAGTTGTTGAAAACCTAGATGGCGGTGAGCCCAGAGGCAATGAGTTCCAGGCAGCTAGGAAGCCGTTGTATGAGGGGATTTGGTTTACTGCGTAAACACTTCCATGACCAAGGTTTGTCTGAAACCATTACTAGAACCACACTCGCCTCATTCTGCAAACCTTCCTGGGTGAAAGGGGAAGGTCGCTTATCATAGGTGGTGTACTATGGAGCTACTCCACTTGCCTGATGACTTCAACCTTGCCTGAGTACCTCGTCTTGATTTTGATTGGATACGGTTTTCGTGCGAGCTCTTGCCTAACCTCGCCCAGCCAATGATTAATGTTTAGCATCTTTACGACAACGGCTAAAATATTCATTTGCAAACCTGCATGTGCATGAACACCCACGGCGCAGCGATGCAGGAGCCCTCCGCAGGTAATTCGACGCGTGCCCCAAAATCGGCACGATCGGCTGACGTGCAGGAGGGTTGCTGTAGGTATTCCGTGCAGACAGCTATCCGGCTGCAGGCGCAAATGATCCCGGCGGGATCTTGTGCTTGACCAAAGTCCGGCGAGCAGGCCTGTGATGCGCTACGGGACAGGCAAGGCAGGTATGCGTAGGCTCTTCGGAAAATATCAGAGAGAGTGACCCAGGTTCCAGTGGGGTATTCATTGAAATCTCTCGAAGACGGTTCACTCTCGTGTGTGCCAGTGGCAACCTTTTGCAAAGGCAAAGGTATGCCTTACGGCTGTTCATGGTGGTCGAGGAAGAGGCCGAGGTGGTCTGATAGAGCACGAGTAGAACTAGGGATGGACCGGCCACTGACACCGGACAATATTCGCGTTTGGCGTCAGCGCGCTGTGGTCCTTTTTATAGCAGAGTTTCTCATCTTGGCTATGACTAGATCAGGCCAATTGTGCAAAGAACGTGGGAGAAGGCATCGTGGACGATGAAACAGCCAAACGTTGTTCGGTACTATGAAGTTATCTACCGGATTGTCGTTTCAACAGAGTCTGGCTTGTTACAAAGATACTCGATTTGAGCCTGAGCTTGATGAGGTTCTTATTGGCGGGTTTAGAGGTCACTCGAAATTACCTGACGTGGTTTACATCTATCGAGCCTGAACTTTTTAGTGTGGAAAAGACCGATTGACCCGAGGTCCGCATAATGGAACCGTTGCACAGTGAACTAATGGTGCATATTTTATGAATACAAATAAGCCCAGGAACACGGCCTTGGCATGCGCATTTTCGATCCTGTCCCGGAAACCTTTTTGTGGGCCACCCTGACAAAACCTTTTTCGATCTCCTAGTACATACCTCAGCAGAACTTGAGACCACTGCGAAATCAAGGATGGGGTCTATTCGACGCATTAAGACGAAACGCATGACCCGCGGCCTAGACCAAATAAAAGCGGACCTCTCCAACTCAAGACATCTTTCACAATACAAATCGACCAAAGCAGCCGAGGATTTACCCGGACTAGGTGAATTCTACTGCATCGAATGCGCAAAGTGGTTTGAAGGCGAGCATAATCTGGCGGGCCATAGGAGGGGAAAGAACCACAAGAGGCGGGTTAAAGAGTTGAAGGCCGAGGCCCATACACAGGGAGTCGCAGAAGCCGCCGTAGGCTTGACCACTGACAACGAAATGGGCAAGAAAGAGCGGATGGCTGATGGATGAGATGGACAATGACTAGAAAAGTACAGAGAGACTTCTATGGACAGTCTTTCGACTGAGCAGAGACCATTGGAAGAATCTTAAGAGCGTGAGACCTGGATACCGATCGCTTATCCGGGAGCTACCCAATTCCTAGAACGAGCCGCGAACCCTCTGGCAAAGCACCAAGGCCAGGAATTTACCGAGCCCGTCGATGAACAAGCTACCTGAAAGCTGGGCGAAGTCAGTAAGCAAAGTTTGGTTCGAAGCTGGTACACAGCATTTTGCGGACAGCGAGGTCCGTCTAAAAACTTATACGCGCAGTGATGAGTTCTCGCATCAAATCCCATACGACAACTGAGAAGCAGCCATTTCGAGAAGGACTAGCAAAGTCTAGCACATCGCCTGTTGACATGGACAGTCATGCTCCGTGTGCACACCGCCCACTATCTCACAGTGGATGAGGTGCGAGATTCAAAGCTGAAACGCTGAACCAGTGCCCTGAATTGTTGCAGACTCACAACGACCTAAACCTGATCACAGGGAGGATCGCTCAGAAGAGTGTCAATAGAACAAGGAGCTCAACAGTTCGTTGCTATGTTGCAGGCTGTGGGTTTTACTTCGACTTGTCACGGGGGAACAGGGAGTTGATCAATCGATTCCTTCGGATTGACCGATTGTATAATCCAAAGTATCCGAAGACAGCGCTACCATGATTTATTAATTTATTCTCGAGCGACAGCTCCTGATCCTGGAATCACCCAATCTTCTTTGAAGCCGTTGTTTACTGCTAATATGGAAGATAAGGGTTTGAAGGAGTGCTTAATTCTGTTGTTCATTGCATGCTTCCCGTCGATAAGCAAGAGCAATCTACGCCAGGCTCCGGACTCTTTTGGACAGGCCAAGGCTCTGACGTATTTCCTGGACTTCACTGCTCACCACTGCCGCGCTTGCATTGCGTCGAGATGGGCGAACCCACCCAATTATTTCGTTGTTAGTTGCGGCTTTTCGGTCCCTCGTCTCAGGAATGACCTAGTCAATAACCTGTTCATAGCCCTTGTGCTAGATACCGTAGCCAAGCCTTATATCCTTCTAGATATACAAGGTGTGTAGCCCACATGATTGTATGGTTTCGACAGCTCGAACGTGAACACAGCACATTTCACTAATCATTAGTAGCTACCATGGAAAGGTCACGCATGTACGTTATTCAAATTGACTCAATGGTGTCAACATAGCCCGGATTGTTTTTGATGGGCATCATGAATGTCCATCGGTTGTGGCGTGGATCCGAGTCCGGATACTTCCGATGAAATTCCATACCAACTTGCAAAAAATGCTTGCTTGTTTTTCATACTATGCATATACAGCACTATACGGGGAATCCAGCATTGCAAGGAAAGTTCTATCGTGCTCTACGTAAGTAGTAAGATCATCGCGACACCCGTTGCCTAGTTCACAACTCCAGGTATAATTCTTCGTCCAATGAAAATGCTCAAAATTACTTTACATCCATCCAACGCAGCTTAACGTCTTGACCGACTGGGTAAACAACAACTTCTCGTTTCACTCGCGCATGTTTGATTCAGCGTAGGCAGAAGATAATCTCAAAGGCCGAACCGAGTTTCAAAAGCTGAGAGGCAGCAGCTCTGTGAATTTGCAGGTCATCGTTGCAACAAATTGGTCTCTTTTGATTGGACAATTCGGTATGCCAAGAGGAAAAAGCATTACGCTCAAAGCACAGTCGGAAGCTATCCGATGACGATGTGGCCAATCGCAGCATGGGTATACTTGTAGCTAGTAATTGACCAATTGTTAAACGCTACGCCCACTGCGCCGTTTCTACTTCCGCTCGCAGCAGGATCTGCTACTTTCACATCCTCATCACCGCACCTAATCTCTCTATCCTGGTTCTGCAAAGGCAGCATTACCCACATCAAGAACCTTTTCTGGGACTGCGCCCGAGAATCCTCGCAACGAAGATGCTATCTTCCAAGCTCTTCGGGCGAGCGTGCTCGGTAAGTTGACATCATAGCTAGGTTGTGCCAGCTGCAACAACACTGCTTGATAACGATCCCGACAGCTGCCACACACTGAGAGCTGGTCACCCTCGCTAACGTTCTGAATATGACTGACACTTTGTGTACAGCAGGGAGCCCGGCTGGGCAGCGTAAGACGCCTCAGACAGCCAAACTTTCGGTCAAAGATAGCTGACGAACTGAAGCCGTTCATGAGCCGAGCTACGTACGCCACCGTTGGTAGTCACCCATTAGATCAAAAGGTGGAAATGACAAACTGGGAGAAGGTACAGACGCGCAGGAAGCCTTCTTATCTTAGGCAGATGCTAACCAGTAGCTAGGGACACTACATCAACTACAAGTAAGCATTCCGTCCGGAATCGCAGGCGATATGACATCTACGAATTTTTCACCATCACTCATGGCTCAAGCTGATTTTGAGGATAGGAAGATGTCAGAAAACCTTGCAATAGTGCGAAAGAGACTAAACAGGCCACTTACGTACGGCGAGAAGATCCTCTACTCCCATCTCGACGATCCAGAGGGTCAAGATATCGAGCGAGGCACGTCCTACCTGCGGCTGCGACCAGATCGAGTAGCTTGCCAAGATGCCACCGCTCAAATGGCGATTCTTCAGTTCATGTCTGCCGGCATGCCCGCTGTTGCCACTCCCACAACCGTTCACTGTGATCATTTGATTGAAGCTCAAGTTGGAGGAGACAAGGATTTGGATCGAGCAAAGAGCATCAACAAGGAAGTCTACAACTTTTTATCAAGCGCCTGCGCCAAGTACAATATCGGTTTCTGGAGACCTGGTTCGGGCATCATCCACCAAATCGTCCTCGAAAATTACGCCTTCCCTGGTGGTCTCATGATCGGAACCGACTCTCATACACCCAATGCCGGTGGGCTTGGCATGGTTGCGATAGGTGTGGGCGGTGCTGATGCCGTTGACGTTATGGCTAACCTTCCTTGGGAGCTGAAAGCTCCCAAGTACATTGGTGTCAAGCTTACTGGATCCTTGTCTGGTTGGACTGCGCCAAAGGATATCATTCTCAAGGTCGCCGGCATCCTTACCGTCAAAGGAGGCACAGGAGCCATCGTGGAGTACTTCGGTTAGTGCTTTTCTTTTTCTCGTCGTGGCTTTTCATCGGAATTTCTACCTCAACGCGCCCCCCTGCCTAATCCGGAATCGTGAACGGTTTCTGACGATTTTGATCTATCGGGGAGGGTGCCCATTGCTTTTTGGCATGTTTCCCGGACTTTATGCTAACAGCTTATTACTCTAGGTCCTGGTACGGACAGCATTTCATGTACTGGCATGGGCACAATTTGCAACATGGGTAAACCTTTTCTCCAGATGAGGCCCACAAACGGCTAACGTAAATTAGGAGCTGAAATTGGTGCGACGACTTCCCTATTCCCATTCAACGACCGTATGTACGACTATCTAGCAGCAACAAAGAGGAAAGCTATTGGCGATTTTGCTCGGGAGTATACGAACGAACTCCATGAGGACGAAGGCGCGGAGTACGACCAACTGATTGAGATCAATTTGTCTGAACTTGAACCGCACATCAACGGTCCATTCACGCCCGATTTGGCCACACCAATTTCGAAATTCAAGCAAGCTGTCATCGATAACAAGTGGCCCGAGGACCTCAAAGTGGGTCTGATCGGTTCTTGCACAAACTCTTCGTACGAAGACATGTCGCGGGCGGCTGCAATTGCCGAGGACGCGATGGCACATGGAATTAAGGCGAAAGCTCTTTTCACCGTCACTCCAGGCTCTGAGCAGATCCGAGCTACCATTGCGCGAGATGGCCAACTCAAGACCTTTGAAGAGTTCGGCGGGATTGTGCTCGCCAACGCGTGTGGTCCTTGTATTGGGCAATGGGATCGGAAAGACGTCAAGAAGGGCGAACCAAACTCTATTTTGTCTTCCTACAACCGCAACTTCACTGGACGAAACGATGCGAACCCTGCAACGCATTCATTCGTTACATCGCCTGATTTGGTGGTAGCTCTGACCATTGCTGGCGACCTCAAGTTCAATCCTCTGACTGATAAGCTAAAGGACAAAGATGGTAATGAGTTCATGCTCAAAGAACCGCATGGTGACGGACTCCCCAAGAATGGCTACGACCCCGGTCAGGACACCTACCAGGCTCCACCAGAGGAGCGAGCTTCTGTTCAAGTACAAGTCTCGCCCTCATCTGATCGGCTCCAAATTCTCCAGCCTTTCCAGGCCTGGGATGGCAAGGATGCTCTTGACATCCCGATCTTGATCAAGGCTCAAGGCAAGACAACAACTGATCACATCTCTATGGCTGGTCCTTGGCTGAAGTATCGAGGCCATCTTGACAATATTTCGAACAATATGCTCATCGGTGCCATCAACGCTGCGAATGGAGAAGCAAACAAGGTCATACACTTCCAGACTGGTGACGTCGATGCTGTTCCAGCTACTGCTCGTCAGTACAAGAAGGAAGGCGTCAAATGGGTCGTTATCGGCGACTGGAACTATGGTGAAGGCTCTTCTCGAGAGCATGCCGCCCTGGAGCCACGACATTTGGGCGGTCTTGCGATTATCACACGTTCATTTGCACGCATCCACGAAACAAATTTGAAGAAACAGGGCATGTTGCCACTTACATTCTCGAACCCTGAAGACTACGACAAGATCAATCCCGACGACAAGGTCGATATAATGTGCACAGAGCTTGAGGTCGGCAAGCCCATAACGATGCGGGTCCATCCCAAGGACGGCGAGGCTTGGGATTGCGAACTTAGCCACACATTCAATGCCCCACAGATCGAATGGTTTAAGAACGGTAGTGCATTAAATACTATGGCACGGAAGAACTCCTGAGTTAAGAATTCAATGTGAGAGATGCACAGCTTTCGTGGTTTTAACTTGAATGAGTTTGAAATTGTTGCTAGGAGCACGAACATTATTGAATCACAAGGTATTGAACAGAAGTATGCGTGGCTGCTGCGACAGGGACTCCATTACGTGTTCCATTATACCCTATAGCATTTCATCCTATCTTTCGATATCACGTTCACTATTGCCTCGCTTGATTGAGTCGTATTGTTGTATTTCGGATGTCAGTGGTCTCTGAAGATATGGAAAGTCTGCCGAGGAAGCCACCAGAGGTAGAACACGTGACCGTCGAAAGAGGCAATCATGACGTGGACGTGGGCATGTTAGTTCCGTTGGTACTCTTCCCCCTCATCTTCACCACACCAATATACCAACAGACCACAGAAGACTTTCTCATTGGGATGATCGGAGCGACTATATGTATTTACGAATCCCCTCTGTATTTTCTATTGCTTCTGTAGTCAATCTTCGTTATACCAGCACTCCTATTTGGGCAAACCCGACTTGCAGCTCGTAACAACTTTGATTTGTCTCAGGAACACCTATTGACCACTGCCGCACCCATTTCTCACATTCCATTGACTGGAGCAAGTTCGGCAGTATTCAGGTAATGAATGTCTCACTGTTTCGGACGTTTGAAATCATACATGGATTGATAGTTTCTGACTACAGTATCTAATCGTAGTACGCGATAATAGCGGTAACAAGGCGTCGTCTGCCATAATCAGCACTATCAGCGTTTACCAGCGTATTCTATAGGTGGAAGAGTTGCATGCGCAGAAATAGGTAGAAAACGTCTTCTGTGATCGGCTAATAATGGTGGCAGAATGATAAATTTGCGATATTTATTGGTGAAAGTCTGGGACAATAAATCGTTGAGACATTCAAAGTGAAGTTCGCAAAGAGAACTGAGAATAGATTGATCAAGCTCACACTTTATAAAACACTCACTTTATAGTTTTTATTCTTGTGCTACGCACATCAAGTTTATTAGGACCTAGGCTACTGCCGAGGGTACTGAGAACGACTGGAATGAACTTGCTGGAATAGTATTGTAGCTATGAATAAATAACGATTCTACACCTGGAGAGGAAGGCAAGGAAGGGCGAGGAGGTGAGAGAGTGCCTTTGTCAGTCTCGGAGGATCTCACCCGAGAGTTCCACACGGCAGCAAATGAAGGCTAGATACTATTGTCCTAAATTTTGCACAGCTCTCTTTAGATTGATCTTAAAGTGAGCCTATGGATAACTCAGTATATACTCTATAAAGTAATTCTCTTCTTTTGCGAGCGCGTTTGGTATAGCTGAGTTATCGCTCTTTATAATTGAAAAAGGTGGTTGAAAGTGAAGTTAGATTGAACACGACGTTGGATAAGACAACGATACGGGGGAAACCGCAGATGTGTTCTACAGTAGTGTAGGGCACGGCTAGACTAAGTCTATCCTCGATTCATTAGCTCCTCTTTTACTAAACTTCGATTTAAATACTTTATATATTATTTGTTAACGAATATGCGCATTAGCGACTAAAATTCTGAACAAGTCGTACGAGCCGCGTGGGCGTCTGCCAAAGGTACACAAAGCCGTCCAAGCTAGGTGACAAAATTGACATGCAGACGTAAGCGCGCTTGTCAGACCTAGCATCGAAGGACGTCCAGATCCCGACAGAAGGATGCTTTCAAGCTTACCGTCAATTTCATGGCACTACCCTGCTCCCTCCATGAGCAATGGAGGAAGTATTTTCATAGCTTCTTCGTAGACATACCACTGAAGAAATCATCAGTGTTTGCTTGTGCTTTTGCAAAATGACTCACCTGTACGGCATTGACGATGAATGCCCTTAGACTGCAGATTCCTAATCCACGATAGAATCCAGGAATTCCTTCGGCACGGGCTATATCACGAGCTATTTGCCAAGAAGATCTGAATCTTTCATGACCATGCTGCTCAGAAAGTAAATGAGCTGCTTCAACAGTCGGGTGCGTTTGAACTTGAATCCTGGTTTTGATTACATCCAATGGGAAGATGCTAGCCCACGTCACAACTCCTGCTATGCCGCCGGCAATCAGAACGTCAGAGGCTCTTGGGTCTTGGAACGGATCTGGCTGTCGTGACAACAGCAGCCTCTTCGAAAGTTCGTAAGACCAGAAATACCAAGCATAACCGAAAGAATCTCGAACGCTGGTGATCATACCCCCAAGGTAAAATCCTCTGAAGCCATGATTCTTGAACACAAACTTCGCTGTTGCGTAAGACGAGGCTTGGCCATCAACTCTTAATTGCGTTCGGCACTTGATAAGTTCGGAAGGCGCAGAGACAATCCAGCATGCAAGCCCACCGACGGCGCCTGCGATCCAAATCTTCCCAAGGCCAACTCCCGCAAGCTTAGTGGGATCGAATATGGATGGGTCGAGCCTTTTCAGTGTCCTGTTATACGTCACAAACAAGATTGAATTAAGACCGCCATACCCGAGTACAGGAGCTGCCGCCCCGCGAAAGAGGCTGGTGAAACTCTTTAGCGACCTTTTCGGGGGTAGGAGGAATGGAGAGGTGAAAATCCGATTACCAGCTTGCGCTTCAGTCTTGATGATGTCGAGCCTGTTGCCGATGCATAAACCGAGTGCTCCTGAAACATATGAGGCCCAGAAATCCGAGGACATGCCTAAATTGAAAACCGCAAAAAGCTCGATCCGACTACAGCCTGTAACAAGCTTGAGGACATACTACCCTGCCATCAGCTCCCGGTATGAAGACTAAGACTTGGACCTGCGATTACTTTCTGGCGACAGCTTCCGAAGCAGAAAATACCCTTGGAAGTCCTAAATTCGAGCAATATAGTTGAATCTTCACCATTTCACGCGAAAGGTACGTAAGAGTTGAGACCATCGTCACCAGCTACTCGGCATCGGTGCGCCCAACTATAAAAGTGCGTCACGTGCTAGCGCGTATTCTTGACGCGTTTCTCGCGCCTTGCAGTTTGCACCTTCAAAGGCGACCGGTCAACTTACTCGGTCTCGGGGCGCAAGCAGACGTAACAACCTTCTCTCGAAGTGGTACTTTTGGGGATGTCAATCACATCATATGTGATATTATTTTGTCTGCTCACCGGCTGATTAGTGCATAATGTGAGAATTTTGGCTTCCCTAGTTAAGAAAGTCCTAACAACTCGTAGGATTCGAACCAAGGTCGCCAATAGTGATGCGAACAAGGAGAACTTGCCACCGGATGCAAGGTCAGGCAGACTGTCAATCAACACGACAGCTGCACTTGATCGACTCAGTAAGCCTTTTAGATGTCCAGGATTGCAGAATGCCCGCAAGTCAAAAGGCGAGCCGACCAGGAAACGACGAAAAGTGAATTACGCAGAAGAATGCGTAGCAGGGAATAGCAAGGACGGCGGATATGCAGAAGACACCTCTCTTGTCTCGGTCAAGAAATATCCAGTCTTTCAGGTGAAGGACAGAGACACGATATTTCGAGCCAGATTCGCCGTGCCGCTGATCAACAAGGCTTCTAGCGGTTATGACCCTGCCAGGCCTGCTCCTAGTTTGGGCATGCGTCGTGGGAATAACTTCGTCAACAAGCCCCTTCACGACCCGAGCGGCGAGTTCGCTATCGTCCTGTATGATCCAACTACCGATGAAAAGCCTGATCCAAGCGAGGAACCTACCAAACAAGACGAAACCAAGCCCAGACTAGACAGCCCCATCATGCATAAGAGCTTAGCGGAAATTCTGGGCATTAAGAAGCAGGTTGAAGGAGAGACACCAAAGGTGCCTGTTGTCATTGATCCTCGTCTTGCTAAGGTCCTGAGACCACACCAGGTTGAAGGTGTTAGGTTTCTTTATCGTTGCACAACAGGCATGATTGATGAAAACGCTAGGGGCTGCATCATGGCTGATGAAATGGGCTTGGGTAAGACATTACAATGTATCGCTCTCATGTGGACGCTTCTTAAACAGTCGCCGCAAGCTGGAAAGTCAACCATCCAGAAATGCGTGATTGCATGCCCAGCAAGTTTGGTCAAGAACTGGGCAAATGAGCTAGTAAAGTGGCTCGGGCCAAAAGCTCCTACCCCTTTTGCCATTGATGGCAAAGCATCCAAGGAAGAACTCATCGCTCAACTTCGGCAATGGGCGATTGCCTCTGGCAGACAGGTGACGCGGCCAGTGCTTATAGTATCCTACGAATCCTTAAGACTGAATATTGAAGAATTGAAAGATGTCAGGATAGGCTTGCTCCTTTGTGACGAAGGACATCGGCTCAAGAATGCAGACAGCAACACATACGTGGCATTGACAGGGCTAAATGTTGACAGGAGAGTCATCCTCTCGGGCACACCGATTCAGAACGATCTAAGCGAATACTATTCCCTTCTTGATTTTGCCAATCCTGGCTACTTGGGCACAAAATCAGATTTCAGAAAAAAGTTTGAAATACCAATTCTCCGAGGACGAGATGCTGCTGGTTCTGATGTCGACAAGCAAAAGGGTGAAGCGGCAAACGCAGAATTGAGTGGTTTGGTCAAGAAGTTCATCATACGCAGGACGAATGACATTCTCTCAAAGTACTTACCCGTCAAGTACGAGCATGTCGTCTTTTGCAACCTTGCGCCATTTCAGATGGCCCTATATAACCATTTCATACAAAGCCCTAACATCAAAAGTCTCCTGCGGGGCAAAGGCAGTCAGCCTCTGAAGGCCATAGGTATTCTCAAGAAGTTGTGCAATCATCCAGATCTACTTGATCTGGCAACCGACTTGCCGGGTAGTGAGCGGTGTTGGCCAGATGGATACGTCCCAAAAGATGCACGAGGTCGTGATCGGGACGTCAATCCGTTTTATTCGGGTAAATTCATGGTTCTTGAGCGCATGCTAGCAAGAATCCGACAAGACACCAACGACAAAATCGTGCTCATCAGCAACTATACGCAAACTCTTGATGTCTTCGAGAAGCTATGCAGAGCTCGAGGCTATGGCAGTCTTCGCCTCGATGGAACCATGAACGTCAACAAGAGGCAAAAGCTTGTCGACAAATTCAATGACCCCAACGGAGAAGAGTTCGTCTTCTTGCTTAGCAGTAAAGCAGGTGGTTGCGGCATCAACCTCATTGGTGCTAACAGACTTGTCCTATTTGACCCGGATTGGAACCCTGCCGCGGATCAACAAGCACTTGCTCGCGTCTGGCGCGACGGACAAAAGAAAGATTGCTTTGTCTACCGATTCATGGGCACGGGCACGATCGAGGAGAAGATATTCCAGAGACAGTCTCACAAACAAGCCTTGTCCTCAACTGTAGTGGATTCTGCTGAAGATGTCGAACGACATTTTACCCTTGAATCTTTACGAGAGCTATTCCAATTCAAACCAACGACGAAAAGTGACACACATGATACATTCAAATGTAAGCGGTGTAAGCCAGATGGTACCCAAGCCATCAAGGCACCAGCGATGCTCTATGGCGATACGAGCACCTGGAATCACTTTGTGAACAGCGGCGAAGCAGGAGCTCTTGGCAAAATTCAAGATTTGTTGCTGAGGCAGGAGTCGTCCGAGACAGCGGTGAGTGCTGTATTCCAGTACATAAGCCATTAAACACCACCAGCCATCGGTCGAAGGGTTCCTAGAACTCGTAGGTGTAGAAACCTCCGTAGAGCAAAATCATTAATATTTTGGGTTCACAAAGAATTCGAGCCCACCAAGAGCCAACAGTCCAACCAAGTACTGTACTAACTCTAATATGCGCAACTGTATTAAGCGGCTGGATCCAGACCAAGTTTGTTGATGTTTCGGGCATGATCCCCCTGAACTTTCCCTTAATTGGGGTCAAAGTAAACGACTTTGTCCCCAGAATAATAATTATTAAGTCGACACTTTCTCCAACCATGCACGATACTTGCACAGGGTGACCGGGTTATCCAACCTCATTGGTTCAAGCAGAGTCGCGTTGTTCTCGTGCAACTTGCCACTTTCCACGAGATTGAAAGCGCTCTTACTGTCACAAAGCATCCAATGATCAAATTCCGTTATCAATTTCAATGATCTTTGACCTAGCTCCAAATCATGGACGCTAATATCCAGCGGCTGCTAACAGATAAGCTCTACGACAAGCGCAAACAAGGAGCACTTGAGTTAGTATCGCGCGCTGTGATGTGGCTCTACTAAAAAAGGTCCAGACTCGAAAAATTGATACGAGAATCGCTCGCTGCACAAGACCACGACAGAATACGCAAAGTCATTGACCAACTATGCCAGGAATATGCCTACGCTGTACATCAACCATACGCACGCAATGGAGGACTAATTGGGCTGGCCGCTGCTTCCATTGCTCTCGGCTCCGTATGTGAATTGGGTTGATTAGAGTCGTGGTGCTAACCCGTAGTAGGACGAGGTGGCCAGATATCTCAAAGAGATCGTGCCACCAGTGCTTGCCTGCTTCACAGATCAAGATGCTAGAGTCCGGTATTATGCGTGTGAGGCGATGTACAACATTGCCAAAGTGGCTAAAGGTGAGGTATTGGTCTACTTCAACTTGATTTTTGATGCTCTTTGCAAGGTAAAGTCGATTCTTGCCAAACCCTCCCTGGTCCCCAGAAGCTAAATAAGAACAGCTTTCGGCCGACTCTGAGTTATCTGTCAAGAATGGCGCTGAGCTGCTTGATCGCTTGATCAAAGATATAGTCTCTGAGTCCGCGTCTCATTATGTGTCGATACTCAATTTCGATGATAGACGGCAAGAGAAGGACCATGATGGTCGTGCCTCACAAGAATCAAGTAATGACCTAAAACCGGCCTTTTCTCTCCCTGCTTTCATCCCACTACTGAAAGACCGGATACATGTACTCAATCCGTTCACCCGACAATTTTTGGTCGCTTGGTTATCTTTGCTAGATACCATACCAGATCTTGAACTCGTACACCACCTACCATCATTCCTGGATGGTTTGCTGAAATTTCTTGGGGATCAAAATAGAGATGTCTATATCGCAACACAAGGATTGTTGGAGCGTCTACTTGGTGAAATTGTCAAAATCGCGAAGGTAAAACGAGATGTCGCAGAAAGGCGACGAAGCCGACTTTCTGCAACCAAGAGAAGAAACTCGGAGGGTCGACCACAGGGTGACTCTCCCAACTTCAGTCTCGCTGAAGAGGATGCGGTCGAAAGCCCAGCCACGAGTGATGAAGATGACGACTATGACGAATCAAATGGTGATTGGATACCCGGACAAGACGTCAAAATCGACCATGCCGCAATTTTGAACATATTGCTCGAATTCGTGGATCCATCGTCCAACAAGGAGTCCTCGTCAGTCATGCGCCTTGATGGACTCTCAAAGCAAAAAGAGGAAGAGATAGGAATTGTGGCTTTGAGATGGATTGAGACTTTCTTCGAGGTTGCATCTGACGACATCTTGGCATTTGTTCCTAGACTCCTAGGACAAGTTCTACCAGCCCTTGCTTCGCAATCAGAACAGTTCCGAGCACAAGCGAACAGCGTTAACAGAGCATTGATAGACTATGTTATGGCGTTCGAAGACCCGAGCGAAGCACTCGGCGCGAGGCATGACCGCAGCCAAAAAGACACGACAACAACTGCTCAACTTGTGCCAAGTCATGCCCATCAAAAGTCTATCACGTCCCTAGTAGAGCCAGAGTCCAATACATTCACACCACAAGAGCTTTCGGAAAAGGAGAAGACCGATGGTCAACCCATCGGAGAAGACGATGAAGGATTGGCTCAAAAGAAACCGCAGCTGGACTATATTGAGGCAGTGCGGGTACTGCAGCTGCAACTATTACATGAACGAGAGGAAACGCGAGTCGCTGCCATCACATGGCTCAGACTTTTACACAAAAAGGCACCAAGAAAGGTATTGGCTTTACACGACGGCACCTTTCCGGTCCTGCTGAAGACACTTTCGGACTCAGCGGAAGCGGTGGTGACCCAAGATCTGCAGCTTCTGTCTCAACTATCCAAGAACAGTGAAGATAACTACTTCTCATCTTTCATGATTGCGCTGCTACAGCTATTCTCCACTGACCGAAAACTCCTCGAAATCAGAGGAAATCTTATAATTCGACAATTATGTATAAATCTCAAGCCGGAAAGAATCTACCGAACCTTCGCCGACTGTATCGAGAAGGATGAAGACATCGAGTTCTCGAGCATCATGGTTCAGAATCTGAATAACAATCTCATTACAGCGCCTGAGCTTGCAGAACTTCGTAAAAGGCTCCGAAGCATCGACAATCGTGAAGGACAGGCTTTCTTCGTAGCATTGTTCAAAGCGTGGTCTCATAACGCGGTGGCGACCTTCTCACTGTGCTTGCTTGCACAAGCTTACGAACAAGCTTACAGTCTCCTTCAAATCTTTGCCGACCTGGAAATGACTGTCAACATGCTCATCCAGATAGACAAGCTGGTGCAGCTTCTCGAAAGTCCAGTCTTTACATGTGAGTTGTTCCTCGATTGCGAGTATATGTCTTAACGAGCCTACATAGTCCTGCGTATCCAGTTGCTAGAGCCGGAGAAATACCCCTATCTCTACAAGTGTCTCTACGGCCTTCTCATGCTTCTCCCACAATCTTCGGCCTTCGCTGCATTGAAAAATCGGCTCAACAGCGTGAACGCGATAGCGCTCGTTCACACCCCGTCTACAATGCCGACTTCGGCTAGACAATCGTACGTATCTTCCCATAGCTTAGTTTCTTCCCCATCGGGCTCAGGTCCGAGCCACGTGCGACAACGCTCAACGGAGAAGGGATTGCCCTTGCCTCTATCCATGAATATGACTGGTTTCGGGACGGGATCGCTAACGTCTTCTTCTTCTGCGGGTAGTGTTGCAGCAGCATCCAATATCCCAGGGCCATCGACGGGAACGGTAAGTCGGCTTGCGGGACGGAGGGAGACTGGCGGCGGCGGCGGTGGGAACACGGGAGAAGTGAAATGGAGCGAGTTGTTGGACAAATTTAAGTCGACCCAGGAAAAGGCGAGACGGCGGAATGAAAAATTGATGAGGGGGGAAGATGAATTTGAGTTTGAGAATATGCCTGAGATTTCAAGGAGGGAGGGAAGAGTGAGCAGACCCCGCGATGGGGGAGGCGCCGAGCAGGGCCCAGCAGGGGGGAGAAATAGTCGTGCGAGTGGACGACAGAGTGTGGATATTGGACGGCCGGGCAGCCGTTTGAGCATGGAGCGGGGAGTTGGGGGCGCTGGATTAGGCATTAGGCAAGGGGGTGGCAATGGCAGTGGTGCAACGGGACACCGGCCGGCAGGCGGAGCCCGGACGGAGCGGCCATTTGATGGGCCTGCAGCCGCAGCTGGACCAACGGAGCAGAGAAGGGTAGAGACGAAGAACAAACATGGCTTGATTGGAAAATTTGGCATCAGGGGGGCGGGGAAAGATAAGGACAAAGACAACAGGACCGGTACCAGTACCGCGGCTGGCGGTGGTGGTTTGGGGGGAAACGGGTTCAAGAGATAGAGCTGGGCACCCGGAAGATGCTGCGGCTGGATTGCTCAAGGTTCCGAATCCTTTGACACAAGCAGAGCGATAAGATCAAATTGCTATAATTAAAATTCTTGATGCACGGTAACTTCTATTGATGACATGCTATTGGAGGTCAAGCTGAGGCTCTGAAGGCCTCTATGGTAGAGGTGGCTTGGTTTTCCTTCGAGCCAAGGCTTCAATGTGCTCCTGGTGCAGCTTGCTATCAGGGGCAGCATTATCGAGAATATTGCGGTTACCAGCGCGCCACCACTGCGTGGTTGGAAGTCTGGACCAGTCGGTACTTTTTAGAATGAAATTGCTTTCTTGTTCAAAGGCCGGCAGAAGTGCAGCTTTCATCTTGTCATTAACGGGGTTTTCACCTCGCTGTAGCATCTGTCGAGTGTAATGGTGCAGTCTGTGCAAGCCATATTTATTGCCCCAATCCCACATGTCCTGCGGAGACTTTTTGCTCCATCCGCCTTCGCGACGGACGGACACGGTAGCGGCCAGGACCTCAAGACCGTTCTGTGCAGCTTTCCATCGAGCACGACTTTCTAGTATCCGACCCAAGAGTCCTCCCTTGGGCTGTGGAGACGGGTAGAAGCCAGCTCTGTAGAGATCGAGAATAGAGGCTCTATGGCGTGCGGTTTCTACAGAGTCAGACGCGTTGCGGGAACCAGGCAACTGAGCAAAAATGTTATGTTCTCGAACCAGCTTGGCCAGCTCGTCGTCGTACACCGCACCTCTTCCGAGCTTTTTCTGTAAATCCTTATCTTGCTGTTTGGGGATAACGCAGGTGCCAGGGACAACAGCGGACCCAATTGCTAGGATGACAATGGGTGTAAACTCGCCGCAAATCGCGAAGACGAGTGCGAAAGGGATGAACTTCTTTAAGTCCCTCTTCGTCCTGCGGACTAGCTCGTATTCGTAGTAGGACAGTTTCGGAGTACCGGTATAGAGGGCGGCAGGATTGAGATCGGTACCTTGTATCCGCTGCAAGATCTGCCGCATCAACTTCCAATTTGTCCACACGTTCTTAACCCCAGTCTTGTAAAAGATTAGATATGCCTTTCCCAAGGTAAGCAGGTATTTGAAGTCCCACTTAGTCGGGTTTAAACTCTGAAAATGTGGCCAGGCATGGGGATGAGGAGCATCGGGAACGGCCAAAGGAGCCGGTCTGGTGGTGCTGAGATCTGAGACGATGCCCTTGACGGCATCTCGCGAGCTCAGCGCGAGTTGGGGAGGGTGAGCAGACTGAGACCTAGATGCATCCCGCAGTCGACTATGGACAGAAGGTGCCGAGGCTGCTACTGATGCCGATATTGATGTCGATGATTTACATTTCCGCAGTCCGTGCTGAAGATCCTGCGGCGCATGCAGGCGCGCATATCTGTAACCGCCAGTTCTGCTGGCAGCATGACCTTGCCGCAAGAGCAGAGCTCTCATCCCGGCCTCGACTTCCCTGTGCCGAAAACACCAATTGTGTGAGCATTCGCTGGCTGGTTTGAGAGAAGCATGTTTCTCAAGAAATAGTGAAGCATCGTCGCCAATAATTTCTTTCAACGCGTCCCGCGTCCAATCGGAGATAAGAGTCGGGCCCTGCTAGATAGAGCAACCGGTCTCTTCATCCTGGATATAGTATTATATCGTGATGAAAATAGCGGGAAAGCTATGAAGAGGCCAATTTGCGGGATAAATCCAGCATACACGTCTTTGGGTAGGTATCTCTCTGACCTTTTCAGACTCTTCGACAATCAGCCGCGATGAGCTGAATGCGAAGCTGCGCTAACTATTTTAGTGGAATGGTCAGGATTGTATTCACTGAAAACCCATTTGCTGCTCAATTGCCTATCATCGAACGACTACAATTCCCATAACTAAATGTACTTCGTACTCTAACATATTTTAAGGTCCAATGGGCCAGTCGTGGCCAGTCCGCCTAAAACAATAGTAGGTCAGGAAACGCAAAAGTATCAAATTTTGAAAGACAGCCTCGTCGAACGGACAAATAAGCCTTACCTAGACCTTAGGGACAGCTAAATTCGTGACTTGTTGTCTTTTTGACCGAGCTTCATACCCCTGATCCAAGAGGTTGAATTTTGGAAGAGACGGTTTTGGGTCATACCTTCCTTGGTGGACCTCGTCCTACTTCTCCCGTCACCGGGTTTGTACGCAAGCATGCAAAGCCGCAATAATGCGCAAACGGAAGGGTAAGCTACCCACAACCAACTCTTGTATTTGTAGTCACAGAACATGTTCAACGGCACGCCTCCGAAGGCTATTCCTTTGTATTCATCTTCCCAGCCACCTTCCTGTCCCTTTCGTATATACCATTCCTCAGATGTTCGACACGCTTCTTTCCCGTCATGGTGCGCTCACCACGATTTCAGTGATGCCAAATCTTGCAATATGCATCTACCGTGCTCTGTGATCAATACGATTGCGAACGATCCGGCTTTCCAAATCCAGACGGCATTGTTGTACATCAGGTCAGGTGACCTACTAGCATGTTCAAGTGTGAAGCAAAGCATACCTGGAGGCGACGAGGAAGAAGAAAAAGAAGGAGAAAGGTGTCCAACGATCACCGTAGCTGACCCATCTGGTTCCGAAAGAACTTATAGT
This sequence comes from Incumbomyces delicatus, assembly GCA_017655985.1. Taxonomy (NCBI): domain Eukaryota; kingdom Fungi; phylum Ascomycota; class Eurotiomycetes; order Chaetothyriales; family Trichomeriaceae; genus Incumbomyces; species Incumbomyces delicatus. The sequence goes on from JACJVS010000004.1 coordinate 1,374,541, forward strand.
GCAAAGCTAGATGTCCAGAAGGATAGGCCTGACCTTGGTCTTCTTCCACTTCATCGAGATAGGCTTGCTGCTGCTGCTGAAGCTCTTCGCTGGCGCAACCTAGACTGCCTACGGCACGGAGACCAGGCCCTGGAGCTAATTCAAGGTGAGCTACAAAGGCACTTTGGAAGCCTGACGCCAGTTGCTCTAGGGGTGTTTGAGCATCGTAAAGTATCAATCCTGATCAACAATACTGGCGAGGTTACAATAAAATCGATAGTGATTGGGATCTTTACACGAACTGACCCACACGACCTTGTTGTCCATCATTGGATGCCGCTGTCCTTCGACCAGCCGCCAGAGACTGAGATAACAGCTTGCAAAGTCTATCTTGACTCACAGCCGACCCGACCGTCTACCCTGACCACCCACAAATCCACCCATCGATGTGTCTATACTTCGGCAAGGCAACGTGCAGACATCCTTCCTGGGATCACCCCCACAGCTCAAGAAGTCCTTCTGTACAATCCTTACGGAGAAATTTTCGAAGCGTCTTTATGTACTGTCTACTTCAAGCGAGACGGGAAATGGCTCACACCATCGGCAATTTGCGGCCCAACACTCGGGGTGACAAGACGCCTCGCCATCGGAAAGGGGCTATGCAAGCAGGGAACGATCGAAATCAAAGAGTTGCAGGCCAGGGAAGAGCTATGGCTGAGCAATGCAGTAAGGGGTTTCTTCCGGGGTGTTGTGTCGACAGATGCACAAACATTGAGTAAAAGCGCAAACAGCGAGGAGGTAAGACTTGCACGATTGGGTGCAGGAATCTCGACAGATGTAAATTCTATGCGGGCGTTAAAGGCGTCTTGATGTCCGCGGTGGAAAGCTGAAGACTCTATCACTCCTATGTTGGCGTATCAAGATGACCATGATACCTTTCCACTACCAAAATACAGCTTCACATAGGTAATTGTTGCCTACACTAACCCTTTGTCGCTCAACCGGTTCTCCTTAGCTGCTACCGTATTCGTCTTGCCTAGACTGAAGCGCCGATTCAAACTAGCGATTTACCCTGTGCAGATGCCCGTGAAACTTCCTGATTGTGGAGGAGAGCAATTTAGAGATAATTTAGGATGGATCAAGGATGAAGTGTTCGACAAGGTGTATTGGATAGCTTCTGATTGCCCTGGGCAGGGTACCGAGACTCCTCCCGCCTCTCAGCTCTCCTCGAAATTGAGGTATGGGGCAGGGTAGGTGTTTGTCTGAGATAAGTGTATATATCTCTAAGTGAGAATAGTATCAAAATTCACTTTCGATTTACTGAAGTGTGAGATAATATGAGTGATTCAAGGGATTTAAAGTAGAGGTCACTTCAGAATCACTGGAAATAGGAAATAGCCTGTCATACCCACACTGCGTCTAGTATCTCGACCTCCGTTCTTCTCGAATTGTCCAAGCCTTGACACCCTACCTCACCCTCGTCATCGTTGGAACAATCGATCTCATTCGTTCTGTTATAGTCAACTTGATCAGGATCTCGAGATTACACCGTTGTCTCAAGTGAACTCCATCGACGATGTCCCAATGAACTCGTTTGTGAAGATTGACGACAATAGAGCTATTGAGCCAATAGGTGAAAGAAATTGCTAATTATTACTTTCTTGCCAATCAGCAAGATGGTCTTCATGTCGCCCATTCACCCTGATGGAGGTCTTCTTCTTGCCGACTTCGACACGATCACGCTGGGGGTTAGCCCGGGTTATCAACGGGGACGAAAGATCATTTTGTTAGACTTTAGGAAATGGAATTGAAATGGATGTAGCGGCAGAAAAGTGTAGATAACTGATAAAACCGCACCCCGTGGTGGGTAAGTTGCAGTTAACTTAAGTGTGGGAACTCGGACTATTGGATTTGCTCCACAGTCCTGCCAAACCCCGCGATTTCAAACAGTAAAGAGCTCTCTTGCTGGCTCTGGTCTAAGATATATGTGTGCAATATTGCTTAAAGCATTGGATCCGTGATTACAAAAATGCCACTTATAGGGCCATGAACAAGGAGCAAGAGATGTACAGCAACCGATAATCTCGGATCGCTTTTGGCAGGCCACGTCAAGGTGAAATGTTCAAGCGAGACTTCGCCAAGAGATTTAGAAATGCCTCAATTTCCAGTGTCGCACTGAGGAACACAAGGATGATGGACGTAACGACGAAGATGGACATGTGAAATGCACATATTGATCGGGAAAGAGTCACGACGTCAACTAGACTGTCGTGCTTAATACTATCAGCAGCGTGGTCAAAGCACCAACATTCTGACCTGCAACAGGAAGGCTTGCGCTGACACCTAAGACTTCACTTGTTCGTGAGTTGATTTGCACAGCAAGCGCTGCCATAACATGTTCCTTGCAGCAGCCGAACCTCCTTCGCCAGATTCTCTTCCCCACTTCCTGCGCATTACTGGCGCTACTTGCTATGGCTTGGTCTTACATTGACTGGACGACTACGGCACTTTTAGTCATTGGGCCAGTCTCCTTCTTCCTCTATAGACGGCGCAGAGTCCTACAAACCCAACAGCTACAGAGAGCAGAAGATGAACTCCACCCTTTCCTGAAAGACTATACTGCCTTTCTATCATTCACTACCAAATACGGGGTCTATCCGAGAGTGCGGACCTTCTACCGTCCACACGCACACAAGGGCAAGCATCAACAGATTTCCGAGCTCCCCTTGCTTGTTTTCATACATGGCATCGGTGGGGTTCTACCACAGTTTGCACCGCTTTTGCATAGTCTCACTAATATCGCACCCTGCTTCGGTCTTGAACTACCCGGCCACGGCAGGTCCGATTTCACTCCCAGAGACTATGAGGCATATACAATCGAGGCTAACGCTGCCCTCTGGAAGGTAGCCATTGAGCAAATATGCAGTATCCACAACCATAAGTCCGTCGTGCTGATTGGTAAGTGGGTGTTCGCTCTCTTTTGTCGTTTGCTGACTTGTGGGTTGAGGACACAGCATGGGATGTTCGATTTCGGCGCTGCTGGCTTCCACAACTTCCACAACTCAAGTGTTATCGATACCGGTCGCAGGCTTGGTCGGGATATGTCCACGTGCTCGTTCAATTGACCATGACGAGTTTAAAAATGCTCAACGGCTAGCTCGCTCACCTGATTTTGTCCTGAACGTTCTGCGATGGCTCGACCGCCGGGGCGGTGAAAACAGCACTAGCGTCCGAAGAGTGGTGGGCAATTCAAACGAAGCAGACCTCAAGCGCATGCAACTACAATGGAATCGCCAATTTCGAACACCCGTGTTGAAGAGAGTCACTCTTGGTCTACTACCGAAAAGCAACGCAGATGGCACCACAAGAGGCGGGTATCCTTCAGAAGCTGTGTGGCATGGACTCCGTACGCCACTATTTCTGATCGCCGGCGAAGCTGACACTGTCACTCCTCCGGCTGAGGTTGATAACATCGTCCACTACATCACTGACCAATCCCTGGACTATTGGAGGACTAGCCCACAAGGTGAATCCGTGGAGGGCCTCTACACAGCAACAAATGGGTTGGTGCCGATAACCATCAAGTATCTCTGGAGCCACAACGACGAACACGAATCGATCATACAAGCCATCACGCTGCCTGCGCCAGCAGCGCACGCACTTCTCTATAGTCACAGTACGTATCGGCTTGTCTCAGCGCTTGTCGAAGCCTTCCTCGCCACATACGTTTGCCCTCAGCTCGACTTTGGCTATCAACTTCATCTACTTACCACTGCGGGTAAATGGGACGTCAAAAACTTGCAGAAGTGGAAGGCCGTGCTCCCTGTGAGTGGACCAATCCACACAACCCTCCCAGAAGGGGATCCAAATGGCCTTTTCAGAGCCTTGAAAACAATGCGAGAGCATGACGATGAACATAACCCAACTCTTTTCCTCTACAGTTGGGCCAACAAGATATATGCGGTCATTGACATTTCACATGATCCACCCGTCTACGACTCCAAATCCTTAGAGAAAGGAGGGGTTGTGTACCACAAATTTCCAACTGTCAGCAAGGTGCCACCTACACCTATTGAAGTACAAGAATTCTGCTCTCTGGTTGACAAAGTAATAGCAGAGCGCGACGTGAAGGAGCGTGGAGCTAAGACCAAGCGAAGCATTGGCGTCCACTGTCATTACGGCTATAACAGAACTGGGTTCTTCATCTGCTCGTATTTAGTTTCCCGATGCGGCTATTCGGTACAGCAAGCGATCGATGAGTTTGCTCAGGCCAAACCACCTGGAATTAGACATGAACATTTTCTAGACATGTTGTGGCTGAGATTTGCCAATGGAGCGAACCTCACAGTCAAAGGTAGCAGAACGGTTGACGAGGGAAGTGCAGAGAAGTCCAAGAAGAGAAAGCAAGTATATCAACGTGTTCTCGACGAAGATGAGGCACGCTTTGGGCCCGCCAGCGAAGGAGAACTGATGTAGTATGTCAAGGCTTTCTTCAATTCTGTGGCCTGTGACGTGACGATAGCAAGCATGTGAATTGGAAGGAATAGATCCCACGAGTTCGCACCTTTTACCACGACGAATTGGACTCTTTAGCAATTATGAGTTTGCGATGAAAGGGTGAGGGCGATTAGTCGTAGGCGCAAGAAATAAAAGGTGGAACAACTAGCAATTTTTGTTTCATTGGCTCCAGTGGACGCCGTCGCGTAAGAACCTAGTGGTCTGAGTCTATTACATGACTTTCAACCTCGTCAAATAATCAAGTTTGATCACACTCTTTCATTAGTGGCTGGATGCCGAAGCCGTTTCAAAGCAAAAGTAGTCCAAAGTGCGCCATTCAAAGGTCGTGCATGTCCCTTGACACTCAATCCTTAGAACAGAAGCAACCGTGGATACGACTATCGCACATGAGCAGCAATTAAGCGGCGGGATAAAGATAGTAACGATAGGGCATGAAACGAAGTACAATGCTCAGAAACTCTTATATGGTGTATTCTTCTCTCGAGCGTCCATCCAATCAGCGTGTGGCTCTAACTCAGCTTTCATGCTACTTTGATCCGGATACTGGGCTTCAAGATTCTCTTCCATAGTTATGGTAGGTGCATGCTTCAAGCAATTTAGATCCATACAACCCGTACTGGTCATTCAGTGACTTAACACCTAACTCATTTGGCACTTTACCCCAGCTCCCTCGGCTCATCAAGTCCTTTCGACCTTTGCCTTCCAGCCAGGCTTAACGTTCCGCACCGTATCCACAATTTCAGACGCATGCCGTGACCTAGCGAAGGCCATCTAATACCGCAGCACATAGATGTAGCCTAAGAGTGTCGATATAATCGATGTAGCACTGCCCCGGAAAGGCCGATGCGCTCGCTTCTTGGATGTTTTGGGTATAACGCCACGGGGTAGCGCCTGGTGAATCGAGCACCCATCCGGGGGTCACATCTGGTAGGACAAAGTTCGCAACGAAGTGAGGCTTCTTCTCCTTCATGAACTTCCAGAGTACCCTCTTTGTTACAGTTTTCGCAGCAACATATATCACATGAGGGAATGAGTTAGGTCTGTTTACCTCGCCCTTCCTGCTTAAAGCATCATCTACCGGTTCATCGTACTAGGCATCAACAGTAACATTCGGCTCAAGATTTGGCTAGCTCACTAGATTCATGAAATCAATTTTATACACCGGAGCAACGGCTAGCCCTCAGTCACTTACAAAGTGCATGGTTGAACTGCTCGTCAACAAAAATCTCTTAATGCTTTTTTGCTTTGCTCGCCGCTTCCAGAAAAGTATTCGTGCGCTGTACAACGCTCTCAATCACCTGCTCCGCGCCATCGATTATTCTGTTATCACTTGCCACATGGATGATGCTGTCCACGTTCTTTGGCGGCATCGTCTATCTCCTGGCTTGTTTTGTAAAATTAGTAGTGATAGCAGTTGAGTATTTCGTGGTCTTGAAATGCCTTTCGAGTACTGGCTACTTCCTCTTCCGGGTGAGGAGTTACGGGGGCTTTTGGCCAAGGAGTAGAGCTTCCTTGATGATGTGACTGGCAATGAACCCTGAGTCGCCTGTCATAAGGACGGTAGTTGAGCTAGGACTTAGGACAGGAGTGTCCAGGATGGTTGTATCCTGAACTTCGACAGAGACTTGGATAACTCGACAGTGACTTGAGGTTATCTCGAATTAGGCCCTACGAAAAGAGTAGCCTTTAGTGAAATGGTCGCGTAAAGCTGATCCGGCTAGGGTTGGTGGATAGACCGAATAAGGCTTGACATAGTCCTGAACAGTAACTGATGATAGACTGACAAATTTTGAACTAAAGAAAAATAGAAGAGGATGGACACCAAATCGGTTCAGTTAGGTAAACACCTTTAGCAAGAACTTGCCTCCATATATAAGACTCCGTAGCCCTCCTTCTATAACTGCTAACACCACTTGCCATTTCCAGAACAGGGCCGTGGATGTTGGTCTATTGTCTATGGTGTAAACAAGTCGAGTTTGAAATACAGTGGCCCTTCATAATTCGTCTTTGATTTTGTTGCTGCCATACAACTCGTCATTTTGTTTCTCCGACCCAGCTTTGAGATGTGCCGCGTTTTCATCCTTGATGGCGGCATTTAACACTGCAGCAATTTCGTTGTCGTACTGTGTCCACTCAGGTACTTGTCGTCTTGCTCTGTCAAGCTTTGGTTCTTTTGTCTGAGGGTTGTTGCAGAGGTCAATGGTTCGTGCTGTCTTCAAAGCTTCATCTGAACACCACGTCTCGCACCAAAGCCAATCTTGGTCAAGGCTGTGTATAGGTAAATTGTGCTGCATGTGATTGGGCAAGTCTTGATCTAGATTTGACAAGCTGTTCGGATCGGCAGAAAGGGCATGGTATTGTCCCCTCAACCTGTCACCGGCTGCGAGTTCTCTGAAGCGTTTCAAGTCAACGACGTACAGCGCAGAGATGTGGTAAGGTTTGCCGTCTAGGAAATTGGCCCAGTAGCCTTGTTTCCAGAATCTGAAGCCTTCCATTTCCGTCCGCGAATCACACATTGGCGCAAACCCGTAGGGAGCGCCGTGGAGGTCAACTTCGTTCAATTCCATCATGTCTGTTCGAACAATCTGATCAGCATCAACGAAGATGACTTTATCAAGGTCGAGTGGAAAGAGTACGTCAAGAAAAAGTATCTTGTAGCCCCATATCTCTCTCTGCTTCTCTTTCTGGCCTCTGAGCCAATGGGGCCATTTGTAGGTGACCATTTGATATTGAAAGCCATAGTGGTCAGCTAAGTATGGCAACAAGTGCTTGAATGATGGTGAAAGAAATTGCTCGATAAACCAAAATTTGACACTGTGAGAAGTGTTTTTTATGACTGACAGCATCATGATGTTCAGCATACGCTCATAGAGGTGTCCCGAGGCAACGGAAAAGATGTTGATATCTGCTTGGCCACTTCCTGCACCTGGCTTCTTGCCCAGACCGAGTGACGAGAGCAGCGACTGGCCTTTCTTAAGGTAAGATGCTGCTGTGTCTGCAAGCCGAGTTCCCTCAAGTACATCTTCATCCTCCATGCCGGGTTTACGAGAAAGGCGAGGGAACAAGGTGGCGCCTTGAAATGACATGAGTGTCACAGAATTGCCTTCGTCGCCGGATTGAGCTGCATAACCACGCGACCCAACGCTGTCAATATTAAAGATCTTGGACGATCGACCAGTTCTGAGGGATATCTGCCAGTGGCCCGGATTCGCCTTGAACTGGAAATAGCCCAGGTTCGCCATGACAATGGTATCTGCGAAATGCGGAGTATTTTCGGTGCCCAGAAAGAGCTGGACACCGCGCGGTGGCGCTCCCTTCGTGATGTCTCTGGAATGGCCTTCGATGAGAATGTTTTCAAGCTCATAGAGTGCATCCACGTTTTGACCCGGCGGGACGTTGCTGAGTTTGATGTTGTCGAGGTCATAAACAGAGTCTTCAGGAGACACCAACCAGGCTGGCGGCACAACCATGCCAAGATTGAACAGCACATCTTGCGGAACGTTGGAGAAAACAGCTTGAGGGGAAGCGAGGGAGCCGTTAGAGTGGAATGTTGGGCTAGAACCGAGGACATTTCGATAAAACCTCTTTACCGGCAGCTCTGTTAGCAATTCTCTTGGGTTGAGATAGATTTTAACATCGACATCTTCAAGCTCTGATAAAATTTTGAGGATAGATACCCAGCTTTGCGCGATTTCAGATGCTGGATCAATGGCTGCAACAATTTCGATCGTGGGTTGGGCATTCGACTTGAGATGAAGCATCGTTGATTCATTTCCCCACTGCTTGAATCTTTCCATACGGGTCAATGGAGCGCTTTCATAAATCCCTTCTGGAACGTCGGACTTCAGTGACCTTGCAACAATTGAAGTGACCTTTGCAATGTCCAATGGTTTGGTGAACTTATCTTCCAGCCCCAAAGCGGTAATGGCTGTAGTCACAGGTGCGATTCGTGCCGCGGCTTCGTAGGATAACAGGCTTTCGAAGTCTTCAGCCACGAAAGTCTGATTGACAGGACTAATCATTCTGCCATTGAGCCACATGGCGTTTTCCCCCGGACGTATACCAAGGTGGCGGATCAAGTCTCCATGTGACAACCAATAGTCCATTGCCTGTTCCTGGTCTTCATCGCTGGGTGGGATGTAATTTTCTCCTTTCGCAAGGATAGCTTGCATATCGTCCCGAGACAACAATCCTTTACTGCTATGTCCCTTAACAGCTTGATAGAGCTCTGTGGAAGTAACAGACAGGACTTCTCCTGGCTGCTGGTTGTGCAAAAGCAGAATCTCAACCTCAGGCTGCCTGTGGTGAAAAGAGAGAGCCTCAGAGAGCAAATCTCGCCCGAAATCGCTGTCGAGATCGATCACAAGCAAGAGATGAGCTCTGCTGCTCAATAAGGCGGAGTCTTCGCCAGCAATCTTGGGCAGCAAGTCTAAGCTGGAGGAAAAGACGGCCGCAATTTCTGCAACATTTACAACTTCAATATCTTTGGTATTCCCCGGAATGACAAGAGCGTTGCGCCTGCTTTGGGCTCCTTGCAGAAAGGTTTCAGGAATCCACGTGTCTTCGCTGAGCCCACCTTCATACACGGCGATCTGAAGGGCTCTGTGGTCCATGTAAATTCTCTGACTGAGAGACTCAAACCAACTCTCTGTGCGCGGAATTGCAACTCCATTCACCAACACTGGAGGTAGCTGAGTGCCCAGTGAAAGACGGTCTTGGTATCTTTTGGCTGCATTGAGCCGTTGCTCGAGGCCGGCGTCCAGCAATACATCCGTATAGGCAAGGGCTTGCTGCTGATCTTTCGCTGGCACATTCTCTACGATGTTGTTAAAGCTGGTTTGCATTGAAGCTACACCCTTCTTCGAGGTTACAATCAGTTGGTAGAATTGCATCAATGCGGCAAGACCATACGTGTCGAGGATATGATAGGACAAATTGGCCGCCTCTTGCGAAGCGGCTCCCCTGACCACAGGCACCAGACCAATTCGAATAGGGAAGCCTCTTTTAATCAGGGTTTGGCAAGTGTTGACAATCAGATCCAAATCTTCAACCCTGTGGAGGTCGACAGGAACTATGACGTTGTGTATGTCCCGGGCGACTTGTGGAAGCTGGCCAGGATACGTTCGCTGTAGTATGTGGGTCAAAGTAGTGGGCCATCGAGCATACTTTGTGTCTTTCTCCAGGTCATTCAGCCACATGATGACTCCTTCATTGCCATCGTCGGATCGCCAGTCGAATCGTGGAGGTTGATCATCGGCTTGAGCTGAAGCCAAGACGTCATGGGAGAGGAGACTGATGGCCTGGGACGAGGTCAAGCCAATAGCTTGAAGGCGAGCGATCAGCTGCCTTTCCCTTCTGAGAGCTTCAAGTAGAGAAAATGCATTTACCTCCCGCTGCTGAATTTGTAAGCCATTCAACCACATTACGTTGTACCCGCTGGGCAAGAGCTTCTCCCTATTCTGCTTGTGTTCGGCGACAAAGTCATTTGAAGCATTTTTATTGGCAAGGACGGAAGCATACGTTGGAAAATTTGCAGATATTTCGAGCAAAGTGGACATTGGATCTTCGCTTGACATGATATATCCACCAGCATTCAGACTCAACCTGGAGACCTCGGCACTGGTCAGCGGCTCTAATTTGGCCGTTGAAGTTTCGTTGAGGTAGCTAGTGCTTTTCTCGACCTGGTCGGTTGACACACGATCGTCTATAACAATGTAATCGGTCCGCTTCAAGACTAGTTCAACACCATATCCGCTGACATAAAGTGGTTGACCTAGCTCCTGAGATGATGGTCTATATCGCACACGGTATGCCGTCTTGCCTTCTCTTGCAGTATTGCTGAGTATCTGATGGAATTGGCTGAATAAAGGATGGGTGATGTCGGCGTACAAAGTGGAGACTACCTGGTCACTCTGCGAACCCAAAGTCCGGTCGAACGGTAATGTCTGCTCTAGCGAGCCGCTGTCGACAGGCTGTTGTGCTCTTTCCAATTCTGGAGAGCAGTACTGCTGTCCATCGAGGTGAACCCAAACCGGACAAGCAGCATCTTGGGCTGCCATCATTGAAGGCTCGACCGTCGATCTGTAGTATTGGTAATGGGCCTGTACCCTGGGGGCGGCCGCACGAAGTGAGAGGGCAAGTCTGAAGGAGGAGAAGGAGCCAGGATGCTGAAAGTGGCCATCTTCTTGTAGAATGTGTATGAAGTGATCGTACAGTTCTTGGTCAGATCTGAGGTGAGAAAAGGTGCCATCTGCTACGCGGTCGAGCAGCGGAAAATAAGAGGACGCATTCTCTTGCGCGGCAGTTTCTCTGTACACAGTTAGTTCAGGCTCTGGTTCGACTGGGCTGATCTCAGATATACAGTAACTCGACAAGATATGGGGCAGGCGGAAAAGAAGCCTTCAGGGCAACGTTGACAGACGAATGCTGGTCTGCAAAAGCCACAGGCAGGACAACTGGCAGAAGCCCAATTGCCGCCTTCAGCAGCCTCGGACATCCAGTCACCTTCATAGTGCTCGCAACTACTGCTGCTGCTACTGCTGGCGGTGTTGCTGATTTTGGATCATAGTAAATGTCCAACGGGTCCTACGAGTATTTCGTATATCTCACCAAGAAGGCTGCTCGAGATCCATGTACGACCCCCGACACAGGAGGCCACTCCTTGCGTACGCTTGAGACTTGACCAGAGATATTCGCTACTGTATCGGTCGAAAGTTAAGGCCATAGTTTCACTAATGGGAAGGCCTTTTGGGTCGTGTATTCTGGCCGAAGTTTTGCCGTAGTTTCCACGCTAAAGAAGCTTGCTCGGAGAGGTTGACCAGTTGTCGAGCTCTGGTCGGTGCTGATGATCCTCACATCTCGCACGCCACCTACTACCACCCACTCACTTCTCCGATTCCGATCACACCGTGTAGAATAGCTTCCCTGCGGGTTTCGAAGACGTAGACTTCAAAATGCAGAAAGCACTTCTACCGACCTCCCGTTCAATCCTCCGATCGTTGGGAAGCCGCGCAGGACCAGCCAACCTCAGACGGCCACCGCAGTGGCAGATCCGAACATATGCATCCGAAGCAAAAGACTACGATGTGATATTTATTGGAGGAGGCGTGGCCGGCTATGTGGGCGCCATCAAGTCGGGCCAAGAAGGATTGAAGACAGCTTGCATTGAAAAGAGAGGTACACTGGGTGGCACATGCTTGAATGTCGGATGTATACCTTCCAAGTCTCTTCTAAACAATTCACACCTTTATCACCAAATACTGCACGATACCAAAAAGCGAGGAATCGACGTAGGCGAAGTGAGCCTCAACCTCAAGCAGATGATGAAAGCGAAAGACGAATCTGTTTCCGGTCTCACCAAAGGTGTTGAGTTTCTGCTGAAGAAAAGCGGCGTGGACTACATCAAGGGCACTGGTGCTTTTGTCAACGAGAATGAGATCAAGGTCAACCTGACCGATGGCGGCGAAACGCAGATTAGGGGCAAGAATATTGTCATTGCAACTGGAAGTGAGACCACCCCCTTCCCAGGACTGGAGATCGACGAGAAAAAAGTTATCACATCTACAGGGGCTATTGCCCTCGAAGAAGTGCCTAAGCGCATGGTAGTCATCGGTGGTGGTATTATCGGTCTTGAAATGGTAAGCCGCGAATCTGGTTTGCATGCTCTACGCTGACTTCAACCAATAGGCTTCAGTATGGTCAAGACTGGGCGCCCAAGTGACTGTTGTCGAATTCCTGGGCCAGATAGGTGGCCCAGGCATGGATACCGAAGTCGCGAAGCAAGCACAAAAGGTCCTTCAGAAGCAGGGCATCAAGTTCAAGCTGAATACCAAGGTGACAAGCGGTGATCCGAGCGGAGATGCCGTCAAACTCGAGGTTGAGGCTGCAAAGGGCGGAAAGAACGAAAGTCTGGAAGCTGAAGTCGTCCTGGTTGCCATTGGCCGGAGACCGTACACTGAAGGCCTGGGCCTGGAAAATGTTGGCATCGATCTCGACGACCGCAAGAGATTGGTCATTGACCAGGAATACAGAACAAAGATTCCACACATTCGTGTCGTCGGTGACTGTACCTTTGGACCTATGCTTGCTCACAAGGCTGAAGAGGAGGCCGTGGCGGTAGTGGAATACATCAAGCACGGACACGGGCACGTCAACTATGGTGCCATCCCATCGGTCATGTATACCTTCCCTGAAGTTGCGTGGGTCGGCCAGAACGAGAAGGAACTGAAAGACGCCGGTGTCAAGTATAATGTCGGCACATTCCCATTCTCAGCAAACTCGAGAGCTAAGACGAATCTGGATACAGACGGTTTCGTGAAATTTTTGAGTGATGCCGAGACAGACCGGATCCTAGGCGTTCATATTATCGGTCCCAATGCTGGAGAAATGATCGCTGAAGGCACATTGGCCCTGGAATACGGTGCAAGCAGTGAGGATGTTGCAAGGACATGTCATGCTCATCCAACTTTGGCGGAAGCGTTCAAAGAAGCAGCGATGAGCACGTATAGCAAAGCAATCCACTTCTAGATGGGAGTATGGCCAAAAGGGAATATTGACTGTTTGCAAGCGCAGCGGTAATTGGAGCGCTGAGGCTAGTGTCGACGCAAAACGATTGTAAAATACCCTTTAAATGCGGAATGACAGCTGACCTTAACCTTTCTCTTGTCTCCTACCACCTGTATTTTGTCGTTCATTGAGAGCCTTTACTCTCTCGACATGAGACACCCCACTCTTGAGAATTATGGTATATGAAGATTTTGTGAGCCAATCTTTAGGACGGGATCATCATTTCGCGCCTCCGTCGGGCATCTGTGCCTTGAAGCCGTTCGATGTTATCAATCCCACAGGGCGTACTATCAAAAACCCACATACCCCCAAAACACCGCTCCAGCGCTTTTCCATATCAAGAATTGGCCCGCAGCAAGGCGGGTATAACGGCAGAATCTGGCAAGAAGACCGTCACGCCTTGTACAGTTTTTGGTTCTGTTCTTTCTCCAACTTTTCCCAGAACGGCAGTACTCCGTACATCACTTATTTCGCAATCTACCGCTGGCTTCAACGAGATGTCGCTGTGATCTATGACATGGAGCAGTAATTTGACATCAATTGCGGTCTGCCAGGTAGATAGCAGACAACAGACAGCAGGCAGGCACCAGGTACCAGGGAATTTCTACTGGTCCAGCAAGGTTGGTGGTGTTTCCATCCCGAATATCTGGGGTATGAGATATCGGTGACGATTTGGACGGCATCCCAACAGACTCGCCGTGATGAATTTTACACGATATGACCTATTAGGAAAGACCTTGTCCCCTCCCACCTGAGGAGAAAAATATATACACAATAGTATATAGCTTCCCGAACGACCCGTCCTACTTCATATGATGTCTGAGAACGTTCTTTGTGATTCGAATCACTGTTGACACAATAGCTTGTGGTGCTACTGAACAGGCATAACACTCATTTCAATCTCGAACATTTTCGACCAAGGCGATTAGCCTAACAAAGTACATTTACTGTTTCCCATGAATTACTGCTAGAGAAGCTCCCTAACCCAGGTAAATTTGACCAGAAGATGGCGGTCCAGCCCAAGAGCGCGTCACTCGATTCAATCTCAACACTCAACCCCATGGGAGAAAAAAACGATTTCGGTCTTGCCGAAAGCGTACCAGAAAGAGATCCAGAGCACTCTGCCAACAATGACGCCGTGAACAACTTTTCCGAGGCGCTTGGGCGCATCAAAACATTTGCCTCCAAAAATGCGGATCAATTAAATTCGACACTGTCGCGGACTCTGTCGAAATCGAGAACATCAGAGAGCATCGAGCCTGGTCCAGCACCCGATGGAGGGTTTGTCGCCTGGAGTCAAGCAGCCCTAGCACATCTCGTCATGTTCACCATCTGGGGCTTCGTCAACTCATTCGGATTGTTCCAGTCTTACTATGTAAGCACGGCCAAATTGGGCTCCCCGTCGGCCGTTTCATGGATAGGCACGGTTCAGGTTTGGATCTTGTTTAACATGGGCACACTCTCGGGTCGAGCCACGGACGCAGGGTTCTTCAAGCTCATGTTCACGACAGGGGCGATCATATCGCTGGTGGGCATCTTCATGCTAAGCCTGTGCACAACTTACTGGCAAGTATTTCTCGCGCAGGGCGTCTGCATGAGTATTGGCTTTGGGATGATGTTCGTGCCCTCAATTACCATTGTCAGCACTTATTTTCTCGAAAGACGCTCAACAGCTCTTGGTATAACTGTCACTGGTGGGGCTACTGGCGGTGAGTTGATATGGCTCACTAGCGTGTCTTTGCTAATTTCTTCTTGGTGTGGTATTTCCTGCTATTGCTCAGCGGATGCTCCCTTCTACCGGGTTTGCCTGGACTGTTCGCACCATGGGGTTCGTGCAACTGGCATGTCTTGTGGTTGGCGGGTTGTTCCTCAAACCTCGGCTGCCACCACGCAAGGCTGGACCACTGCTTGAACTGGTAGCTTTTAAGGAGACACCGTATTCTTTGTATTTACTGGGCGCGTTTTTCTTCTTCTTGAGTCAGTTCCTAGGCTATTTTTACGTGACACCATTTGCGCGAGACGTTCTTGGAGCCAGCCAAACGACATCAATCAAACTTTTGCTTGCCTTGAATGGTGTCGGGGTAGTGGCTCGCCCTGCTTTGAGTACGGCAGCCACACGCACCGGGCCGATCAATATGCTCCTTCCCTTCATCATCGCATCAGGCGTGCTGGGATTTGGCTGGATTGGAGTCCACAGCTTGACGGGCCTCTGGGTGTTCACGTGTATCTACGGGATCACTGTTGCTGCGATGCAGGGACTTTTCCCCGTTGTCCTTACCAGTTTAATATCAGACCCCAAAAAGGCTGGTGTTCGCATTGGCCAAGGGTTTGGGTTTGTTGGGTTCGCGGCCCTCATTGGCAGTCCGATCGGAGGAGCGCTCATAGAAACGATGCACGGCGATTTTCTAGCTTTCCAGATCTTTGCCGGCGGGTGTATGTTTGTTGCTGCAGGCTTTCTCGTTGCAACCAGATGGGCAGTCCTGACGAGAAGGCAGATAGGCTGGAAGTGGGCGGTGAAGGTATGATATTGTCTCGGTGGTATGGTGTCGTAGTGGGGTGCTCAAAGCATGATGCGATCAATTGTAATTGAAAAAGGTTGTGTGTTGGCACCTGAGCAGGCCTCATCTTAGTCCCTTTGTAATTTGGTTTCATATAATTGGCGCATCACGATCGAAGTGGGCTTGGCTGCGGGTTTCTGCATGTGACCTCGCCCGCCCTGGCTGCTGCCCAAAGTTCTTTGGTTGGGAATAAGAATTAGAGTCGAGTGTCGGTGTATCTCGTCACATTCACGGTGGTCATTGTGTCGAACATAGAACTGGTTTTCGGGAAGGTTCCATTCCATCTTTTCGTGGCGAGCGACGTCGTTTTTAATTTTAGAAGAAAGGTCGCAGGCAGACGGCTTTTTCCACAACATTGCAGGTCTCCTGTAGAACAGGCGACAGGCCCGTTGACAACATACAAGGGACTAAGCGTGACCATTGGCTCGCCACAAACTACGCCGCACGGCTTCGAAACGATTTCACCCTAAGGTAAAGGTTTTTACTTCTTTGACATTGTGCCGACTTCTTTGTCATTCGATACCCCACCCCACCAGGTAGTCACCAGACAGTCGCCATCACAATTTGCAACGACTCCGGTTCTTTAGACTACACGATCTATCTCGTCTTTGAGACCAGGCCCGTACATAGTTTGACGAAGATCCCCCAAAATGCCTCCCAGAGGACGAGGTGGAAAATTCTCCAAACCGTCGCGGGGCGGCGGCAAACACTTTTCCCGAGACCTGCAGCCGCTGGACAAAGACGGCAACCCTCTGGGCATGTGGCGCGATCCCAAGGATGAGCAAGACTCGTCTTCTGATGAAGAAGATGAAGAAGAAGACGAGTCTAGCGAAGAGGAGTCGGATGACGACCAAGGTCCATCGGCCGCGGCGGTGGCGGGTGGAGACCTAACTCGAGAACAGCGCAGGGAGCTGGCGCGGAAGAAGAAGGCGGCAGCCATAGCCAAGAAGAACAAGAAAGTCGCTGCAGTGGGAGACATGCCTACTGATTCCGAAGAGGACGAAGAAGAGGAGGCGGACGATCTCCCTGCCAATCCCAACCATACGTCAAAGGCCCGAAACCAGGCTCGAGCAATCACGGGCGCAGCAAACGAAACTCCCCTTCCCAAGAAGAACGAGAAGGAGAATTTGAGCCGGCGTGAGCGAGAGGCGATTGCAGCACAGCAGGCGAAGGAACGATACCAAAAACTACACGCCGAGGGCAAGACTGATGAGGCTCGAGCTGATCTCGCTCGACTCAGGCTCATCCGAGAACAGCGAGAGGCTGCGGCAGCCCGCAAGCAGGCAGAGAAGGAGGAGCGGGAGGAGCGGGAACGTGAAAACAAGGAAAAGCTGCAGAAGGAAGAGAAGCGACGGACCGATGCGATGGGTGGTGAGAAGAAGAAGCCTGTCAAGGGGAAGAAGTGAGCATGATCATCGCGTTGTATGGTCTCGAAAAATTGGAGTCGTTGTTAGACTCAGTGCGAAGTTCACACCGTGCCACAGTGACTCTCAGACCCTGTCGGTGTGATTGTGAGATGCGCTACAACAGGGTATACGGGAACCATTTTACCGCGATCCGGTATTTATGCTACCGCCAAATGTTGATTGCAATGATTGTGATTGTGATTGTGATTTGGCACCTTTTGTGACCGTCTTTCGTGGTGGGGGGGAGGTGATCAACAGGCCCTCATCTAAACTTAAGCACGTGGTTACGCGACGGCCCTAACCAGCAAACTGCAGAAGGCTAAGAACGAAGTAGTTACTGCGTACATATCTAGGTGTGTGGAGCAGGTCAACCTTGAACTGCGACTTTCTGTCGAATTCGTGTGCCATTTCAGGTTTCTTTCCTTGCCACCGTGCCCATTCCCGTACCCGTTCATGGTGCATTGCTGCGATTTACGTTGCGCTTCTCACAACACACCATATTCCCTGTTGCTTCTAACTTCCAGCTTCCAGCCTCCGGCACCTAGACACATGAGGCGCCCTTCAGCCCACTGGAACCGATGAGCAATCCCCGAATCTCGACCTCTCCGACGTCTCCGTCCTCTCGATATGGCGGCCAATTTGGACCTACGGAACGACGGCGGTCGGAGTACAGGATGCCCAGGTTCTTCAAGCGGTAGGGGAATGCGGCAAGAGAGTAGCGCACCGCTGACCATGGCCAGACTGTTTAAATTCCCTCAGATGGATTTTGAGACGGCCGTGTGGGAAATGACACACTTGCTCATTGCGCCGAAGAAAGTGTTCAAGTCAATCTTCTACCAGAAACGTATGATGCTAGCAATGGACCCCAATCCAAGTAGCGGACAGTGAATTGACCCCAGCTACAGAAATGCGCAATTCCTGGCATCGACCCGACCCGGCCTTCACCTACCTCTTGTCCTTCTTCCTCCTCCTCACAAGCCTCGCATGGTCGCTCGCGTACACGCCTCGAGTCGGGAGCATTTTCAAATTGGCCTTTATGTTTGTCTTTGTACACTTTCTCCTTGGCTCGATACTTGTGTCGACCGTCTTCTATTTTCTCGTTGGCCGGTTCCTGGGGCCGGGCGTGGCTGGCCTTCCAGGTCGACGCCGCCGCCAAGGTCTATTCGGCCCGTCTCCATCTGCAGCACATGGCGAGGCGCTCGAGTTCGGATACTGCTTCGATGTCAGCATCCGCGCCTTCTTCCCTCCATACGTGCTGCTTTACATTGTTCAATATATCCTCATGCCCGCCATCGATCACACGAATCGGGCGAGCACCTTTGTGGCCAATGCACTCTATCTCGCCGCAGGGGTGTACTGGAGCTTGATCACCTTTTTGGGATTCAACAGTCTTGCCTTCTTGCATCATACGCAACTGTTACTGGCGCCCGTCGGGGTGTTTGTTATCTTGTGGTTGGTTTTCACTGTAAGCGGGGTGAATCTGGAGCGATGGGGCGTGACCTGGCTGTTCTGGGGAGTCGATATTTCGAAATAGAACCCTCACCGTGTTGTGTACGGGCCTCGGAACTCTTACGTGCATACCATTACAAAGCGCTCAGAGAGATCGCGAAAAGTTGATCGTATCTGCAAACCATTCCCGCCACGTGTAGGCTACATGTACGATACACAACGCACTTCGTCGTTCCCGGCACATAACAGCCGAGCCTACTTTTTGACGCTGATGTACACCAACATTAAAGAATGTGTGCTCGGACAAGCCAGGATAGGTTGGTATACAGCAAAAGGGTTGAGCGAGCCACAAGACTATACACTTCTGAGGGGTTCGTCGCTGCAAGTCTGTCTGTCAGGCTGCCACGTCCTGCGGGCAGCTGTCCCAATCCAGTTGCGCTTATCGTGCGACTAGCAAGACGGTCAAGATACCTATATATGACTCTCGTAGGGCAAAATGTCTTCTCTCCTGTTCACCTAGCGTTCTGAGCGGAAAAAAGGTCGTGTGGCTTTCAATATATGCCCTCTGTAGATTGCAATGTTACCTGAACACCCAATTGCGCTTCATGGGGCTCGAGGCAAGCGGCCCAAATTCGCGCTTACCATGATCGTCAAACCCCACCGGGTTAGAAATCTGATCTAGGCTGCTTGGTACCCCCAATGAAGTCCTCCGTTTTACTTCATATTATTGGCGTGGAGCCTGCCCGCAGCAGCCCCGACCCCTTGAAGCCGCTGCAAAGCCGAAACAGCCCTTTCGGGAAACGCTTATTCGTTTGGGGAGCTCTAGTGCGAGATTGACGTTCAATTTGGCGTTGCCCCTGAATTATGCATTTTAGGAGAATAACGGTAAATAACCTTGCGCGCTAGGGAGTAGTAGACCCTGCAGCACCTTCCCGCGGGTGGAACAACCATTTCATGCAGCACAACGACTGACCTCAGCACCTATTGATTCTGCTGGTCGCAAACTCTCGACCGGGCGCACTTCGTAATATAGAGATATCGTTCAACTCTCCTGTCACGCCGGCATCGTGTTTCAGGTTGTCGGCGCAGACGCACAATATACTAAATGAGACATTTCCACCCTTGCAAGATATGTAGCTAATGCTGGTTGAAGGCAGCGACGGCCGATAGCGTTCAGCCTACATCGTACACCCTGCAGGCCTGCGGAAATTCTGACACTCGCCCTGCAGGAAGAAGGCGCTGATCAACAAGACCAGGGAAAGCTACCCCGTGCACGTGCGAAGTACGAAGTAGTTACGAGTGCATTGAGGGACCGTGGCCTGCAGAACGTGGGCGCACCTGCACCCTGTATACCTGCCACACCTGCGCCTGCACCTTCTTTAGGACAAGCAAAGCAAAGCTGCTGCGTTCGGAGCGCCGTTCAAGGGGGTCACTGCAGGCCAAAACACAACGTCGTGCAACCAACAACCACATGAAAAACAGCCATGCCCGACAGCTCGGGTCGCACAACACCCACCCAACGGGTCATCCATGCCGTCATCCAATCTCCCGCAGAAGCAAATCGTTCAGATGCGTATCGCGCCATCCATGCGTCTCCGCCGAGAACGCCGCCGCGCAGAAGGAAAGATCCTCCTTCGAGCTATCCGAAGTCTGCACGCCTCGTCGCTGCAACTGCCGCCACCACTTTCTTCGACGACTCCGCCGCCGACGACCGAGACCGGGCCATCGACGACGATGCCGAAGACTATCATGACCTAACCTATTCCTCCCGCCAATTCCCTCGAGGCTCCCTAGTGGACAACATGGTCCTAGCCCTCGACAAGTTCTCCATCAACTCCTCCGATCCGCCCAAGCAGCTTGAAGACCAGCCAAGAACCCATAGGAGCCGGGGTCATACCTTCTCCTCATCTGTCTCCTCCGACATTGACATCCGGGCATATCAACAACAGCCGGCCCCACCCGACAGACAGAAACCAATGCGCCGGAGCAGCGCCCGGTATGCGCGAGATCCGGCCAAACTGCCGAGCATCTTCGGTGAAGATGAGGACAGCGTTCGGGTCCGAGTCTATGAAGCACAGCGGGCAGCTCCTCCGAACAAATCAAAGAAACGTCACAACCGCCACAATCCCACTAAGGACGGCGGCAGCGGCAGCAGTTCGAGCCTCGATTTGTCGCATCTTCAACACCACCAAGGACGACTTGGCTCCGCAGGCACGAGAAGATCCCATAGCTTCGATTTCGGCACCCGTCCTCGCATCAACGACGACACGACCGCCGCCGACTCCGCTCCACAGGCTCAGAAGACTCATACATCGTCGCCATGCCCGACTACTACGCTTCCGAGACGGGATAGCACAAGATCGGCAAGAGCCATCAGACACAAATCCTCTACCCTAGGCGCCAGTGCTGTCAATGGCAGCCCCGCCCCTCCGCTGCCACTGTCAAACACCCCCACCCCATCCGGCAGAAAGTCTCCCGGCGCAGAGACCGATTCGATCACGGCACCCAGGTCTGGTCTACTTCGGAGGTTCTTTGGCTCGTCTAAGCACCTAGCCACAAGCCCATCACCGGCACTCCCCGCCGGCCGTCCAATGTCTCTTGATCCGCACAAGGACAGCGGTAGCGGAGGCTTCAATGCGACGAACAAGCTTCAGAAACAAACCCTGGGAGACCCGATCGAGGCCAACAAGGAGAATGTCCAACCGACCATCACGAAAAAACCGTCTTCGTTTTTCCGCCGTCGTAAGAAATCAGTCAGTAATGCCATTGTCGCGCCCGTTCCTCTTACCCTGGCTCCAACATCGTCGAGTCGTGAAGCTAGGCCTGGCGAACCAAGCCCTGTATCCAGTCTGAAGGCGTTCATGGGCCCCTATCTGAACGAAGACACACCTCGGCCGAGGTCTCAGACGCCCACTAGCCCCTTGCGCACTTTCTATGCCGCTGGTCAAGAGTCGCCCGGCCCCGGCCTTTCAAAAGTAGAATCTTCAGCGCGACCACCAAGGAATACTTCCAGTAGACTGGCCGTCCCTCAGAAAGAGACATTCTTCACCGACAACAGTAGTGGCGAAGACGTTGAGAATAATGCTGCGACCGACCTTGACGAACTTCCACGCACGGCCGAACGGCCGTCCCGGGCCTCGACCTCTCGTGCGTCCAGTGCCACGCCTGCTTCCTCCACAATCAGGCCGGTCATGGAGCAGAGATCTAGGTCATGGCAGTCAGAACGGCTTGGTATCCCACCTCGAAAAGATTCCCTCCCTGTGCTGGACACTCAACGTACCACCAGTCCCGTGACTAGAACTGTGCCACTTGGTACACAACACCGTAATACCTCTGGATCTGACATTAGTGACTACAAATCCATGCCCAGCAGTCCAGCAGTGCAAAACCTCGCAAGTCCGATCATCGCTACATCACCCCGTCTCCACATTTCTCATCCCAGCATCTCGGAAGGCCCAACCATTTCCGAGCTCGATAAAGCACAACAGATCTACAACAATGGGGAGGATAACGTCGACGGTCGCAGCGCTGCGGCGTGGTTGGGTGAAGTAGGAAGCGAACGGGAGCGGATTAGAAAAGCTTACATGCAGCTGTATGACTGGGGTGGAAGCACCATTCTAGCAGCGCTGCGCAGCCTCTGCTCCCGCTTGGTGCTCAAAGCCGAATCCCAGCTCATAGATCGCTTGCTGGATGCCTTTGCCAAGAGATGGTGCGAGTGCAACCCAAACCATGGTTTCAAATCAGCCGATGTAGTGCACACCGTGTGCTATTCAGTGCTTCTGTTGAACACAGATCTGCACATGGCAGATATCGGCTCCAAAATGACACGCAATCAATTTGTCAAAAATGCAATGCAGACCATTCGGCCTGTCGCCGCTGATGCAACCGACACTGGTGCTCAACGTAAAAGTCAATTATTGGGTATTCGTTCCAGCAATCAAAGCCCTGCTTCTGAACGGTTTTCGGTTGACCGCGACTCGTCCAGGGCAACGAGTTCGTTGGGACATCGACCCGGAGATCAGCTAGGTCGTGGAGACTCGAGTGACTTACGAACTGACAGCGGACATCGATTGCTCGTCGACGCGCCCCATTCGGGATCTCAGGCAGGTTGGGACGTCCAAGTGGAAACTGTGCTCAAAGAATTTTACTATTCCATTCAACGCGAGCCACTCCCGTTGTTCGGATCGGAGAATGCGACACGATATCCGCCTAATGCTGGAAACAACAATTTGTTGTCATTGAATGGTTTGCGAAGAACTCCGAGTGTGCTCAGCAAAGCTCAATCGGAGAGCAACCGCAGTCGCTATGGCGACAGCAAATCACTAGGGGCTAAATGGAATGCCAAGGGGCGTTCGCGACCTCGGCTCGGGTCGACACCAGGATTTGGATCTAGTAAAACCAGCCTGGAAGACCAATCGTCCGCATGGAGTCCTAGCATGTCTAGCACGTGGAGCAAAGCCTCGCTTGGAAAGACGCTGACTAGTATGTCTGTGGATTCATTCGCGACCAGTGGTGGAGGTGTCGGTAAGGAGTTTCCAGCTTCAATTGGCTTTGCCAACGCGTTGAGTCAAGCGATCATACGCGATGACCAACTCGACGTTCAGACAGATGATGGCATGAAGGCGGCGCCTCTCCTAGAAGATGAAACGCTTGAGTTAGAGGGTGCGCCTTGGGCCAAAGAAGGCATTTTGAAGCACAAATGCCATCTGGAGGGGGTTGACAAACGGTCCAAAGACCGCAACTGGAACGACTGTTTTGCCGTCATCGAGAAGGGGTGGATGAGGCTCTTCTCTTTCTCCGTCACCGCCAAGTCGTTGAGAACTCGAGCACGCAATCAGAAGGCGGCAGGAGTGGTCGGTGGAGGCAATTGGCAAGACAATGCTGAAGAGGTGTGGAAGTTTATGCTTCGTCATACAATTGCAAGCAGCCTCCCGCCACCGGGCTATTCTAAAACAAGACCACATGTCTGGGCTTTGAGCTTGCCAACCGGCGCAGTACATCTCTTCTCGGTCGGCACGTCCGACATTGTGAGAGAATTTGTATCTACGGCGAACTTTTGGAGTGCAAGACTATCCAAAGAGCCCATGATAGGGGGCGTCAGTAGTATGGAATATGGTTGGAGTGATGGAGTGGTCAATCGAGTGCTTGGCGGCCCGGACGTGCGACCCTCTTTTGCTTCGTCTGACTTGGCACGACCGAGCACACAGATGTCGGTCCGGAGCTCCATCGACCACGGCAGCGGTATACGACCGCGACTACCAGGGGATAAAATTTATATCAGTGAATGGACGCCACCGCAGCAGTCACTGCTAGCTTCGCAGCTGATGGAGGTGGACCAGCTGCGAGCGCTGCAAACATATGTACAAAACATTGAACAAGACTTGCAGAAGCACAACGAAATGCGAGGACCTATGCTTCTGGCATTCTCCACAAAGCATTCCAATTATAGCAAAGCCATGGGCAATTGGGAGAAAAAGAGCAGCTACCTCCTCCGGGAAATCGTCAAGTTTAAGAACTACATCGACGCTCTACAAGGAGCACAACAGCAGAAAGAACGAATCTACCGGCTGAGACGAGAGGAGGAGCGGCAACGACAAGTCGAAGACGATGCAATGGCTCTGTATCAGAGTGCATCTATGAGCGGTTCAATGCCAGAGGGGTCATCATGATGTAACGCATGACTGGACCAAAGGAGCCCTTTCATTTCCGCTCTGTATTATTTATTACGAAATGCTGGTTGCTGGTATTTGGCACGATAGCGTGGCGTTGTAGGCAAAACGTGGAGTCTGCTACGATTTCAGGCTCAGGCAATAAATTTTTGAGGTTTCGATGCATAGACTTGGCTGGTGGTAGCTAGTGCCGTCCCAATGCTTGAGCATCACGCTTTGATCTGGTTCTGCGGTTCCTGTATAATAGCATGCAGCGGCATCACAACAATAACTCGTGTATGCGAAGCATATTCCTTACTCGTACTACTGCAACCGGAGGAGCTGGAGGTACTTTCGTGCTCTGGCGAGTCTGGATCAGCCAGCGATTATGCCAGTGTCAGAATTGGCCAATAAGATTATCCAAAAAATGTGTACTTAACTGATTGCGATTAGCTTCCGAGGGTTGTTTTGATTTCTACACGAGCCTTTTGGGGGGGATGATAAGCGTGCGCTAACCTCTAATCGTGCCTATAGATCTAGGATCATTAGGGGCTCCACTAGGCGACGCGGGTGCTGCGGCCATCACTTGTCGTCAGAAGTCAGGAGAACGAGTTCCGCGTTTCTCCCACCACCAGTACCGATCGAGATTCGACGAATCCCAATTCCACAGATTCTAGTACATGAATGTGGCTGGATTACTCTGTCGCAACGAATCCATTTGCATGGCAGCCCCTCTCGCGAGGCCAGGCTCGCCCTAATTGCGATTCACAAACACAGCTACTTGGTACACCGACCGGTGCGGTACCAAACATAACACACCAACATACAACACAACTCAACACAACCTTGAAACAGCCTCGACTGGAGCATCACTATATGGAAACCGATCTCCAGCGACAAGCACGACTTGACTCGGCGCGCAGGACGCTTTAGAAGAATCCCTGCTGCACCAGCGAAACTAGAGAATGCGCACGCGCCAGATTGCACCAATTGCATCTAACCATGCGTGTCTACCCAAAACCCATATTTCCATTCCTGCCCGATGGCTCACTTCACCGAGAGTCGAGGATGTCGTTTGGCTCCTCCTCTCGGCCAGCTGCTACTCAACGCCGACCGTCTTCACGCATGGCGGGCGCGTTCGAGCCGGGCTCAGACATTAGAGATGATCTGTCGAATGCTGGAAGTACTCATGGCGCCGAGGCCGAAGAGAAGAATCGCTCGCTGGACGAAGAGGCGTCGCTCAAACAGGCTTCGTCTCCTCTTTTGCCTCCCCAACTAGACATACCGGCGAGCTTACTGAGCGACTCGCACATGCAGAGTCCTTTGTACTCCGACAGCAAGGCAGAGTGCACAAACACGCTGCTTGAGGAGGAAGAAATGAAGAGGAAGCTGACTGACTTCGAGTCAAGCTTCCTGCCTGAGCCTTCCGACTTGTCAGATATGTCCTTACCTCCCATTGACGACGAACCTCCAGAACGACGAGAAGCAAATATCTCCAAAGAAAGAGATGATAACAGCATCTCAAACACTTCTGCCCTCGAGCGACTATCACCCTCTCCTACTGCCGCGCGAGTCGTCGCACGGATACAATCCCTCACAAGTATGAGGACCTACAAGACCGCCAAGGAAAGAGACGCGTCCGGTTCACCCACGCGAAAACGATCCCGTAGTGCAGGGTTCGATCCAGAGACCACCCCACGCAAAACACGTCCTCTGTCCGGTTCCGACACCTCCGGCAAGATCAAACTGAACGTGCAAGACTCTGACGCTGTCCCGCTGAACGTGGCAAAGAAACGGCCACAATATCTCAGCAAGAGATCGTCGAACGCACGATTATCCTACGACTCCGTCGCCAGCTCGGCGACTGAAACAACTGAAGCTACCCTGGATGCCGATTTCGCCCTCCAAAGCGGCGGAGCTGCTCCAGAAAAGACTGGCCGACGAAGAAAAGCAAACATGACTTTGAGTCGGAGCACAAGCCTGGGCAGCTTGGCCAGTGGAGTGAGCAACTTGTTGGATGAAGAGGTCACTTCACAGAAGAGAAACGTGGCTGGCCCGGCACCAGAACTGACGACTCTCCCGGAAGAGAGCCCATCTGCGACACGCCAACCTCGCGCTGCTGGATCACCAGGCGCTATTGTCACTCCTCGAGCTTCCAGCATGAAACTGAGCATGTCTACTGATAGTGCGGTTGCAAATCACGTTCAGGGTCTCAAGGTGCCAGACACAGCGTCAAGTCATTTCCAACGCGACGGGAGCGTCACCCCCGAGAGAGCCTTGCCGAGTCCGTTCGTTAAGAGAGGATTGACTTTCAAAGAGCATCGCAACACTGTTGAAAAGCTCGGAAAAGAAAACTTTGATCTCAAAATGAAAATTCACTTTCTCAATCAGGCGCTAGACAAGCGCTCTGAGGATGGTATTAAGGAAATGATCTGCGAGAATGTCCAGCTGAAGTCCGATCGCTTGAGGATCGAAAAAGAAAACCATAGCCTGCGCAAGCAGGTCAGAAAGCTGCAACGCCAGCTCGATGAAGCCGCCGACAAGAACGAAGGCGAAGATCAAGGATACGGCACAGACGAGGCGAGAAGCCCTACACTTGAAGAAGAGGTGCTGTACCTACGCGAAAGAGTCGAGACCACCGAGGTCGAGATGGAAAAACTAAAACAGGAAAATATCAACAAAGAAGGCGAGAAGAGAAAGCTTGCCGAAATGGTGCGTAACCTTGGAGACTCGAAGCCTGGCGCTAGCGAAGTCGGCAGCAGAGAAGAACGTGACATGTGGAAAGACATGCTCGAGGCTGAGACCATTGCTCGAGAACAGGCTGAAGAAGACGCCCGCAAACTTCGAGACGAATTGACCAAATTGAAGCACGACACCACCAGATCAAGCAGCAAGCTGAAAGTCGTGAACGGCCAGATTGTTTCGAGATCGAGCAGTGCGGACAATTCCCAGGCCAAAGCCGATGCTGCTGAGCTTCACCGGCTGCGACATGAGTGCTCTGAGCTGCAGAAGACAATCGGCGTACAAGCGTCGGCCTTGACCAGTCGGAACAAGGAAAAGGAAATGCTCTACCAAGAGATTGAGAATCTGAAGCTTGGCAGATTTGGCGGTCTTCGTTCCGTTGCTGGAGACAGCATTCTCGAACGGTCTGCTTCACGCGCTCGGTCCAACTCTCGTGCCAGCAATGGCACTCGATACACGCGGCTAAGCGACACGGAACGGGAGAAACTGGAAACCAAAAACGACCAGCTCCGTGACGAAGTGTCACAGTTGAAGATTGACAAGCAAAATTTGCAAGGTCAGGTCGACGAGGTTCTTGCTGAGCTTGATGCGGTTGATGCGCAGGCTCAAACTGACGCCGACGCATTTGATGAAGAGCTCGCACTTCTGACCCAAGAACGAGACAACGCATTACGCGATGCCGATGAGCAGGATAAAGCCTTTCAAAGGCTCAAGAACGAAGCTCAAGATGAAATTGACGGCCTTGGGGACGAGCTCGATGCTAAAATCGAAGAGTGTGTTAAGCTACAAGATAACCTCAAGGCACAAGAAAATAATGTCAAAGCTCTACAAGGGGAGGTGCGATCTGCTGTTGACCGCATGTCTGGACTAGAGCGAGACAACAACCACTACTCTTCCAGTTGTCAAGCTCTTCAGGCCGAGTTGGACGACTCAAATCGAGAGAACGAGAGCTTGCGAAAGAATCTCAATGAATCTGAAAGCAAAATTGAACGACTCATGGTCCAACGTGAGAGCAGCCAGAACGAAGTCACATTTTTGAGGGAAGAACAAGACGCCGACAAAATGAAGATCGGTGATCTCGAGTCTCTGCTCAAAAAGACCCACCTCAATCTGGACTCAGAGCGAGATCGTGGCAAGGAGCTCGAGAGCCGCTTATCCGAGGAGCGAACCCAACGGGAGATGGTTGCCAAAAACGAGAAGCAGCACGCCCAACGCACAATAAATGACCTCAATCGCCAACTGACAAACGGGAAAGATGAGCTTAGAGAGTCCAACAAGAAGTTGTCGCAGCAGCAGATTGAGAATGCCAGCCTGACAGACCGTCTGTCTCAGCTTGAAGAGAGTTTGCGCAACGGGTTGCACTTGCCTGACGCCACATCTTCACAATTAATCGGTGCTGTGTCGAAGATGTCCCATGAACTCGACCACGCTAACATGGAACTTGACGCCACACGGCAACAGATCGACGAGCAGAAGAAACTTCTGGCTGACCGAGACGTGCTACTTGAAGATACCGCACTGGACGCACGCAGACTGGAAGAGCTTCTTGAAAAGGAGAGGGTACTTCGTCGACAAGACCAGCATTCTTTCGACCAAGCTACCAGATCGCATGAGCAGTCCGCCCGGATGTTCGGTCAATCCCATGCGCGTATTGCCGAGCTTGAACAAGCAAAACTGCTTCATCGCAAACAGCTTGCGAACCTGGACGCACAGTACAAAGAGCAACTTGCAGAGCGCAACCAGGTTCTACTAACGATTTGGCGAAAACTGACGGTCGTATGTGGACCTGACTGGACTCACAATCACTCACTTATCAATGGCAACCTGCCTTCCCAAGAAGTCATTGGAAATATCATTTTCTGGCCTGGCTTCAGCAGGAACCTCTTGCTGGCCGCCAAGCAAGCCGAAGGCGTTCTGTCAGGCTTCAAGGACAAGATTAGAAACCTTGAACGAGATTGGTCGCGGAAGTACAACGCCGTTGAGAGAGAATTGGAAGCTGGACAGAAAAAACTTGAGCGCATTGAACATTACTGGGAATCCATCAAACTACGAGAAAGAGAAATTGAAGCTGGGCTCGCGACATCTCAGGGCATCCGTACTATTGCGCCAGAGTTTAGGAAACTTCAAAATGAGAACAAACTTCTCAAAGCTGAGTTGCGCCTTCTCCAAGATTCAAGCGCGCATGCAGCTCATGCAAGGTCGCACGAACGTACGAACGATAGACCAGGAACCGAATCTCGAACCTCAGAATTCGCTGCGGGCCGAATGTCCCAGCACGATGGTGGTTACTCTTCGATTGATGCAGCAAGTATTTCGACCACCGGTGTGGCAGGCATACCAAATCGTGGCTCGAGCATGCGCACACCAAAGAAAAGCACCAACTCCTCAGTAACTCTTTCACGACACAGTAGCACCGGTGCTATGGAGACGTTGCCCAGCCGCTCGGAATCCGTGGCAAGCGGTCGTGGAGCTGGCAAGACCAGCGGCTTTGGCTTCACCATCGGCAACCCTGGTACTCCGCTGGCAGCATCATCAGCCCAAAACTCGACGACTGACTCCAATAAGAGCAGGGAGGACGTCCGCCGATCACTCGTCGTTCCCAGTGGTCCGGCACAGTATCCTCCCAACGGTAATTTCGGAATGCCTCCTGGCTCATCGCGCGGGGATCATGCTTCTGAAGCAGGTACGATCACTCAACCCACATCTTCAGGCGGCAACGATGAGAGGAAGTGGCAAAACCGCAAGCGCGAGTATGAGCGACGAATCAAGATCGAACGAGAGGGCAGACTCGTCGATCGCGATGGTGCCCGCCGCAAACTGGCGGAACGAGACGAGGAGAACCGGAAATTGAGGCAAGAACTCCAGCGGGAACGTGCCAGAAATAGCCGGCGGCAGGATCACGAACAGCGAGGAGGGTACCTCGTCGCTGACGAACCGATGTTGAACGAGGTTATTGGCCAGATGAATGCTCAAACCCAGGCAAGGGAAGAGTATGTGCCTGGCGGAGAAGATCAAGAGGACATAGAAGAGGACGAAGGCCTCAGAACGAGTGAAGAAGACCGGCTCATAGGCCAAGCACAGTTTCCCACTGTTGGTACGAGCCACGCTCAAAGGGTCGCAATGAAACAGAGAGACACATCTGAGCGACAGAGTCGAGCATCACGACCTGAACCAGCCCGAACCGTGAGCCGAGGAAGTGCGATTTCATTGACCCCTTCCAAGCGCGGGGCTGCGGGGTCCATCAAAGAAAGGATCGTGGGCCGAAACACGAATCTTGGTCTGGGTCATTCGCAGAGCAACACGGACAGTCAACGGTCTAGCGACAGTGGAAGTGCTGCCGGCCCATCGAAATCTAGCGCTGGTTCCAGCTCCGGCGATAGATGGGGCAAAAATGGATGTGAGAAAGGTGTTAAGAACGGAGAAGGCGACGGGGTCAGGAGGATTATACGCACCGCGTCTGCGATGGCTGGGCTCAGCGGAATGAGTTAGGGAACTCAAATGCGGGAGCGAGTGCGATCGGTTCGGAGGGCTGTCAGAAAGCGGAGTTCGGCATTTGCGGGAACCGTGCCTACTACAGGAGCTACATCAACACCAACAACCACAAGTGTGGGGGAGCTGAACGAAGCCGAGTTCACAGATGTCTTTGAACGCGCCATGGATCATTGGCACAATCGTCATGGTGTACAGAAAACGGACGAGCATTGATTATCACTACCCAAATCTATTATTACTGGAGAGATACCCTTCGCTTTCGACAAATGTCTATTTGGATATCACTGGCCCTTGAGCCTTGGAGTTTGGGCTCGGATTTTTGGATCTCCTGAAATGAGAGAATGAATGAGATGAACGAAACAGAACACTCTCGTTGGGAAAACGGTGAGGACACCTAGTATTGTTTAATCCTGGCTAGCGTGGCTAGACCATAGGAAAGAGAGCTAAAGAAATGAGAATAGAAAGGCAATGGAATGAATCGAGTCGAAATGTGTATTGCGTCCTTGTAGTATTAGAATATCGTGCAAAGCTTCGCCACACGCCATTCAACTCTTGAATGCATGCTGACACCAACGCCCCTAGATATCGATGATGACGTGGCGCAACTGCCTTGTCACGTACGGGGATTGGTTTAGGTTCTTTGTGAACATGGATTTCCAGCTCACGTCTTTTCGAACCGGCCCTCCTGAATTGCGCGAACCGCCGTTCAATCGTTACCCGTGACTTAGCTGCAGCGATGGCCTCAAACTGTCCTAACGGAAATTTGCGAGATTGTGGATCGTACGTGCACCCATTCCGAAGCTCCCTCCATGCTTCAGGAGGCTGTCCAAAAACTTGCCTGGAGACATCAACAACTTAGCAGCCGGATTCTGTCACACATGCCATAAATCTTGTGTTAAGTCCTGTTGACTCCCCGCACTTATCACATCGATATGAGTATTGGGACAGCTCAAAAAGGTTCTCACTCGCCTCTACTTGTAGACCTTGAACGACAATGGAAGCTGCAGGCCTTGCTTCGTCCATCATAACGTTTCTCGACCTGACTGCTAAAGTTGTGGCTCGCGCGGCAGAGTACGCGCGGAAGGCACAGGATGGACCTGCTTATCTGCGAACGATCGAGACGCAAATCCCACTCCTTGAGAGAGGACTTCAATTGGTCAAAGCCCAAGCTGTGTCGGGAGCCATGGCTCCCGATACCTGCTCTGAATTGGTCGCTATTGTCAACAGCGCTCGTGTTGAGGTAGCACGCCTGCACACCTACATCTGTATGCTCAAACCAGGTCGATCAGCTTCAAATTTGCGGAAATTCAACATCGCCGTTAGGAGCGTGCTGATGTATGACGACAAGATTGAAGAAATCCTGGAAAAGCTAAAGGTATACATTGATACACTCAGCTTCTTCCAGATTACTGAGTCGAGTGGGAAGAACGATGACATGATCCGGCAGCTCCGCCTTGTAGGTGACAGTCAGTTCGATCTCAAACAACAATATGAGCGAGAGAATGTACGCAAATGGCTTGATGGACTACCGAGGGACAATTACATTGATGATTGCATCTCAAAAAAAGCTCCGAACACCTGCGAGTGGGTTTTCAGAACGGCGTCATACAGACAGTGGCAGTCCAACACTTTCAGCACATTCGACCCTAAGTTCTTATGGATTCATGGACCTCCAGGCTTTGGCAAAACTTTCATCGCCGCGAACGTTTTCGCCCATGCCGAACAAACGAATGGCGCTGCTGCGGTCTTCTGGACTTCTGAGGCCAAATTTGCGGATGCCAGTCTCAGCGAAATACCACGATCTTGGATAGCCCAACTGGTGGCAAAGGACGTGACAAACTACTCCAGCTTGAAGCATTTGCGCGCTTCGTCGAAATCTGAACGGGCAAATTCAAAGGAGGTATGGCAAGCCCTTGATGCTCTCTTGGCCCACTCGACAGATACGCTAACCCTCGTAATTGATGGGTTGGATGAGTTTCAGCATCAGCAGGGTCGAAGAAAAAGTCAAGATTCATATAGCCACCAGCGGAGCTTGCAATATGAAAATATTACTTCCTTCCTGAAGACGTTGAAGAGTGTACTCCGAGGGGCGAGATGTCGCGTTCTCTGTGTCAGTCAACCAGACGCTGAGATTCGATGCGAGCTATCTGCTTCAAAACTTAGAGAGGATGGCTTTAAAGATTCGTTTGAGCACAATATTACCATACAAGATGTCAGTCAAGACGTTACAACTTTTGCGAAGCATGTCATTGAAGCTAAGCTGCCGAAAAAGGACGACAATCTGAAAGCCGACCTTACGAAAATGGTGTCAGACAAAGCAGAGGGCCAGATGCTCTGGATTGCCTTGCAAGAACGCGAGCCAAATTATCTGCGTCCCTCTTTCTCCGAGAAGAAGTGCCGGAAAGTCGTTGAAGATAGTCCAGCTGGTTTAGATCACATTTACGAGGCAAATCTCAAACGAATCATGCGCTTGCCTCAAATCGAGAAGCAAAGAGCTCTCCGAATCCTTCACTGGACTATGTATGCCTCCCGAGCTCTGTCAGTATTTGAATTGGTGGAGGCACTTTTGATCGATGTCGACGATGACTTTGACGAATTTCCAGATGACGAACTACCCTGTGATCCAAACGAAGAAGATGTGTACGGAGAAGTTCGAACACTTTGTGGCAACTTTGTGGCGTTCGACATCGACCAAGAAAAGAAAGACCCACAGCACTGGAAGGTTCGCTTTGCGCATTCCTCGGTTCGTGAGTACTTGTCAAAGAATATGGCTGACGTTGTTGCTACATCCGTGGCGGACAAGAGCACCGGTGGTTTAACCATTGCTCCTCTGGGCGCCTATTGCATTCGCTACTTAGCGTGCACTAATGTGTATCCGATTTTAGCTAAGAGTGATGATTTGCAAGACATATGTCTTTCCAATCATCCACTACTTGCTTACGCCGGAACTTATTTCCCACTTCATTCGGAAGCAAAGGATCGAGACGATATGGAGCCTTTATTACAGGACTTCTTCCTACATCAATACGAGTTATACGGAAAGTGGCATTCCAAGGCTAGAACTATCAAAGACGTCTCCAGCAAAGGCGTTGCGCCACTGAACAAATGGAATTGGCCTTCGCGGCTTGCCTTCGCCACGGCATTGGGTCTAAAGCAAGTTGTCAAAGAGCTACTGGACCAAGGCGAGGGCAAAGACGATCCAGGTATCAGGGGACCAGCCTTTGTGACGGCTTGTTGGTATGGCGATATGTCACTAGTCGAGTTATATGTATCCCACAGTGCAAACGTCAACGAACCTGGAATCAATGGTAACACGGCTTTGCATGCCGCGTCCTGGACTGGCAAAAAGGACATTGTGGAATATTTGATCAACCGAGGTGCAAGTGTCAATGCTACTTTTCGGAACGGTATCACACCGCTCGCCCAAGCTGCGCAGTATGGACAACTTGAAGTAATGGAGATCCTCCTCAAGCATGGCGCCAATACTCTGCTAGCCGATAGTAATGGTCGACTACCGCTTCATAATGCAGTGCAAAGAAAGAGTGTTGAGGCTGTTCAACTCCTCCTCCAGGACGATTATGTGGCAGTGCATTCGATTAATCAGATGACACATGTTGGATGGTCACCTCTTTTCTTCGCTGCTGATAGTCGCGACGCGGAACTTGTATCACTGCTGCTTGCCAGAGGAGCAGATCCGACTGAGGTTGGCTACGAAGGACGAACACCTTTATTCTTGAGCGCCATAAAAGGGGATCAGCAAACATTTGAACTGTTACTCAAGCTCTGTGATGATGTCTCCAAGACGGTTAACAGAGTTACCGACTGGTATGGTACTTCTTTGCTTATCGCAGCTGTGCGGGGAAGAAATGCTGAAATTGTTCGACAGCTTGTCCGAGCTGGAGCAGACTTGGGGCGCCTCGATTACGAAAATCGTTCCGCACTTGATTGGGCTATCTATCAAGGGTCGGATGAGATAGCAGAGTACCTTCTTACAGAAGCTGCAGCGTTGGATACGCGGGATCTTGCATATGAGGATTGGACTCCTTTGCATTATGCTTGTCAAGGAGGTTACAAGAATATGGTGGGTTTATTGCTACAACGCGGTGCGGACGTACTCCAAGGCACATCTTCAGGCTGTACTTCCCTCGAAATAGCTGCGACCAATGGTCACTATGAGATTGTCAAGATGCTTCTTGACCACCCAACTGGAGATGATGCGCTCAATATCGCTTGCGATGAAGGGGAAACACCCTTGTTGACAGCTTGTGAAATGGCCCATGTTGAGATTGTCCAACTCCTTCTCGATCGTGGAGCGGACATCTCTCACAAATCATCACATGGGTTCACACTCATTGATTATGCAGCCCTCAGTGGCAGCCTTGATTTAGTTGTGCTCGTCCTTGACAGATGTGGGCCTACTTGCTTTGCCGGTACTTATACTCTACACAGTGCAGCTGAGGGCGGAAGCAAAGAAGTTTTCGATTTGCTACGTCAGCATTATAAGATCAATTCTGAAAGATATGACACTGGCGACTCAGTTCTACAATGTGCAGCCTCTGGCGGCAAGGCCGAAATTTTTGAGACTGTTATTCAGGAATGTGACGCGACCCTTCTTAACGCTCGAGATAATCAGCATCAAACACCATTGCAGTGCGCCCTGGCCGGTGGCAAACCGACAATTGCTAAAATGCTTCTTGATCGCTACGCGAGTAGATCACCACCACTCACTTTCGATCCTAATGATGTCTTTGCTGCGGTCACCGGAGGCAATGTTGAGTGCTTGAAACTACTACTGGAACACGATCAGAAATCATTCATGGCGGCTCAAATTCATGAGGCATGGACGCCTTTGATGGGAGCTTGTCGGGATGGCAAGCCTGACGCAATGGACTTCTTGATTGCCAAGGGGTTTAATGTGTGTGATTTGAGTGACTGGGGAACAACTTGTCTGCACTTCTACGCTGTAAACGGCCATGTGAACACTGCAAGATTCTTTACAGACATTGATTGGAAGAAAGAGCTCAGCCAAAGGTCAAAAGATGGTTCTACACCCATTCTATATGCGTGCAATCATGGCAAAGCGGACCCTTTTCGTCGATTTCTCAAGAATGGCGCATCACTGCTGGATCGACAAGAGCCTGAAAAGCCGATGACTCTCTTTTCCTTTCAAGGAGCTACTACGCTCCACCTTGCAGCTGGCAGTGGCAGCATCGAAATCGCCCAAATGATCATTGCCACATGCGGCCGAGAATGTCTGCAATGGAGGAATGAAAGCGGTGCCTGCGCTGTCCATTTTGCTGCTTCCGTTGATGATGCTGATTACATGTTGGAATATCTGTACGAGAATGGCGCGAGTCTCGATGTCGAAACCTATGCTGGAGAATCGCCCTTACTTCTCGCTGTAGCAAGTGACTGCCGTACTTCAATGGCTTTCTTGCTCAAGAACGGCGCATTGCCTTCTGACCTGGGAACGCGAAGTGTTCTGATGGCTCTTGCGGCTGGGAGTGACAGTCCTTATATGCTGAAATGTTTGCTTGACCACGGTTGCAAGGTAGAAGAATTGACCTTGGCAGGAGGAGTGACGCTTTTACACATCGCTGCAAGCTCTGGAAACGAGGACACGATGCGCTTCCTACTTGACAAAGGTCAGGTGTGGGACCAGCGGGATGACCATGGTTGGACGGCAAGAGACTGTCTGAAGGCGCCTGGAGAAAGCAACCTGGAACATTACATCGATCAATTGCCGAAAGACAAGCCGGTCTGGCTGAAGCCTGCAAAGTGGGCCATCAGCACAGCTTCCGGTGACGACTTTGTATCAATAGGGGACGAGAATACAGTACGGCTTAAGGGTAAGTGTGTTTCTACCTTAGGCAACCCTGAGCTCACATTATGCAGTTTCGAAGCCAGGCCCGAGCTCAAAACCAGAAACTTCCTCCATCCGTGTTCTAACAGCCGATCATTACTTGCTTCCTACTGCTGACGCGTCGTATTTCGAGGTCACCATAACATCATGTCCACCGACCAGGTAAGGCACAGACTCTCGAAGACGATAACCTCCTCACTAACTTCTTCTAGCGCAATAGCAATAGGTGTGGCCGTATTCATCGGAGACCGGAAGCAAGCTCGCTACTGCACAAACATGTACTATGGAGATAGTGGCTGGTTTGGCTGTGGACGGTACGATGACGGTGACTTTTCAGTCCCATTTGGCGAGGGCGACACAGTCGGCTGCGGTATCGACTACGACGCTGGAGCGCTCTTCTTTACCAAGAACGGGAAATGCCTAGGTGAGCACACGCTTCTACCCATAGTCCTCCAATCAATCCTCATCAGAGATCCCATTTTGAGCTGACTATTTTGGATTTGGTACCAGGCACCGCAATGGACGAATACCGACCGCGAGTCACGCCAGCACTCTTCACCACCGAGGCAGAACTGCAGGTCAGCGGTAACTTTGGTGCCAAACCATTCATGTTCGATGTTTCCGGACATGGGTACGGCGACAAGGGCTGTAGACAGTGCTATCTGCCCGATGGACAGCTCAGGGTGCTGTATGGCAAAAACAGGAATACCGGCAATATTGTCCTTGACAGCGCAGGGATGGTCAAGCCCGATTGAGAGTCCCGAAACGACCCATTTTTCCCAAATCTACTTATAATTAGGCTTGGTCGGTCGGCGGGGCATGCTGTTGTGCCTCCATTTTTGTACGAAGCCACTTTTGATGATGATGGTCTCGGAATAAAAAACAAGCCCAGAAAGTCTGGAGCTTCCAACATCACCCCATTTTCGGCAGTGCCTCGCTGAGCCAAAGGGAGGCGTGGGAACTGAATCGTTTGTCTCCGAATGAGGCTAATAATTCACACGCTTTGGCATGAATATTTTCGCCTTCCTTAATTGAGGACTCATACGGCCAAGCTCGGCGGGAGCTCAGCCGCAGGCATTAAGCACCGTCAAATTGTCTCGTGTATGGAACGAAAACCGGAGCGGTTTTCAATGCTGAGATGTCGAGAATCAGCTGTGGAATAATCTGGGGGAGCGGTTTTCTTTTGAGGCCAGTGGTTGAGAAGCTCAGGTTAAGGTTAAGCGCACCGGCAAATACTGTACAATGCGACAAGATGTCAGAGGGAACACAGGAGGGGTCGACACAGTAGTGGCATTGTAGGGAGCGAGTTTTGAGAGCGCCAGCACCAGCACCAGCACCAGCAACATTTTGTAATTGGTATACCTACCTGTTCTCTTTGATGCGGGATATCTGCAACTCGATCTATATAGACAAGGCTAGTTCAAACAATGTTTTCTAATCTCGACCAGCTTCTTCCCCGCGATGGAAAAATCGCTTCCAAGAGAGTTTCTAGCGGGATTTCCTGAAGCTTCTGCATGCATTATGGGATTTCAAGCTCGGGTTTACTCCTATCGGCCTCGTTCCAGGTCGTTAATCATACAGTAAGCAATGGAGCGTATCAGGCATGGCGAGTTTTGCCGGGGCGTCGCAATGACCCATGTTCATTCCGGATCCTTTATCAACGCCTCAGCGAAGTCGTCCAATTTGATCCATTTGAACATGTTCCCCCATTTTGCCTTAAAGTCCCGTCTGCGATACAACGCACTCGTGTTGAGCTTGAAGCTCACCAGCTCGACCATCCAACCCTTGTGCAGAGCCCGCTCGACCATTCGCAGAAAGCCGTCAGAATACTCCGCTTCGGCAGCATCGCCGGTTGCGAGAACGATTGTGGAAGGGGTCTCGGCGTCAAGGATGGAGTGGGACATCTTAAGATGAAGGATTTCGTCGACGCCTTGTTCTGACCATTTGTATGTAGCTGCGGGAGTAGAGAGATAACCTGGAGTTTCGGAACCACTAGTTTCGCCGTAGGAGATACCCGAGGTAGAATTGTAGCCACCACCGGCCGTGGCAGAATGTGGCTTTCGTCTGGAGATAGGTGCCTTTGCTTTTTGCACTCGGTCGAGAATATTCGTTTCGTAGCCGCAAGATTCTGCCTGGTCGACGACTGGAGTGCGATCCGAGCCGGACAGAATTCGCTTCGCGGCGGGTCGACCTCTTTCGAGGACGAGAGATAGATTGTGAAAGTCCATCGGAATGCGACGAACACGAGTAGTAATTGGTATCCCGCGAGCCATTTTCAGGCAGTCGTGAAAACCAATCGAGATGTTGGACATGTCAACAAAAACGTGAACGCCGATTGGGGAAGTGTTCAAGGGGCAGAAGGCGGGCTCCAACAGGCTAGAATTTTTGAGATATTTCTGCTCGTCAGGAAACCACTGGGCCAGTTGATTGAGAAGGTTGATCTTTCGCAATCTGGGTGTGAGGCCATCGACGGAAGTAATTGTGGTTTTGTTCGAGGTAAGGATATTGGCCGAGGCAGTCCACAGGAAAGGATTCGCGACGGGCCATCCTTTCTTAGCAGGTGTCCGCAGAGTACTAGTCTCTTTGGGTGGAGAGGGCGAAGTTGGTGGAGAGAGGTTGTCTGCAGGCCGAGGGCGCCCGAGCAAATCTGCAATGACAGCCCGTCGATCCGGAGAGCGTCTCAAAGCCTCCAACTCTTCTTCAGAATCTCCATCAGTAGCCG
Organism: Incumbomyces delicatus; assembly: GCA_017655985.1. Classification (NCBI taxonomy): domain Eukaryota; kingdom Fungi; phylum Ascomycota; class Eurotiomycetes; order Chaetothyriales; family Trichomeriaceae; genus Incumbomyces; species Incumbomyces delicatus. The sequence goes on from JACJVS010000004.1 coordinate 1,413,483, forward strand.
TTTCAGATACGGTTCCTGCGGGGTCTTGAGCAATTTTCAACTCTCTTTCCCTTGCCCTCGCTCTTCGGGCAGCTCGTTTTCGAGTTCGAAGGTTCGCAGCAGAAATGAGTTCTGCCTCGACATTGTCTTCGAGGTCAGCACCGTCAGGCTCATCGCGGCACTTGAGCCCTTTCACGAACTGAGAAGATTCGGCATCTAGTGTTCTAGCGAGCTCGTCCTTGTGGGCACGGGGTTCCGGGACGCTCAGCGGCGACGTATTACCATCGATGCCAAACATCCGCCAAATTTCGGAAAAGTCGCCCAACGCCGTAGGTGTATTGTGTGGGTAGGATGACGATGAAACTGCTGGTAAAAGATCTGGTTGATCTTCAGGTGCGTTTGCAGACCGCAGGATTCGGATGGCGGACTCAAAACTCCACGCTGCATCTGGTTCGTCAGGAACTTCCATGGTGCTCCTGGATAGTATACGAGTACAAGCTTTCAAATCAGTGACGGCTGTAATGGTCAAAAGGGGATTAATGGAGGGTGTAGGGCGTGTATTAACGTGATCGAGACAATGGGCATGGCTGAGTTGTGGAAAGACGAACACGTCGTTCTCGACGCCAGAAAATGAAGATGTGAGAAGCTGCAAGAGCTATATGGAGTATAACTACACAAAAGACGGGAGAATGCCTCGAACAAGTGACAATTGAGGGTGTGTGGGAGATCGTCTGCTCGTCGGAGTCACAGGATACTTGCACGTCGCGAACGTACGATCCGCCACCCACGTGCAAGATCGCAGATCTCGGAGGAGCCCAGGAGCCCGATCGGCTAGATATTACTAACTGTGAAGCCCAGAGAGGCCTATTATGATCCGTTAACCACTCTACATTCTCGCCGGCTGCGAGCAATTGCGTCGCTCCTCACTTGCACAATTCACGTACAAATTAGTCTTCAGGCGGACGAAGTCGTACGCTAGGGTGCGGAAAGAGTTCTGGTTGAGATGGAATGTCCGGTGCACTATCGTCGCGCTTCACAATCCCGCTCCTCACTCTCTGAGCTAATCTATACTTCTGAGTGGTCCCATTCCTACTTGGTACACAGCCAACCTGTTTAGGCCAGACTCCTTTCTCTACACGAGCTGCACATCCTGATCGAAATGCCATAGACACAAACCCACCCTAGTAAAAGCAGTATCGCTGACCACGAGAGCTGCACCGTGAACACCTTGCTAATTGGACAAATATTTGCAATACATCTTCGTCGTTGCGTTCAGCCGTTTTTACACCTTCGCAAACACCCTATCGAGTTTGCTGAGAGCCATCTTGTCCTCTCTAAAGGCAAGTTTCTCGCTTGGAATGTCCTGCGGGGGTGCACCATACTTCGTTCCACCTGGACTGACACTGCCTTGCTGCTCGCTTTCTTCACTGGAAGTCGTGGGCTTCGAAGGTAAAGGTGTAGCTTGCGCAGCTGCATTCACCAACGTCGTTATTGAAGGTGCTTGACTCCCAACTATTACGCTTGTTTGGTACTGCTGAGACTTCTGTCCGGGCGACTCGGTATGAGTTCTGCCATTGGCGGCTAGTGCTGCGGCGTTCGATGTGTTGCTGTTTTCCGTTAGTCGAGGATCGATCTGTGCAGCCGAAGCCCGATCGGACCCGGGCGTGATGGGGTAGGCATGTGTACTTGTTGGCGGTATCAGAGGCTTGTCTTGGGAATATGGAGGCACAACATTCGGCATCGAAAGGCCCGGCCTTGGTGGACTCTTGGGTATGGGCATGGAGCCACGCAACGGCCGTTGATCGTAAGAAGATGGCGGAGCAGCGTTAATTGGGAAATGCGGAGGCGGCGCCGCCGGTACTGGTGGTGCGCCAAAGGCCGCTGGATGGTAATATCCTGGCAAAGCGTGGGCATAAGGGTAAGGAAAGTGGCCAGGCGGGGTGTGCAAGGGACTCAATGGGTAGACGTAGCCTGGGTGTGGAATGAATCCGGTCATGAATCCTGGTGGAGCTGGAGATGGTCTGGCGAACCCAGCGCCTGCCGCCATTACGTAGTTTGGTGCCCCGGGCATGGGTGATCTCGTAACTGCTGGCGTGTTGGATGCATCTGCAACCGTAGATTCCGGGTACATTCCTTTGGGAATTTGGATTGTCGACAAGTTCGGGTCATTGCTCGGCTGTCGCAGAACTTGGGATGTTGGCTGGGCTCGAGAAAAATAGCTGATGAGATGAAGATGTTGCCCCGTCGAGGTTGTCAAACTGAACGATTGCTTCATCAACCCATCCGGCTTGTACCGATATCCGTCCGGACCCTCTTCGCCATCCAGCCCGTCGTCCATCCCATTCGACCCACTGTCAGGAGTCTTGTTGGCTCTGGCCTGATTGCCGCTGCCATTGACAGGCTGGACAAGATTGTTCCCTCCACGTTTTCCCTCCATCTCTCGGTACGTTAAAAAGCTGCCAGATACGCGGCTAGCACTCCAACTTTTCCCATCTGTCCACCTCCGCATCCCCGCTTCTCGCTCGTCCCAAACGAATACCGAGCCAGACCTGATCGACTGTCGCTCCTTCTCTGATAGCCGTCGTTGAACTCGAGGTAGGAGGCCGAGACGGCAAGCTTCGAAGAGGATTATCGCATCATTGGGTGTGCGCACGTGGCCATTGTATGTTTCCATCGCCGGCGACTGCTTCCGCTATACTCCCAACAAGATGCCTCGTCGGTGGCCCGATAGCCTAGTGGGAACGACTCTGAGAGCAAACAAGTGGTTGAGGAGCAAGTTAGAAGCGCAGCGCTTCCGAAATTGTTGTGTCTTGTTTTGTCTTTATGATGGAGCATTCGAGACCCGATACGAGCGAGTGTCTCGTTCGGTCAACACAGGCAGGAATATTTATTGTGATTGGAAGACGCCTAAAGCACTACTTGTGTATGTAATTGTGAATGCGGTTGAGGATGAGTGACAGATCTCGAGTGCGACGAAATTCGAGTGTCGATCGTAGTGAGGATGGAGTCAGAAAGGGAGGAATAAGAGCAGTTGGGATCGCTCTGCGGCCGCCCAGCGTTAAGTAATATAAAGCCGTGTGTTCGCCTGTTAATACGACTACAGGTGGAGGCATTAGGAGATCCAGAAACGATCGGTGGCGATCGGAGCTGATCCCAGGCCCTTCCGGGGAAAGCGCCGCTCCCTTGGAGGCATGCTTTTCAAGTAGTGGAGTCTACATCTTACGCTTCTTCGCTATGCTTAAAAGCACCCGAAGTCAAACCCTTCCGCACCACCCTGAAAATCGGCATCGGCAATGTTCTCTCCTTTGAGTTGTGTGAGTATGGAGTATTTTCGCAAAACCAGCGCAGCGCAGCAAGAGCGTATTCGCAGACAGCTGGATGCAAGAGTAAGTCAATATGTTTCTACCTTGTTCCGACTCGTTCCAGGAGCAACGTGGCTGCTGATCGGATAAAGTTTGTCATTTGTGTTGAATGCCTAGAACTGGCCAAGACCCAGATAAATGAGCCCTGGAAGAACAAGACATTTCCAAGACTGGGCGCGAAGTTGACCGAGCGTTCCAACGAGTCAAAATGCGCGACCAAGAAGAAGCCAATGCACGCTTCCTGGGCCAAGCCTCGTTAAACAAGACTTTCAACAAGAAGTTTTGTCCACTCCGTGGGCTGATAACGCTCCATGGCTCCACTTGGACGCACATCTTCATAAAGCCAAGCATTGTCAGCAAAGCCGATATCGACTTTTGATACAGCTAACAGCTGGTTTCTCCAAGTGAAGAGCTGAGTACAACGCACCAACAGGCCTCCGGCTTCTCGTCAATCTTGACCTCTTTCCACAAAATCCGTCTGCAAGTGACTTCAAACAGCGTTTCGATTGAAATTGCGCGGTTTTGAGGCGCGACAAGATTTCTGGCGGCTTGGCCACTACGCTTGGCCGCAACTTGGCAGAATTGGCAAGCGCCACAACAGGCACAGATAATGACAAGCGCAAATTGCTTTCCCCGATGCGGTTACTGAAACGTACTCGCACTTCTTGGCATATCTCATTCCGATCCCTTGCGGTGCCCAGTAGCGATAGCAGTGCGCACATGCAGCGTAACCGCTACTCACACCCAATGGACATTATTGATTCGTTATGAGAGCAACCATGTTAGTTTCTCGGATTGCTTTACTCCAGCTTACGTATTGACCCAGAGTCTTTGGCCTTGAAACCGAGGATCAAGATGCCTCACTGTGTGTCCGAGAGTCCGTGGGACGACGTGGACGACCAAGCAATGCAAAGCATACGTGGTCAAGCTTGTCAAGCATCAGGAGCCATCCAAAAACTTGGTGCAGGACCCTGCCTGCGCGCCCTGGGCCCCGCTTGACTTTCTTCGTCAGGTTGCGTTCCATTTACAAAGGCTTGGCAAGCCGTGGCATGCTTCCGCTGCTGCGTGAGCTTGGAAATCCTGGGTTGGCTTGGCTGAGAAGAAAGGATATTCCTTTTCACTCTTCACCGAACAACAAACTTTCCAATTTTCTCATGGCGAGATGAAAAAGTCTGCTCCACGTGGGAGCAGTGAGAACCAAGTTGTGTATGGTGGTTGGCTAACAAATTGCCATGAGCTTTCTCTGGTCGAGCTAATTTGCTCAACTAAGTATACGTGCGCAGACTAGTTGACACTATGCGGCTTGAGAGCTGGGAATAGTGCTTGGCCATCGGAATTCGAGGTAGGACGATTACTTCGTACCTAGGTATGCATAACTTGACCATCGTGGCCTACTTTCCATACTTCAGAGATCTCTCTTTGTTTCGGAACCAGAGGATGTTGATGGTGAATGATTATGAGAACATTCCACCCGATACATGTGGGACGAGAAAACTATCTCGAAGACTAGATTACTGCCAATGCCTTACGAAGTCTTTTGCATTTCTATTGATCAAATATGTCCAACATATCACGGTGCGGTTCAGCTTGGCTTGCATCGTCAAACGCTAAAGCAGGAAGAAATTGTGGAATGAGGCAGTGCAAAGCATACCAAGGATCTTCTCAGCACGGAGGAATGCCTTGGCATGGCAAGGTGGCCACGGAGTGCGAATACCCACTTGCTTGGCCAAGGTTTGCTGCGCATGTGGCACGTCACAAGATTCGCCTATCGCTAATACTGTTGCTTGGTCGAACTTGCAGGACGCAGATCTCCTTCCGCTTCTGGTCTACTTGTTACGTTCTGTTTCGAGATCTCGTTCGAGTTCAAGATCTTGTCCGAGAGTGACCTCCTGAGCAGCCCAAAGTTCAGCGTACAAGCCTTTCTTCTCCAAAAGGTCTGCGTGCGTGCCCTGCTCGGCCACTGCGCCGTCTCGAAGCACGAATATAATGTCGCTGTCGAAAATTGTCCTTAGTCGATGGGCTACAAAGAGACTGGTGCGAGCCTTCTCTCTGAGGATGCTGTTGATATTTTGCATCACAGTCTGCTCGGTGTACGTATCCAGAGCGCTCGTTGCTTCGTCGAAGAATAGCAGCGGCGGGTCTTTGAGCAAGAGGCGAGATACCGCTAATCTTTGCTTCTCACCTCCAGAAATCATCATTCCTCGTTCGCCAACCTTAGTTTCGTAGCCTTCTGGCAATTTTTCGATATGTTCGTGAATTCTCGCTCGCTGCGCAGCCTTCTTGACATCTTCAAAACTTGCGTCTATCCTCCCATATCGAATGTTGTGCTCAATCGTGGCATTAAAAAGGGGCGTATCTTGCGGCACCACACCAATGCTCTGTCTCAGACTATCGAGACTAACTTCTGTGATATCCTGACCATCAATGAAAATCTTGCCGCTTTGCACGTCGTATGAACGGAACAACAGTCTCAGTATGGTCGATTTACCACAACCGCTGGGGCCAACGATAGCAACCTTCTTCCCAGCGGGAATAGTCATGCTCAGGTTCTTCAGGATTGGGCGGTTTGGATTGTAACCAAAGCAAACATTCTCGAATTTGATCTCGCCGCCTCTTGTCAACGCCAGGGGTCGAGGGTTTGCTACTTCCTTCACTGAAACGTTGACTTTCTGAAGGTTGAAAAGAGTTTCCATGTCAAGCAGAGATTGCCTGAGCTCACGATACACAGAACCAAGAAAGTTCAAAGGTACGGAGAGCTGGAAAACAAGCTGATTTACCATGACAAGGTCTCCCACCGTCAACGAGCCGGCAGCAACACCATTCGCAGCCATGTACATCATTGCAGCTAGCGCGCTGGAGAAGATGAGGTTTTGTCCGCTATTCAAGAAGGTAAGTGAAGTCGTGACTTTGATGGAGGCGTCTTCGTACTTCTTCAGTGCCTGGTCGTATCTATTGACTTCGTATTTTTCGTTGTTGAAGTACTTGACCGCTTCATAGTTGATCAATGTATCAACAGCTACGGTTGCTCCTTGATTATCGGCCGCATTAGCTTGTCGCCGAAATTTTGTTCTCCAACTTGTAGTGGTGATGGTAAAAGCACTGTACGCGACCATTGTTGCAGCAGTCACGGCAGCAAAGGAAGCACCATAGTTATAGGTCAAGATACCACAGACCATGGAAATCTCCAGCACTGTAGGGAAAACATGGAACAACATCGAAGTCAACAAGAAGCTGATGCCTTTAGTACCTCTGTCAAGGGCCCTTGTGAGACCGCCCGTCTGGCGCGAGAGATGGAAATTAAGGTCCAGTCGTAGGAGGTGTGCAAACACATTTCGCGCCACATTTCTGATGGCTCCTTGAGCAACGCTGGCAAATACAGCATTTCGAAGTTCTTGAAAAACAGTGGCGCCGATCCGGGTTACTCCATAAGCGACAATCATGGAGCCTGCGACTGTCCAGGCTGTGCCTCCGACCGACAAAAAGTCGATATTCATAGCGTCAACGATATTTTTAAAATAAAAAGGAACGTTGACGTTGAGGACCTTCGCGCCAACTAGTAAACTAAGAGCTGTCGCCACTCGGACTTTCGTGCCAACTTCGTGTTTTGGCCAGAGGTACTGGATCATCTCCTTCACAATGGCGAAATCAGCCTGCCGCTGCTCCTTATTGGATGGATTCTTGTCCCCCTGGACATTGACACCTTGGGCAGCGCCCGCATTTTGAGGTTTTGGTTCAGGTTTTAGAGCGGACTCTGGTACTGAGATATGCAGCGCCTCGGCTTTCGCTGGAACATCATCCGGCGTCTTAGCTCGAGACTCCCGCTGTTTCCCGTTTTGCTGATGCCAAAATGCTGCTCGGGTAAACGGTCGATATTGCGCTAATATCCTATTTGGGTGGCGAGACGGGATTGCCACGGCATACTCAGGCCAAGTAAGATGCCGTGTACATGACTTTGTTACAGCTAATCGACAAAGCATTTTGGACTGGTGGAAAGGGTACACAAGCTTTACTGCTGTTTAGAGGAGAGCAGGCATCAACAGCCCACTCCCAAGGTCCTCAATATCATCAGATTTCGCCGCGCCAGACAACAGCTTCGGCGAATCCGGAGTTCGGGAAGGAATTGATCAAGTAATCTCCAAAGAGGCCACGAGGCATAATGGCGTGTTTCTTCGCTGATGGCTATCTATGGCAGCCCAAGACTACGGAGAGGCAAAGAAGCCCACACCGCTTGCGTTGGCCGACCATACCGATATTCCGGAGTCGCCAACCTGCATACTTCGTACTTTGCTGGTTTTGAGAGTATTGTAATAGCAGCAAAGCGCCGCACGTCGAAGCACGACCATATTTCAGCCTCCTTGAAATTCCCCTCAACGATGCATGCGGCCAAATCTCGACCTGGATCCCGTCGATCTTGCCTGAGGCAACACTTCATACGAAATCATTATTTGCCTTCTATCGAACAACCGCCTATCTGACGTGGGGCGTCTGTCCGATTTGTTGGATCATAGCATTGAACATGTCTTAGGCAACAGCTGCAAAAACACGCTATATGAAATCAAGCATCTTCGGTCCTGTAGCAATATTGCTTTGCACGCATTCTTTTCATGGGATTTTGCCTCAGGGTTTATAGATCGGCAAGTCTCCTGGCAAGAGGATTTTCTTCAGAGCGATCCACCCCTTGAATAAGCAGAATCTGAAACGGTCGCCAATCTAATTTCAATTATGACTTCATCCCAGTTTCTCCGAACCACGAAGAGTGGAATATATATCTAAGACTCGAAAGCAACACTTTCAGACGATTGCCAATTCCTCAAAACCAGGCTGGGCCTCTAGGGGAACGTGTTGACGAAGAGTTCGAAAAGGATGCCAAAAGCAACCCTGAGGTGGGAAAAGCGACAAGAATTATTATGGTTGAGTTTGTATTTTCTGGGCTCTGTTATCTTTTCGCTAACAATTCTTGTCAGAAACCCATTTCATCCCAGTGCCAGCGATCCGATTCAACATGCAACTGTCTCTTACGAGAAGGACGATGGGTCATTTGTCAATGACAAACCAAGACACGTCGCTGAGAAGCCAGATGAACAATCTGAGGTGTGTATTGAAATGAACCATACCTGGAAGAAAATTCTACTGACCGTTCTAATAGAGCGATGCAAACGCGAATAAGTAAGCCTGGGACTGAAATCTGAACTTTTAGAAGATAGCCTAGATCTTATTGCTCGTTTCGCTGGATTTCACCTTGCCTCTAAGTGATCTTCCAGCTGTTTATCCAACCATCCACTCTCTAGTATTTCCTTCGCCGTGGGCCGTGTAGTAGGATCGTGGTCTAATACCTTTTCCAGAAAGTGAATTTCGTTCTCTGGAAACTCTAAGTACTCTAGTATTGACCGGATTGTGATGTCCTTTCGGCTAGGATCTAGTCTAGGCCACTGGCCTTCGCATTCTTCGTAGCAACTTATTAAACTCAACCGAAAGTCGTGGAATATATCTTCCTTAACCCTCTTCTCGTATATTCTGGTTGTGTTTAGAGTAGATTCCTCAGGCAGTCGATCATAAAGGCCCCAAATGTCGGGTTGAATGTAAGCCTGGATCATATGGGCGTACTTTAAAAAGACAAAGTTAGCGAGGAATATTACCAACCTATAGTTATACATACCACCATGCCCCAACCCCATATATCAACTTCCTTGGACCATCTGAGACCGAAAAGAATCTCAGGACTTCGGTAAGGCATCGGTTGGGCGATTCCCTTAGAAGGGGGTAAAGCTATTGATAGTCAAAGGTTACTTTCGTCTTTAGAGCTGGGATTCAAATACCAGGCCATGTGGACCCAAGATCAGACAACTTAGCAGATAATCCATTCAACATAATATTTTGAGCCTTGACATCTGGATATTATACATTAGAAACTTAGCGCTTCAAGATCGACTGTATTCGCTCCGAACCTAGATGGATAAACCCCCTTAAATGCAACTCTTGGATCCCCTTAAGAACGTCCTTCATGATCTTTCGAATGCCTATAAGGCCAAAAGATGATAGGTATCCTTTTTCGCGGGCTTCCCACAGAGTTTCAGGAAACTACTCTAGGACCATACCGTGATCAATAGTCTTATCCTCAGGATCCTGAATGGCGTCTAGAATGCATCGAATGTATTATGCATCTTTCAACTTCCTTAATTGTGATATCTCTTTTTGAAAATCCAGCCGAGATTGAGGATGGTTAAGTCTACGAAACTTCACAACCACCGGATGGTTGTCTGACCGTTGAGCTTTCCAGACATGCTGTTTGATCCCTGAGATGGAACGAGGATGAATGGGTTCAATGAGGGAGTATACCGCCTTTGATCGGCCTATGCACTTCATGTTCCTTTTCTAAATTCATGGTGCTAAAACGCAATCAGCAGAACGTTCCGGGGATGAAATCAATCGGAAATGATCACGTGATTCTTTAGGGCTCGAGCGTCCGGAGGCGTTTTACTAAAAGGAGTTAAAAAAAAATCATTTGGCGACAAGTTGCCAAGTTAACTTTATCCATTTCCCCTCTTCATTCTTTAATCCTCAAGATTAAATATCTCTGCTAGACATTCTAGGACTGACATGACAACATTCAAACGTAGCAGCCACTGGAGCTGCTGCCAGATCGACGGTGAGAGCGAGAGCGAGAGCGTTCTTGATCGCATATGATCTGAATACTCTAGGGAACGCTATATTCAATACGGCATGTATTCTGGATCTGTATAACGAGCTCTTGTAGGATCAAGCTATGCCTCCTTACCGTAAAGATACTGGTTGATGTTCGTTGGCTCAGAAATCTCACACACGCTGCCTCTGCCTGTGATATTGTTGCAGCTGAGCAACGCCGTCTCAACCATGTCTTCAGTGCTGCTTGGTCCACTGCTATGCGTCCTGATTCCAGCGATGACTTTCCGACACCACAGCAATGGCTGAAGCTGCGGCAGTAGTCGGAGTGGTCGCATCCATCGCAACACTCGTCAATTCAGGTGCGAAGATCACCCCGTAACTTCACGACTTCACCCCTAAGACATCGGAAGTTCCTCAATCCTTCAAGTCTCTTAAGAAGCGACTGCCGCTCCTTACTCCGACCTTAAATCTCATTAAACGGCGGGCAGACGCTGGACGTCTCTCGGCCGAAGCATCGACCGCACTCCGGTCTCTAACCCAAAGTACATCGACCCAACTGAGGGTGATCGAGCCTTGTCTGTCGAAGATCACCCTTTCTTCCGACGCCTCACGCCTTCGGCGCGCCGTGAAGGCGCTCCAGAGTCTGACCAAAGATGGAGACATTCGAATGGCGGTAGAAAGAATCGATCAAGGTATCGACTTTCTCGTCTTAGATTAAAACACTCAGTATATAGATACGAGTGATCGGATCCTAGTAGCCCTTACTTAACTGCAGTTACGGACAGTCTAAAAATCGTTACTCCTAGGAGAGTATAGTTTTAGAAATATCGCTACGAATAACCACGTAAGTGCCCAGCTTAGTGATATCCACCACGTATATTAGCAGGTAACAGCAGATACTCTTAAGGTGTTTGGCCTCTGTCTTAACTCGGCTCTATTAATCGAGCCTGACAGCTTTATCGGATGGGCCTGGGAGCTTAAGGAGATAGTATAGGTTTACGGCCTTGGGGGAGCATCTCGCTGCATAGTCACGTGATTGGATCTTGGAGCAAGCAGCTGGTTGTGCTAGTGAGGCGTCTCCGGAGCATGCTGGACTTAGCTTGTGTGCCCTGAAGCTCCATACGCGTCGGGAAAAAGTATCAGGACTACACAAATAGCTACACTGAGTACACACCACCTGACTAACCCACAGCATGCCTCTCGTACCATCGAGCTGCCTGAGACCACTCTTGACGCGGCCGGGAAGATGGGCTCTCCCTGCCCTCTTCGTTGCTGGACGAAGAGTCGGCGGATATAAATACATCTCGATTCAGCAGACGCCTTCGACACCAACGAGCACTATCGACGTCAAGGCAAACTCGGTTACAACCTCGACCCCTGGTAAGCTAGACTCACTGCCGCGAATGCCAGCAAGGCGCTCATCTGACCTGGGTAGATGCTACCTTTGAGGTGCTCGGCAGCCCCTACTCCCTCCTCAGCGTCACTCTCGCGCCATCGCAACCACTTCATACCCGGCGTGGCACATTGGTTGGCCTTTCTGGAGACCCAACGTCCGTCGTATCGACTCTACGAACTCTGAACCCGATCCGACGCGCGTTAGTCGGAATCCCCTTCCTCTATCAGCGCATCACCTCGACATCGCCAATCTCCCTCCTCGTCTCCACTAAAGCAACAAATACATCGCTTTCAGTCCTCCAGCTCGATGGCACACAAGATTGGAAGCTCGCTCAACGAGCTACATTGCTTGCCTGGACAGGCTCGAGCTTGAACGTAACACCTACTATTACGTCAAAGCTGAGCTTAGTGCATTGGGGAACAAGCAATGTCACGGGCCGTGGTCTGCTTGCCCTCTCGGCCAAAGGCCACACATTTGCTCTTGATCTTGCAAAGGGCGAAAGTTACATCGCCCATCCGAGCAATATTCTAGCCTACACGATCACGAACTCCCCCTTACCCCAACCATTCCGCTTCCGATCCTCTGAACCTCGCTTCCAGATACCGCTGCAGCTTGGTAATTGGTTTCCAGACAACCGCTACATCCGAGCACTGAAAACAAGTAATGCTTATAAGTTTCTCCAGTCTATTTCGTTACGTATTAAAACCTGGTCACGACGAACGATATGGGGAGATAGGCTATTCCTGCGTTTTGAAGGTCCGACAACAGTCCTTCTACAAAGCAGGGCAAACAGAGTCAGCGAAATCTTGACCAGTGAGCAAATCAATGAGATTGCGGATGCACCAGCAGGCGTCGTCGAGCAGACGATACGAAATGTCCGCATAGCACAAGAAGATCCATCTCACAGACCTTTGTCAACCAAGAAGCTAGCATCAAGCCCTAGTCAATCACTGTCGACTACACCAGACGAAGCTCGGACCGGTGTCACTGGAGCCACGACCAGCTCTCAAACCAGCAAAGCAGTAGAGCAGCATGCCCCACAGGTTGTGCAGGCAGCTGGCGGTAGAAGCTCAGACGCAAAGGAGCCTGCGAATTTAGGTCGAGAAGCTAGCCAGGCAGATAAAAAGGTTGAGATCAAGCCTGATCAACGGGGCACAGACCAGGCTGGATAGTAATGGACCAACGCTGATCGTCCAAGCTGTGCAGCAAGCATGATCATTATTGATAAAAAGCTGAAAATTAAGCCGAGACAGTCGCCTAAGGATAGTAATTTGTATTTCGTGAACGACACAAAACAGAAGAGAATCGTCATACATGCGAATGACGGAAGTCATCCCCGCCTTCAACAAAGGCCCGGCTTTGCTGTGGATATCATCGTTCAGATCGGCAAGGAGCACATAGAGACCGGAGTACTTTACTTCATTGAAGCTCGATCGATATATGCAGCTGCACAGTCGTGACACTCAACGAATTCTCTCTCGTAGCCCTTGCAGAAAACGTTACTGAGCAGAGTAATTAAGAAAGTCAGATAACGATTTTGGGCTGGTGTGGGCTGACTAAGCGGTGACTGCAGGAAGCCACCGGCCAGGCACTTCGTACTTCGTTCCTCGTATACTCTATCTCCCTAGATGAGAAATTCAAAAAAAAAAACGAATCCAAGATTTACAATTTCCATTTCTGTGTGAACCATTATTGTAGAGAAAATTGAGTTCTGTATTTTCTGAATTAGAGCCGTAGATCTTAATCATAGAGTGCTCATTTTGAGGAACCAAGCCTCCGTCAAGCAAAGCCATCCTAGGTACGGGAGACGTTTTTGACGTGAACTCTTAAATTTCTATTTCCAGTGGCTGCATGACCATCAATCATTACACGGTAGATGTGCAGCTTAGGGCGTGAGTACACCTGGGGTAGGCGGAGAGCTGAAAAATGTCGAGGTGCCAGCGTTGCAGGGGCTGGAGGGAAAATACGTTCTAGCAGAGATGAGCTTTGCCCTCGAAGCACAACGGGCGTACGGGTAGGGTTTGTGCTTTGGAAGCAAGGTGAGGTGACAAAGCTCACATCCGCCGGTGCTGGGTGAACCAGGAATCAATGAAAAGCAGAAATAGATGGTCATATTCTATTGAAAAGCAGAGGGAATATCTACCTAACAGACCAAACGTTATCCAATCATGGCATTACCTACCAAATCCATCTCCAACGCACGCACTCATCCTTCTTTTAATCTCTTCCTCGCTCATATCCCTCCCCTTTCGCAGGTTCTTAAAGAAGCCCCTCTTCTTGCCTGAATCTGTTGAACCACGGCTCGCAACTTTGCTTGCGGAAATGGCGTCAAGGAGATCTGTATCTGTTGCAACCGAAGAGTTGCACGACGCTCTGCTTGATCTTTGGCTAGTATTGCTGGTGTTTGTAGGGCTCGTGGTAGCTGTATCTGTCGGTGATGTAGCGAGAGAGATTGAGCTAACGTTAGAAATGCCAGCATGGCTTTGTTGGTTGATAATCCTTGGCTGGCTGTTGTCGGGCACACCAATAATCGCTGACATCGCCTTCAAGCTTGGCTGGAACATCGCAGAGGGGCCGTCTTCGGGAACGTTAGTCATCGATCGTGGTGTCAACGTTTCGGGTGGTGGCAGAGTTCCAAGGAAATAAATATCCCGCCTGGAACCTGCCTGTGCCTGAGCAAGTTCTTCTGATTGAGGAGGCATTGGATATGCACCAGGGACATGACGAGCGACTGCGTCAGAATGTGATCGTTGTGGCTGCATTGAGCATAGTGATATGTTGCTAGCCATTGAATTTCTGTTAACGGAGCTGAGAGGCGACACCAGGCTTTGCCGACGACCATCGTCAGAGTCCTCCCTCGTATATGTTTCAAGTAGCGATGCATGTGGGTGCCAAATCGGCGTAGAGCAGCCATCCTGTGGAAGATCGTTCACAATATCGACTGACTCCGACTGACGGTCCTCTACTACAGGCAGAAGAGGTTCGACGTGCCGCGCCAGGTCCCCTGTCAACCCTGTTGGGTCCTCCTCACGCTCAAGCTGTTCGAGCACAAGTCGTCTGTGTTCCTTAAGCATCTCGATACGTCTGGCACTAATGAGTTGGAACCACCGACGTTCACAACCAATTTGGTTACCTAGACGCTTCAAGTGTGGTCGAAAGTTTGTCTCAACTGATGTCAATCTGGCTTCCGCTGCTTTCTCTAATCCCTGCCTCTCAAAATATAATTCAAAATCTAGCTGCTGGCGCGCCGACTCGTGCCTCGCCTGCAACTCATCTTGCCTCTCTTGTTGCTGTTTCTGAAAGGTATCGCGTAATTTCTTCTCTCTCTGCTCACGATTGGGCTTGTCTCGGAGATACATTGTCATCTGCATAAACATGTCGTCTTCTGCTTCTTCATTTTGCCGTAGTAGCTGCTCCCACTCTTGTCGCTGCGCATCGTTCAATGCACTTGCTCGTTTCTTGATGTTTTCTTGCAGCCAAAGGGACATCTTTTTGTTCACTTCCATTGCACTGGCTTCTTCGACTTCCATTTCCTTGACGCATGCTTGTTCCAGCGACGAATGACTCGTCATTAATGCCGCGTGCTGGAAATTGATGATCTGCATAAGGATTTTCATCATTGCTTGACACTCCTCCTGGGAAGACTTCACCAATGTCTGCCTGTATTGTCGTTCTGCTTCTTCCTCCGCCTCTCGTCTGGCGATTTCTTCCAAGAGACGCGCCTCTTCCAATCGTGCCAGCATGAGCTCTTCTTCTAGTTCTCGCTGCCTTTCTTCTTCAGCTCGTCTTATCGCATCTTCACGCTCCATCTCTTCAATTTGTCTAATTGCTTCAGCTATTTCTTCTGCATCGGCCAGTGCCGCAGCATCCTCCTCTTCACGGCGTTCATGCTCCTCTCGTTGCCGTTCATCTCGTTCGTCCCGTTGTCTTCGGAGCTCTTGAAGACGTCTTTCTTTGTCTGCCTCGGTACAATTGCAAGTCCTCCATCTGGCATTGCAAACGTAGCAAAATTCGGCGCCGCAGCTACAAGTGATATGGCGGCATCCAATGGTCAGCTCAACCATTGTCCGACAACTATAGCAGCGCCTCCAGCCTTCGGTCTCAGCAATTTCGAGGGTCGCCTCGAGCCCAAAATCTTGCGGACAATCTTGCTGTTCGTCATGAGCAAGGCTGCGGCAGATGCTGCATATCCGTGTCTTGCAATGAGGACATGTTTGCTGTGCTCGACGGTCACGATGGAGCTTCTCGGGCTTGATCCATTTGCTACAGGTCGGTTCTGGGCAGTACCAACGATGGCCTGCAGGTATCTAGGCAGCAGATCAGTATCTCTTTGCAAATCTCGCATGCTTTGACGCACTGAATATTCCGCTGACTTGTCCTTGTATTCTGCCCTTTGCTCCTGTTCTAAGCAACATAGAATTGTTTTAAGCGGTATCTCAGTCAAGCAGCACTTTGGCGGAAAGGCAGATTCCGTCCTCATAGCATTCAGGACAACCTCTCGTAGACATGGCTTGCAGTAATCGTGGAAGCACCCCAGCCGAATCACATCTCCTCTAGCAAACTCATCGAAGCAGCTGATGCATTCCTTGGAAGGCTCTTCGTCCTCAGGCACGGTGGGAGTCGACATTGGAGCTGTGTTTGCAACTGGACGTGCTTTGAGAGCTAATTTTGCAGCGACGTCCTGTCGAATCTGTTTCAAACGAGATAATAGGAAATGGCCGCTTCGTAAAGCTGATTCTGAAGACCTCACAGAAGTTCCACTGCCATCCGTCTCTACAACACCATCTTGAGCTTCGATCTGAGCTTGGCCATCATCTTCATCCACAGAAACAGCCTGGGCTACCGGTCCAGCCTTCTCAACTGGTTCTGCCTCCGCTGAAATCTGGCTATCTAGCTGCTTCTCACTTTTCAAGGTGGACCATGATAGAATCTGCTGTAGTCGGTCCCTCGCGGCGACATTTTCGGGGAGACTGTCAAGCAGGGTAGGGAGGTGAGTATACGACCACATGCGGTCATTGACATGGCCTTCGACGTGACTCAGCGCCTGCCAAGTGAATTGAAATTTCTGTCCGCACGAGTTTTGATCGTCGTCGATACCAGGTAGGTTAGATTCAACTTCTGAAGCTCCCTCAGTTGCAGACATGCTGGTTGCAATCGATCCCAGCCTTAACTGAAATCACAGCAGATAAACACCTTCCCGGTATGGTTCAGGTACACGCTTCGATTGTTGAAGGTTCAACTAGGAGATAAAATGCACGTGTCGGTGAGTCCCTGTGTAACTCATCAGAAGTAGAGAACACTGAGGTACATCGAATGACCATGGTACCCATTATACATTGCTAGGTCACAGTTCATCCATTGGGCTAAGGAAGGCGCAGGGCTTGTGACAAACTCCGCATGTAGTGCACGACTGCCTTTTCCACCGTCTCACAACCTGCCCTTCTCGTCAACACTATGTCACTTCGCATTCCAACCTAGGAATAGCTAGCAAGTGAGGGCACCCAGCATAAAGAGTGCCTCACGGTATCGGAACGATATGCCGAAAGAGATGTCCCACCTCTGATCGGCCAGCCATCCTCAAAATGCAGCACAGTGTTGCAAGAGGAAGGCTTCGAGAAGGTGGAGTAGTAAAACTGCCTTGTAATTTGGTACCGGTCGAAGATCAAAGGGCCATGGATGATGGGGCGAATGTGAAGTGGCATCTTCATAGCCTAGGAAATCCGGCTTTGCGAGAAGGCTGCATAGTAACAGTCTTCCAGCCTTTCAGATTGGTGCCAGCCATGAGCACTTACATGAAGCGAGACTTAGGTTGCGATGCAGCCTGACAAGGTAAACCAAGAAACAAGCACATGAGTGGTAATTTGGGCATTTGTGAAACAAGCCGAGTGGCTCCTAAAATTAGTCAGAGCATCATAGGCACATGTCCTGACAACTTTATCTGCCTTGAGCAGGGATAATTCACGCTAAACCAGGATTGGGTCAGTGTTTGCATGATCCTGCGCGCCAGCAGTTCGCCTGTGGCCTATACGGTCCTCTCAGTGTGGCACCCAAACAATTGGGAACCAACTTGAAATAAGAAATACGGTGATGACGCTACAGTGCGATAACATAACACACTACTTGATATAGCCTAGTTGTTCTGCGGTATGAATCGACGGTGCTATGTGTTCTAATCGTAACAGTAAAATGTAAAAAAGAATGCGAACAATACGAGAGGCAGCATGACAGAGTGAACCACGGATAGAATGAAAGTCCTGTGACAAGAGAATGCACATTTGCATGATCTCATTGGCCGTATCCGATGATCCCATCCCCGAACCTGAACACTGGATCTTGGGTATCAAATGGAACGTCTTCCTCATTTGCTTCAACGGCTGCCATACTTCGAGGAAGATCAAACGGCAACCTTCCTTGCGGGCCTTGACCAAGCCCTATACCATTTTCCTCGGTACCAAAGATCGTATCCAAGAGTGCGGCGGGACTACATCCGTAGTTCGCGAGCAATGCCGCCGCGGAGTCAGCAATTTCTGGTATAACGGCGGGTCGATCAAGTTTGATATCTACAATCGTTGGAACAGTCTCAAAGATAGCTTGCTGTCTGGCAATCTCTGACTCATTGAATGCCAAAGAACCTTGGTGATACTGTCGCTCGAAACCACCTCCAAAGAGTTCGAACGGCGCGTTCAGGCGGAGTATTGCGAAATCTGCGGTGTCTGGGGTACTAACCACGGTGACGTTGTATGGCTCTAGGTAGGATTCATCGAACCCTTCAATGTAGAACTTGATTCCCGGTTCGGCATTCTGTTTGCGTAATGGAAGCGTTGAATTTTTGTTAGTGAGAAGAGTATATGCTTTCCGCTGAGCTTGATTGGCTAAACGAACGAAGAAAGGGTTTCCAGCGATACGGGAAGCTTCATCAATGTCCACGAAAGGGTTATCGAAAAGACCGAGAAGGAATTTTTCACGGAGGAGGCGACGAACCGATGTATCGAGGCGGGCTTCAGGGAGAGTGCCATTTTTAACAAGCTCAACAAGGATCTCTGGTTCGTCCTCGCCTCCGAACTGGTCGACTCCAGCGTTAAGAATCTTGACCATACGCTCTGCCGCCGTGAGATTTTCAGCACCCCAGGCGATCGGTCCAATTCGTTCACCCAGCGCAAGAATATCTGTTACCAAGGCCCAGTCAGAAACAACCACGCCATCGGAAAAGCCAAGTTCCTCTCGCAAAAGATCGGTGATGATGCCGTGGTTGAAAGCCATCCCAACTTCCTCATATTTAGTGCCAATGGGTTTCCCATAGGATGGCATGATAGTGCGGGTTTCGGCCGCTATGGCTGCTTTGAAGGGCTCCAGGTGATATTCTAGATTGTTTCCTGGGTATACCGTATTCATGCCGTGAGCAAAGTGAGGATCCCAGCCGTCCTTGGTAGGCCCACCCCCAGGGAAGTGTTTGGTAACTGTTGCTACGGAATGTCGTCCAAATTGCTCGCCTTGGAATCCTTTGATGTACGCGGCGCCCATATTGCTAGTAAGCTCAGCATCTTCTCCGAAAGTATTTGCTATTCGGCCCCATCTCGGTTCCGTAGATAGGTCGACTTGTGGGTGTAAAGCCATCCGCAAACCGACAGCCATGTATTCTTCTCGGGCAACTTCTCCGAATTGGAAAGTAATATCAATGTCGCGTATTGCCGCAAGACCTAACGTTTCTGGCCACTGCGAGAAGCTCCCAGCCTCAAACCCGGTGCCTACATTATCGGTGAAGGCGTGGCGTGGGTCGGATGATAGCGTCACTGGAATCCCAAGTCGAGTACCACGGGCAACTTCCTGAATACGATTCGCCCAAAGAGCAGTTTCTGTGGCGTTCGTAATTGGAGATGCAAGGTTGAAGTGCGTCATCAAAGCCCTGGAGAGGAGGTCCTCAGTTCCCTTCCTTTCAAGAACAGGATCAGCCACTTCGAGCGAAGCATTGGGTCCCATCAAGAGACGGCCATGAAACATCTGCCCTGCCTTCTCTTCGACAGTCATGCGAGATAGGATGTCATCAAGCCTCTCTTCAACTCCTAGTGTGGAATCTTGATAGGGCAACAAGACATCATTGACGAGTTCCGCACTGTCAGGAGCAGCTCGAACACTTGGCAACGTACGAGTGTTGAGAATTACCCCCACGGCGATGATACGCACAATTTGTTTCAGCATTCTGGTAGATGTCAATCCTTCGCAACTTCGACTTACTTGACAAGACGTGTACCAAGGTGTCCGAAGTCAACGGAATCGGGTCTACTTATGCTACGTGCCTTTGCACAGCGACCAACATCTTCCCCATCTCTGGTAGTTCATTTTGGCAACAAGGGCGAAAACTTCCGATCGCCAGCTTGGCGGTCCAGGTAGGAACATTGAAAAACCAAGAAATAGCTAGGTAGGTTACTTACCTGGGTAAGCATCGACAAGACTTTGCTGTCAACACCTCTCACCCTCCTTTAGGTGCGTCATACTGCATTTGGGTTGCAATTTCAAAATTTAAAACCGACGTTTGTATTAAAACAAAATAGAATTTCCCGCCAATTTATCATGGACAACTCGAGCTGGAAGGCCCTTTTATACCCACAAAGGCGCTATTTGACCAATGGACTCAACGACCCCTATATAGGATCTTGCGTTATCTTGGTGCAAGTTTTCTTGCCTCATTAAAAGTCCAGGGTTGAGCACCCCGCGCAACCTCGGTAGACGACGGCTAATTTTCGGCTCCCCATATTTTCCAGCAAGCGGGCTTCGCCAAGCTGCAGCTAAAAGTGATAGGAGAAGGAGATTGGCGCTCATCACGCATCCCCCGTCGTTGGCCGGAAAATAATCACGATTACATTTCCTTCTCCGTCAGCTCATGGAGGTCAAATAACACACTATTGTAACTTACTTCCCTTGCAGATGAAGAAGACTAATTTTCTATAAAGAATTATTGTATATAAATCTTCAGAACCATTGCCAGGTCTTGAAAGTACGTCATCATCTTTCATTTTGTCTTGCTCTTTGTCGTTCTTCCTTTGAAGCTCCCCTCAAAACCAGGTCGCTTGGCTTTTTTGGCACCAATCTTCTTCGCAAGCTTCTCGTCCTTTCTCTGCTGAATGTTCTCGGCCCGTTTTTTCTGTCTTGCTTCTTGCGATGATCGTACACCCTCTTGACGATCGTCCCATTTCTTCTCGCTTCGTTGCTTTTGCTTTTCCTGCCGCTTTAATGTCTTTTTCAATAGAGAAGTATCGTCTTTCACCCGTTCCCCATGAGCCCGTTTTCGAGCATTCAGCCACATATCTTTTTCCGCAATGTTCTGTTTTTTGTCGTCGTCTAAAGCGGAGACCCGTGCTTGTTTCGCTTGTGCAGCTTTCAAAGCTGAGGCAGGATCTGCAGGGCCCTTGGTCTTCTTTGCTATAGTTGCAGATCGTGTTGACGGATCGAATTGTGTCCCGTCGTCAAAGGCAATGCGACCAAATGTGAACACGCCACTGTCTCCATCGTCCAACATTGGCGATCTGGGTGATGCCAAAAGAGATCCAGAGCCTCCTGGTGAGAAACGTCGAGCCACTTCCTCATCCTGCCGTTTGGCTTCTTCCTCCTTCTGCTTTCGACGTTGTTCCTGCTTGGCAGCCTTGCGTTCCTGGTCTTTCCTCCTTCGTTGCTCTAGCAGCTCCGCTCTTGACCGCACAGGCTTTTCATCTGCTTTGCGACGAGATCGAAATTGCGATATATGTTCTTGCAATCGCTTGCGGGCGGCTTCTCGATCGGCATCAGATCGATCGGTCTTTGGGGGTAGCTCGGGCTGCGGTTTGGTGATTGGTAGATCAGACTGTTTCAAAACAGAGCTATTGGGCTGAGCTGATGGGACTGGCTGTGTCGAAGAGATAGATGATGACGCCGAGCCTGGAGGAGGTGATAGAATTTCCGAGGCACCTCCTGACGACGTCACAGTTGATCTGTCATCTGCCACCACAGCATCCTCATCAAATATTTCACTGTTTACAAATCCGTGTTTGTGATTGTCTTTTTCGTTGTCTTCCATTCCACCACCACGTCCATCATTCCTATTTGGCTCTGCAACTGCTGGAGAAGGTTGAAAGCTACCTCTTTCTTTTCCGCCTTGTGTAGATTTCCCGGTTGCCACTTTTCTGTCCTTCAAGTCCGTGTCTTCTTGTTTGGAAGGGTTGGCGTGTGGGGACTGTGACCGATCCTGATTACCCGAGTTGATCTTGGCTTTGTTTATGGCTTGCTCAGCTTTTGCTTGTTCTTGAAGTTCCAGTTTGTGCTGGTTTTTCTCCTTGCGTGCCGTTCGTTTCTTTGACCTCTTCATGAGATTGAAATTTTCTACATTCGCACGATCTCGAGTTCCAACCCTCTCGGCTGGTGGTCGCTGTAGGCTGATGTCGTCTTCAATTGGTTTCTGCTTCTTTGGAACAGGTATTTGGCCCAACATCTGAGATATCTCGCCATCATTTACCTCTTCTTCTGTGGATGTCCGTTTTCGCTTCTTGGCAGCCTCTGCGCTGCGTTCGTCATAGACATCTTTCGCACTTTTCCAATTTGCTGGATCGAGTTTTGCAAACCTTGCCATCCTCTTCTGATCTGGGGTATTTTTTTTCCGTTTCCACTGGTCACTGACATCTTCACCAAACATGGTTTTTGCGGCTGTCAATTCCAACAGACTATCAAGGCTACGAGCCTGCTTCCGCAGGTAGTCCTGCAAGGAATTAGCATGCGCGCAGGATTGAAAGACAGCAAACCTGCCTTTAAGGCTTCTTCGGACATGATGAGAACAAGTCTCTGAGCCTTTAGGGAGCGAATAGATCACTGATGCAGTAGGTTCGTCACATTTAGATGAAGAGTGTTTTGTGGTCTGAGGAAGTTAAAAAGTGTATGCCGAGGATGAGCCGCCAAGGAGGTTAGGTCAATTCGCTCAGGGTGCAATCTGCAGCCCTGGCCCTACGGGCAGTTTGCTACAACCTCATGATAACGTGACCGATTCCCTAAGCGTTGATCAGACATTGAAAGGGAGGCAAATGACTAGCTACGAGTGTCAAAGGGCCTTTCGACATCAGTATGTGTCCTATTGCGAGGCCACAGATGACTCTTCAAACCTACCACCCATCTTACGACATCACGTGGACCTCTCGCTGTCGTGGTTCCAACTCTAGGATCCCTGAAGTTTCAAGCCACATGACCTGGAATTCGAATTTTTGCGACGGGCTCTGCACGCTGGCGTGTATCAGGCAGTCACAGTAAAAGAGTCATGAGCCTGAAACAGAAGCCATCATGCCTAGATGGAGGGTGCCAGGCTCGGGCTTCTACCACCCTCGATCTACGATCCTCGATCCCGTCCAAAGTCTAGACGCTGTGCAGGTTGCGTGTATCCATCTGTGATCACGTTCTGGGATCAGAAGGAGTCAAGCCGCTGTTCCTTAGGAAAGTTACCTGTCAACTGTGTTCGACCGAGGCGTTCACTTAGGCGACGTGACCACACTTTCACTGAGACCTTGCGAAAAATAGAAATATATTTGCATACCATTACTCGATCAAAATAGGTCCCTACCCAAAGCGTGTCTGATGTCATACAGCAGCTGTCTCAGCTCTCGTAGTCATCTTGAAGGCCACAGCTGGGCACAGATTGTCTTCTGTTGACGATAATTCGATTCTGGGATAATGTTGCTCGCGCTGTGTTCCCAAGTTTGATTATTGTTGACGATTGCGGCCGCGGGGGAAATCTGCTGGAGTGCATAATCCGGCTTCAAAGATAAAGTCATCAAATTCAACCAGAGACGGCTGGTGCGGAGGTCTCCGATGGGTAGGCGGCGTCACCTTCTGGTTTGGATTTCGGTGCAAAGTTTGGAAGGGAAATTATTACAGACTGGTCGATTTTCAGCAGGCTGCGCCGCAGGAAGCTGAACAAATTTCGAGCCCCCTTTCTAAGAGCCTAACGTCAAGGGCCAACAGATGTATTTTGATCGAGTAAGCCGAACTCTCCAAGGGGTATTCATCGAGTAACAAAGGTCGCTACCATTGGAAGGCTGAGAATGAAACACTAATCCGCATTTAAGCTAGCGCACGGGCAACTCGGCTTCCCGCCGACGGATGCTCTCACAGACGCTAGTACCTTCTTGTCGCCTCCCACGTTCTTCGGTCTCTTATCTGCGCAACAATGATATTCTTATCGAGTAAGCGATTACCCACCATCTTCTTGACAATTGCGCCCAACATGTTTCGCCAATTGCAGAGGCGTCCTATGCCAGAGCATTCTTCCTATCCGTTCCGATGGCCTGCCCAGCCGGTAAGTCCGGTTCTCAACGGCTTCCTACAAACCGCGTGTTATTCCCCTGGATGACTCCAGGAAGGTTGGACAATGGATTGCCACCATTTCCTTTGAAGCGGTTTATGGTAATCATAGGATGGTGAGTGGAGCAAAGTTCCTCGGTCGTAGACGACGCGAATTCGGCAGGTGATGATGATCTGTTGTCCTAATTGACTCCTTTGTGTCGCTGTGTATTGCTTTCCCGCTTCTGTTCGGCAGTGCTTATCTCTCACTGATAAGACTCACAATACCGCTGTTCGCAGCCTGCTTTCAGTTTCTCTCTCTCTCTTGATCCCCTCCAAAATCATCAATCGTTGCATTTGATAAGTTAAATTTTCGGCTGCATTTGTCCATCATGAACGGCGACATGGAATTCATTCACCCTTACCCGACTCCACCAAGGTCCCCCCCTGGTAGTCTTGGAGATGTGGATGATTCTCCCATCAGGGTCCTCGCTTCCACCCGCGTAGTACGAGACGGAAAACTAACTGCGAGCACCATCGTCATTTCCAGCGTAACAGGAAAGATAACGGCTATATTCGACTCTGTCCTGCCGCCCTCGAATTTCCCGCTAGGAACACCATATGCCGATTATTCACCTCGGATTATCCTTCCGGGATTGGTCGATGCTCATGTACACCTCAATGAGCCTGGACGAACAGAGTGGGAGGGTTTCTACACAGGAACTCAAGCCGCTGCGTTCGGCGGCGTAACAACTGTGATTGACATGCCATTGAATGCCATCCCGCCCACCACCACAGTTGCCAACTTCCACGAGAAAATCAATGCCGCACAAGGAAAGTGCTGGATCGATGTCGGTTTCTACGGCGGAATCATTCCTGGCAACGACCAGGATCTTCGTGCTCTCGTCCAAGAAGGAGTTCGAGGTTTCAAAGGTTTCTTGATCGACAGCGGCGTACAAGAGTTCCCCGCTGTCTCATCGGAAGACATCAAGAAGGTCTTTGAGGTATTGGCCGACGAACCGACGACAGTAATGTTCCATGCCGAGATGCTGCCCCCGACTGATGAGAAGCCTCTATCAGCATGCACTCTTAGAGGACGTCCTGACGAATACGACACTTTTCTGAAATCCCGCCCACCAACTTTTGAAACTTGTGCGATAGAAGAGATTCTCTCGATGGCTCACCTTGCACCTGACCTGGCACTGCATGTTGTTCATCTGTCAGCTGGAGAGGGTATCCCACTGCTCCGTAAGGCCCGAGCGCAAGGCATCAAGATAACGGCCGAGACATGCCCGCACTACCTTTCTCTAGCTGCCGAGCAGATCCTTGACGGCGACACTCGGCACAAATGTTGCCCGCCGATCCGAAGCCAACACAATCAAGACTTGTTGTGGGAGGAGCTTCTCCAACATGCTAACGAAGGTGTAATCAAGACCGTCGTGTCGGACCATTCACCCTGCACCCCTGACCTAAAAGGACTCCCATCTCATATCCCCGGCCACTGCCAAGCCTCCAATGGAGGAGTGACAACTCAAGCGGTGGCCGATGATACTGGCAACTTTTTCTCCGCGTGGGGCGGCATTTCCTCGGTCGGCCTCGGACTTCCAATCCTGTGGACAGAACTGACGCGACGTGGCCTTACGGAGGCTGACAAGGTTGAATCGGCAATTTCCAACGTCGTCCAATGGTGCTGTGTCAGTACAGCAGCTCAGGTTGGGCTTGAGAAGCAGAAGGGACGTATTGAAGTTGGCTTCGACGCAGACTTCTGTATCTTCGACGAGGATGCAGAATGGGTTATCGAGCCAAGCACGATGCTGTTCAGAAACAAGTGCTCGCCGTATCAGGGCAAAACGATGAACGGCATGGTCAAGGAAACGTGGCTCCGCGGTCGACCTGTTTTCCAGCGAGGAGGACACAACGAAGGATTTGTAGGCATGAAATGTGGAGGACAACTGTTATTGGAGCCTCGACAAAAAGAGGTGAAGAAGACAAGAAGCTGGCTTTCGAGATGGATTGGTCAGGCTTGGGGTAACTAATCAATTATTGGCATTGCCAAAGAAGCAAGCAGCGACGAAAGCGTCTGGATGAGGAGCGCGACGCTCGATACGAATTAATGTTTGGATTTGAGACATGGTGACCTGAGATAAGAAGGAGCGCGGAGGAGTTCAGGAGTTGGACGGCTTAGGTACCAAGTAAGATGAATCCCTGTGTACAAATACCCGTGTACCTGCAGGGGCCTCATGTAAGGCTGAATAGAACAAAAACGTCTACCATTCGGGAAGGTCACATTCGAATCGTCTTTATTCGCATCTTATACGTCTAGAGGTCTAACAGTGAAAGACTGACATTTTATGAAGGGCTTGGCGTATGGTGGAATTTTCAGATCATATGACGTTCTTGGGTTTGAGTGGATACTTTCAGTGGCGCCTCGTATTTCGGCATGGGAGAGAAAGTGTGAGAATGCTCTTTATGTTGAAAGAGTGAGGGTCAAGAGTGTGTGGTGTATGAATACGTTGGACAGGATCAGTAGGTCAGTATTGTGAGATCAGAGCGTCGTTTGATTACTCGCATGTGCACCAAAAGTCATGTTGGACGTGCATTCTGCTCACGAGCCCATCTTTCTCTTATCCGGCGTCGCAAGCCGCCATGGACACCGCGTCCCCAGATCTCTGTCTTCTCAACCTCCACACTGGTGTTGTGGTCAATCTTAGCAGTGACACACTCTTCGGAGTCCGGGCCGAGATATTCTGCAATGAACTCTTTTCGCTCCTTCTTCCTTCTTTCCCTCTTCCGGCCTTCCTCGATCTTTCGTAGGTATGCAGCGTAGACGGTAGCTTCAGCGACACCAACGAGCACGGCAATGCCAAGTGAAAACAGAACGCGAGCACCATCATTCGGCCACCAGCGTGTCAAATAAAAAGCCGCGACCGCGCACATGGCAACGCTCATAAGCATGTTCAGAACTAAAGTAGGACTCAGATCATCATGCTCCTCCCCGTCCTCCTGCCCTGCAGTATTTTGGCCTGACAAAGCTTGCTGTGACTCGGCTTCCTGCTTTGTGAGCATGGCCTTGTAGTCTCGCCGTTCTTCATCAGCACGTAGCTGCGCCATGAGTGTCTTGTACGCATCTGATGGCTCAGGTTTAGGTGGGGGGGGAGGCACGTATACTGCTGTGCCATAAAGGAGGGTGTTTAGGCTGAAATTTGATGCACATCTCGATAGGTCAATGAGTGCGCGATGCGACACCGGCTGGCCGGGAGACTGAGGTAAATCATAGCATTCGAGTCTAGATCGGGACTCTATGTCTAGAGAGCTAATAGCACGGAGAACAGTAGGAGTTGCTGCAAGGAGGACCATTGTAGATCTTCATGTGTGGGACGGCAAAGATTCGCTGAAGGCGTCGCCAGGAACCAAAAAAGTTCCCGGTCCGATGTTGGAGATAGCTTGGCTGACAGGGGCAGTGGGGCGGCGTGGGCTGAAACGCGATAACCCGAAACTCTCGTGACGGTAAGCCAGATTGCTGGGACTTCGTATTTATCTGCTGGATTTTGCAAGGGCAGTATAGCTGGTCACGCATTTTTATCGATAAGAAACTTGCGTCGTCACGTGAAAATGCTGCCATAACCGGTGATCACCCGGACCATTAGTCCGTTGCACTTTCTGTTTGACGCTCTGGCACCTCTGGAAGGTGCGCAGTGTGTATTTGCTCAACCCACATATGCTCGAGATCTGAACATGACTGCGCACGCCCGTGTCTACCTGTACAAAGGTATCGCCGATTACATAAACCCACGGCGGAAAGCACCGCAACCTGGGTATCTGAGCCCCAAATCAGATCGAGCAGCGGAGCAGTTGCCATGGCAAAGCTTGCTGAAGAAAAGACGAAGTTCGTCGCGGCACCCGCTTCTAGACCAACCCCGAAGAGCAGTCTCATGCCTCCTCCTACGCGATGGCAGACAGTGACCCCTCAAACGAGCAACACTGAGTTCATTGCGACGGATCAGACAAATTCAGGGACGAGAGGGAAGAAGAGACGTCAAAGATCAAAGAAGGCCAATGGCTCTTTTAGTGAGAATGGGACTAACGCCAGCGAAGACACCTCTGCGACCGTGACTGAAGTTGCCGAATCGCCCACCACCGGCAGAACTCTAACAGCGCTTCAGAACATTTCACCCAAATTAGCCAGACTCAGAAAGACATTATCAGCAGAGCAACAGCGCCTTCTGGCAAAAGAGCCTGAGCTTTTTGGTGTCTATGCCGATAGTGACGGTGAGGATTCGCTATCGGAGCAAGAACGCCACAAACTGAGGGACAGCCACCAGCGGGGTCCCACTTACAGTCCCAGCGTGCAGTCCCCCGACAAACTGGATCGCGACACTGAACATTCCTATGCAGACGGTCATCTTAAACCAACCTTCGCGACCAATGATCCACCGAAGACCGATCCTGACCTTGTACAATCTGACCTGGTCCAAATACCAGACCCGATAAAGCTGTCCAACGGAAGGTACTCGTGCCCCTTCAAAACCCAACACAGCTGCCCTCACACTTTTGCACACAAGAAAGGGGCTAAGCGCCATGCTGATAAGCATGTGGCTGGCGAAAGATACCAATGTCAGGTGTGCAACAAGCCATTTTACCGCAAAGATACGTTTCAAAGTCACCAAAAGACATGCAGTTCGAGTAAAGCAGCGCACAGTGAGCTAACAACTGCTCGACCTGTGGCTGAGGAGGATGTGCGCCAAGGCGGGCCTGTAGAGGAGTCTGTTGTAGACTTACGTCCGATACAGCCTGTTCAAGTTGCCTCCGCCATCGACACTGAGCCTCAAGCGATACCGAACATTCTGCTGCCAAGCGTAAATTTTGCGGGAGAGGTCACCGATGCTGAGTCGGAGCCTGTAAGTGACAACGCAAATAGTTCTGAGGTGGACACAAGTGCGCCAGCTCTTCCCCTGTCAAAACTCGCATCAAATCGCTCTAAGCAGCCTTTGCATCTGAGTGAGTCGGAGACGACGTCGGAAGAATCCGAAGGCGATCTCCCACCTCCCCTATCTCGCACCCCTCCGGGAGGAAAACTATTTCCGACAAGTTCCCTCTCAAAAAGAAAACGTTCTTCCAACTCGGTTGCAGGATCAAGTCCAATCTCTTTACAGCATGGGTCTAGGAAACGAACACGTAGAGAGGATAGTGTTGCATCCAGTGACAAGATCCCTGATGGTCCGCAGCAGGATCAATCAAGACCCTGGTCTGGATCTTTCAATAAATCGGCCTCAGAATCAGAGTCCGATTTAGAAAGTCAAGCCAGCTCCATAGGTGCAGAGAACGACCGTGGTGGAACCGCTAGGGATGTGGATATGTCTGAGTCTGAAAATCAGCAGACGCTGAGCGAGGAAAAGGAGACTGAGCTGGCAACTTCTACAAGGACAAAAGCGACGGGGGCGCAAGCCCCGCGCCGTTCGCAGATGAGGCAAATGCCTATGGACAATTTCATTTCGCGGTCGAATACATCCTCAAGTTCTTCAGCGGGACCATCAGGTACGAGGGGTATCACAGTGCTTGTGCCGAGCATGAGTAAACACAAGGCCAAAGCCCGACGGCACCCGGGCGGATCTGACAAAGAAAACCAGAACCCTCATGATCATGCTCCTGCCGAGACCAGCTCTGGAGACAGGCCAAAAGCAACGTCGGTAGCTCGTAGAACCTATCGTAACCAAAAAGGCCACAAAGCACGTCAGGAACCGAAGCGCAAGAGAGGTAAAGCATCCAAACGAATTGCCGACGAAAGTGAGCAGGCCACTGACAGTGATCACGAGGCTAGCTCTGAAAAGAAATGGGCAGTGGTGTCAAGAACAGGCCGTACAGGACGATTTTCAGAGGATGAAGTGCAGATACTGCTTTCGTGGCGGAACTCGTTCTGTATTGAGAATGGCCTAACGCACACTGACTTTAATGACATGATGACAGCGTCTACACGTAGAGGCAACAGCGGTTGGAAATACTCATTTATCACTAAGACACGGTTTATGAAACAGTTCTATGACCAGTTGCCTCACCGCAACCGTCGAGCCATGCTTCGTTTTCGTGAGCGACACTTTCAGAACGTCGAAAGTAACCCGTGGACCGAACAGGATGACAAAGAACTCCGCTCGCTGGTTAGTCAGCTTGGTCCAAAATGGGTGGAAATTGGTCAACTGATGGGACGAACTCAAGACTTCGTCAGCCAGCGCTGGAGGCACAAGTTAAACTATGGTCAAGATATACTTGCAGGAGAATGGACGGCGGAAGAACTCACCAGGCTCGAAGAGCAAGTCGAAGCAGTAGCTGCTGCAAAGGGCACCACACCTGACGACGAGGATCTGATCATATCTTGGAGTGCGATTAGTGCAAAGATTGGTAACGGTAGAACAGCTCAACAGTGCTCCAACCGGTGGAGAGTGAGCACGAGTCGACGGGTAGGTGGCAAATTCGTGAAGGTGCCCTTGAACGACCGAATTCCAGGTTCAGCGACCAAAGCTCCCAGGACACCAAGTAAAATGGACCGCAGGTTAGCTGGCAGTAAATATCGATACCGGACAAAGCCGCAATCAAATTTGAAAGGTGTACCAAAAAAGCAAGCGAAGATGTACAAATCTGAGGAGCGAGTGCACGATTCGGACGATCAAGATGCGGATAGTCTCGATTATGAGCGGGATATCAGTGATGCTGAGGCCGACAACCACGACGATGAAGCTGGCAGAAAAGCTATCAGCGATCAGGAATCTGGAGAGGAGGTGTCAACCGAACAGTCGGACGAAGAAACTGAAGGAGAAAATCATGACTCGGAAGCTTCAGCTTCGGTGAACAGCGACAAAGTTGAGAGCTCTGACGGAGCACAATCAATTATACCAACCACACCAAGATCAAGGCAGCACATCGAAACTAGCGACGACAACGACGACAACGACGAGGAGGAGGAGGAGGAGGAAGAGGAAGAGGGAGTGCAAGAATCTTCCGCCACGAATTCTTCACCGTCACCTATGAGCTCCTCTGCAGAAATCCCACAACGGAATTTCCCCGATTCACAACTTAGAACATCTTCCCCAATCCGATCCCAGTCACAATCCCAATTACGGGCAAGCCGCCGTCTCCAATCTTCAAAGTCTCCAGGAGCGACACCAGGATTGACCAAGAATCCGCTCAAAAACGCCAAGACGCCGAACAACGCTCTTAGTATGACGCAGGTATTTGCCGGCACCCAAGGGAATTCATCTGCGAATCAGACAACTGGATTTCGTTCCGCACGTTCTTATGTTCCGGACAGTGTTGTGCCTGATCGACCCAGTCCGGAAATGAGCATCAGGAAAAGACCCCTATCGTCACCATTGCAAATGCTCCGGCAACGGGATGGTGATGACAGCATTGTCGACGGCGGAGATACTGCTGTTGAGCGTTCACAGTCCCTTGGTTCGGCGCGTGGAGAAGACGATGTTGGCGAAGAAACAGCTTCAGACCCTGATGTTTCCATGTCCGGGGAGAGCGGCACAAATGATGCTTCCGATGCGTCTGATTCTGAGGATTCTGAAATCTCGAGCAAAAGTGACGGGGCTTCGAATGCTCAAGAGGTACCGCAAAGTTTTTGGGTAAGTGTAAACTCGGGCATCAGGAACTTCATGACAGGCTCGCAACGCAAGGAGGAGACAGCGCCCAATAACTGGAAGCATAATCTAGCAACGGTCTTGACTCGAGGCCGGAGTGCGAGTCTGAGCAGCGATGACAACGAAGACGATTAAACCTATATTGATAATGCACGCATGAATTGTACGAAGCCGAATTCATCCAACAAACAGCTCTTGCCCAACTGCACGAGAAGATGGACTGTGGGGGTGTCAAAGGTTGCAGCTCTCATGACTATGCTATTATTTTTTCGATGACAGTACCTGGGTAGCGAAATGATTCCGTTGAATGTGAACAGATCAAATGTGCACGAGAACTAGCTTGCCTGTGCAGCGTGTGAGAATAGTTCATCTCGCGACGGAGGCCCATGCTGGGGTTCGGACCTTGGAAATGCTCCTTGTAATGTACAAGTTGACCTCATTCAACCTTCTGAGCCCAATTTTGACAGTAGGGCTTTTTCGGCTCTGAGTGCCTCCATGCGCCCACGCTCCCCCTTACGCATCATCTGGCCCAAGAGGAACTTAAGCTTCCCTTTGGCTTGTTTTCCGTTCTCTCGAGCAATCCGTGCTTCGACGGGATGCATCTCAATGACTTCGGTGGCTAATTGGTCATACTCAGCGTCTTGCATCGAAGTGAACAGCAAATTCTCTCGCTGCGCAAGGTGAGTGACCGAGTCTCTTCTGTTGCCTTCGAACAGCATGCGGAGGAGTGTCTTGGCAGATACACCAGTGATCTTGCCTTCGGATTGTAACGATATAAGCTCTGCCATTCGCTGTGGGTGGATCAGTTCTGGAGTCCATGTTGTTGTGTTGGTGGTGGTTAGGAGCGCTCCGAGCTCGTGCAAGATCCAGTTGCCTGCTAGAACGCCAAATCGATCTTTACGACTCACGCCGTTCGCCTTCGTGGCTGTTGCTGTTAGTCGCGAAACCACGTCTTGGTAGTACAGCAGTCTTGCTCCGTCGTCCAAAGCGAGCAGCGCGGTGGCGTCTTCGTGAGTCAGGCCGTAGGTGGAACGAAGCATGCTCAGCAGCTGTTCGGGCAACGGAGGCAAAGTGCCGTGGAGATGACGGACGAGGTCGGGGTCGATGTACAGAGGAGCGATGTCTGGATCCGGCATGTAGCGGTAATCCACCTCGCCTTCCTTTCCACGAAGACGTCGGGTCACCCCGGGGCTCGAAAGAGACCATCCTCGCGTTTCGCCTTCAACTGTGCCACCTGCTTCAAGAAGGTCTATCTGTCGATCTCGCTCAGCTCGAACGGCATCCTCGACGCTTTTGAAGGAGCTCAGATTCTTGATTTCTGTTCGTTGACCGAGCCGGGTCACACCACTGTACGCGAATCCGGTGGTCTCATCGCCCCTTCTCCGCACTGACACGTTGACATCAGCTCGAAGGCCGCCAAACTCCATACCGGTTGTGGCTGCATCCACGGCATATAGAATGGAATGGATCTTCTTCACATATGCAGC
Organism: Incumbomyces delicatus; assembly: GCA_017655985.1. Lineage (NCBI taxonomy): Eukaryota > Fungi > Ascomycota > Eurotiomycetes > Chaetothyriales > Trichomeriaceae > Incumbomyces > Incumbomyces delicatus. The sequence continues at coordinate 1,446,274 of JACJVS010000004.1, forward strand.
GGCGGCTTGAGGCGAGTGCAGATGTGGCAGTGAAATGATCTCGATCAAAGCCTGGCCCGACCGGTTGAAATCAATCAAACTCGTGTTTTCATCCTGTTCCTGCGTCTTGGCCGTGTCCTGTTCTAGCTGTATTTGTTTGATTCCAACATCGACCGATTCGCCGTCGTCAGGGCTCAAGCCATCGAGCGACGTTAACGTGATGCCACCGTTGACCGCGAACGGCTCGTAGTATTGTGTGATCTGGTAGCCAGCAGGCTGATCGTGGTAGAAGTAGTGCTTTCGGTCGAACTTGCTTCGGGGTTGAACTTGGCAACCTAATGCCAACGCAGCCCGTAGAGCAGGGATCAAGACCGGCGCTTGGAACAGAGGTTGTGTGCCCGGCACAGCCATGTCAAAGGGCCATAAGGCCGCATTGGGCACATCAGTATAGTCTGCGCGTGCATCTATCACACGTCAGTCATAGCACAAGCAGCGGTACAGATTCGAGGCATACGTGAAAACAGCTTGCTGCTCGTGTTCAGTTGGGCATGAATCTCGATACCAACGGTCAACTCCCAATCCTGGAGCCTTTGTTGTCGCTGCTGCTGCTGGCCAATTACGTCTGAAGGGCCTGGAGAGTGGCCGCGACTTGCTCGAGCTGCATCTTTGAGCTCCTTTCGAAGAGATCTTAACTCGGCTTGCTGATGGACATTCGAGTGGAAAGACCGCTGGGTAATTTGCCTCGGACTGGATTTAATGATAGGAACGCTGAGCTTGCCGCGGGCAATGCTCACGATGCATTGACGAGCCCATCTTTGAAGCATGAGCTACGATCCAAGCATGGGAGTGCGCGGCTGGATTCGAACCAACACAGATCAAAGCGAGCCCAGGTTCACTACAGGCATGTTTAATTAGCATTCGGCGTAGCAATCCGAGTCTGGCATTAGCACGGGCTTAAGCCGGGACTTAATAACCCCTGCGCAATGGGGGATAACCAGGCACCCAGGCTGCAAATAATGTTTTTTCCCGCTTCACACCATCGAGCAGGAGCAATAACAATGTCTGAATTGTGCTAGACGTTCTTGAAGTTCTCCTATGTGAGATCACAAGGCCACCTTCTGTATCAGAGAATCCATGTTGCTTCCGATAGTATCACTTCCCCCAATTCCATTGCCTTTTCAAGCGACAAAATTGGAAAACCTCCACGGCCAGATCAAGGAACCATTCTCTTCTGACCATCCTCGTCTCTCTGAACTTTGAGAAACCCTTGCGTCGGCTTACGAAAAGTGCATCGTTACTCTTGATCCTTGTAAGGATTATTCAAATCATGAGAGCTCGGCCCGTCCTTGCACAGACGCGCCCGAAGACTGGTATCTCGGGTTCGAGGGAGGGAAGTTAGAAGAGGCCTTGCTTTGCTGTGTCTCAATCAATGTGAAGCTGACCGGGGTGTCGTTAACATCAATCCACCTGAAAGCAGGGCTGAGCTGGAAACGGACACTGCGTGATTCAAAGCGGCATATGGATCTCTTCACGTCGAGAGGTTCTCGGTTCTATTGCCGAAAATAAGGGAACACTTGCCAATACGGTCTTCATGGTGTCAAAGTCGCAGAGATCGTTTCTGTTGTGGGTAGCAAATACTTCTATAACGAAGGCTTGTACAAATGGACCGTTAAAACTGGACTATTCACTGCGCAAAAGGTCGGGATGTCAGTATTCAATGGCTGTTGAAACTGAAGATAATGAGAGGTAGACATATGTCGTGCTCCTGGCGAGTGACACGAACTAAGCATTAATACACTGGCTACCGGAATCCGATTTCGGGTGTCATTGGCTTCCTGGCTGAATAGCACCCTCGATCTTCCTGACCGGCCCATATATAGACTCATCTCTAGACCAAGACCTCTACGTCTCGTTCTCTCGCCGCAAGCTTCCGCCCACCGTGCCCGTGGCCATGGACCTATTCGACAACTCGCAGTGTTCCGTGATGGGACAACTGTGGGGAAGCGATGGCTGAGGTAGCACAGATCAGTTCTGGGAGGGACATGATTGGGAAAAGATTACGTCGCTGTCAAATGCTTAGGTAGACCTCATTATTAGAACGGTAGAGCGTTTTAATTCTAGAATTTCCCTCTCTTCGATTCCGACGATTCGATTCTATCCTGTTCGAACTAATTACTCCTCGCTAACTATCTATGTCTCGAGAACCCGCCAGGAATGTACCAACTCCTCAAGCATTGTCTAATGTGCCAAGTCTGTTCTGCAAAAGACCAATCACCAGCCCGCAAAACGTTCCAAACTCCTTTGCGTCGTGTGGCCTTTTGGGCGTAGATCGACTTTCAACTGATGCAAGGGCATAATAGAATGGTTGCGTTCTTTTTTTTCATAGCAGAGTATCGCCCAGAGCACAGCGGACCAGACTCACACCGGCTCGAACGGTATCGCTGACACCTCCCTCAACCAAGCGCGGGTTGACCTCGACCAGATCCACGCCGATGCACTGCCCGGACTCGGCCACGGTCTCACAGATAAAGTCGCCCTCTCGCAGCGTCAGGCCGCCTCGCACCGGGGTGCCTGTGCTGGGAGCCCACATGGGATCCAGCGCATCGACGTCGAACGAGAGGTGGATCGGCGTCTCCGGGCCAATGTACTCCAGCGCCATGTCCATGATCCGGCCGATGCCGTGGCGGTCGATATCGTGCATCGAGAAGGCCTTGATCTTGTTCTCGCGCAGGATGCGCTTCTCGGCGGGATCGACGTCGCGGAGGCCGATGTAGACGAGTTTCGAGACGGGGATGAGGTGCTCTGCGCGCAGCCAGTCGAAGATGCCTTTGTCCGAGGACGTGGCGAGACCCGTGAGGAAGGCCACGGGCATGCCGTGGATGTTGCCGCTTTCGCTGTCTTCGGGCCGGTTGATGTCGGCATGGGCGTCGACCCAGATCACGGCGAGCTCGGGAGAGGTGCCGGATGGTAGAGACGGCTGGCGTTCTCGCAGGGCGCGAGCAACGCCGCTGACGGTGCCGATGGCGATGCTGTGGTCGCCACCCAAGGTGAGTGCCAGGCGGCCTTTGCGGGCCTGCTCGTAGACCAACTCTGAAATCTGTTCGGTGACGGCGCTGACGCTGCGAGGGTTCTTCATGCCTCGGACGTCCGGATCGTCGAACTTTGGGGAAGAGTTGGAGACAGCGGAGCGGTCAGTGATTTTGGGTTGGTAGTCGTTGAAGTTGCGCACTTGGCTGTCGCCGTGGAGCGTGTAGCCCAGATCTGTGTTGAGTTGATCGAGCAGGCCAGCTTCGGTAAGGACAACAGGACCGACGTCTGTGCCAGGTCTGCATTGGCCACCTGAGAAGCCGACTAGGGTGATGCCGAGCTCTGACGCGCGGGAGAGGAACCGCTGAGGGACTGGGCTGGTCGGTGCTTGTGTGGAATAGCCATTGCCAGTGGGACCATTGACATGGCCGTTAGCGGAAACCATGATGCTTCAAGTTTCGCGGGCGTACAAAAACTTAGGAAGGGTGAAATAATATGCTGAATAATGACAAGAAGTGTAAAATATGTGCGATGGGCAATGTCGGTGATGGGAATAATACTTCGCTGCAAACGAAACAATGGGAAAAGCGCGATAAATCACAGACCAAAACAGCCTTTTATTCTCTAGAACGATCAATGAAAAGTCAAGGCCCTCGACAACCACTTCATCTTTGTGGGTTTCACCTGGAACACTGGTGATATCTGCGTGGGTGTCAGCGGCCGCCACAGGGAGTAAAACGACTGGTTAGGAAGCGGGGCTACGGGGCCTGATGTTGCAAAATGAGAGGAACGTGGGGTTCAGTCTTCCGCTAAGTGCAGTCGCAGGCGGAGTGCGGGATTTCGGGGCCTTGTGTTCCGCTAAGTGAAGGTTGTTCCGAACGGACAGATTACTATTATTCAGTGGAATGTCACGCTTTCGATAGCAGCCAATTCACAGTTTTTGTGTTACATCATCCACTAAGTTCGGCTATGGACACGTGCCCCGGAAAAACCCGGCAATTCTTGCAGACCACTTGGATGTTTAACCATAAACAGGCGACGACGAAATTGTCACAGGTGGCCCGAGGCATAATTGTTGCCACTTCTCTGGGCCCTAGCCCTAGTCCTGATCCTAATCTTGCTTCGAATGTGACAGACGTGTGATTGAAAGGAAGACATGAACGTTTCCATATACTCATCATCAGGCCATGCCTCAAAGTGTGCAATGAGTGCTCGAAGCTCCTCTTCCTGCCCCTTCGTCATTGCTGGCATATGTGCCGCAAGTTCGGGATGATCACGAATCAAGTATTTGTCAAGAAACACACGAAAAGGTGCGAGGTTGTGCTTCGTGATGCGATGACCCTGTCCGGCAATCTGCATTTGATGGAGGTGCGTCCAGCGGAGGAGGTCAACGAGATCGGCCACCATCGTTGACTGACAAGCAGCACCCAATGCCCAAGCCATTCTTGCGATTGCCTCGCCATGGGGAACCGCATGCAAGATGCCGGTCGCTCCGGCTTTACCACAAAATCGTGCCCACGTGTCCGAACGTGGCGACGCGTTCCCGCTGGCTGCAGCCATGAAAAGAGACTTGGACAGGCCAGCTATGTCGACATTTGCAGCATCCTTCACGAGGTGCGGATCTATCTTAGATGCCTCGCGAGTAAAGACTTCCACCGTCATGAAATCAGGCAAGCTAGTTTCGTGCAAATGAGCTATGGCTTCGCACAATAATTTCCATATGAGGGCCATGGAAAGCGTGTGTCGCTGTTTCTCACCAGTCTTGGCATGTTTTGAAAGAGCGACGAGGAGGTTGTTCCAAATCCGTGTTTGCGTGATGCTAGGATGCCTGCAAATTGCCATAGCGAATTCCGGACCGCATAACTTGCCTTCAAGAAATCGTGCGGGAGGCTCAGCCAGGAGGCGGTGCGGTCGAGTCAAGAAGCCGAGGTAGGCACCAATAAAGTAGGGTGGCAGGTCCTGGAGCGCGTTGACCATGGATTCGATTGTCTGGGACTGCGGCATTTGTAAGATTTTCCGCTTTTCGGGATGCATGAAGCCCAATGATACGTATTTCAAGCCGCTGTCCAAGTCTGACCCTGTTCTTAGGAGATCAAGTAGCAATCCTAATCTGAGGTAGAGTCCTCGCTCTGACATTCGCGAGATAAATCCGTCGACCGTTGGTAGAGGTTCAGGTATGTAGACCTGATCGCGAGCCAGGTCAGGTTCAGGAAAGATCTCTCTGCCGTCTCCAGGCAAGGGACCCCTTTCGGAGACATGAGACAGTTTAGACGCGAGCAGCTTCCTCAACATCGCGTGATAGACGTTTGGAGCGTGCTTGTGTGCAGGAGCGAGGTTCGAGTAGTCACAAAAACACATCCAAGCTTCACGCAATGTCCTCGTTGCCTCGATCCTTGCGGTCCACAGCAGAGGTGAGTCAGCAGACTCTAGGTTTGCGGAGGAAGGAGCCTTCCATGAGGTGGGGATAGAGATGACAGAAGGTTTGCGAGCAGTTTGGATGGTTGGACTCCCATCAGTATCGCATCCAGCAAGTACCTGAACTGCATTTTCGAAAGCACCAGGATTATAACCGTTCTCCTGCATACGCTGCAGCACTTTCATTGCGCGACTCGTCTTGTCTAGATCGCGGCTTGGCTTCAGTATCGCACCCATCTCGTTCCGCCTCTCCCATGGCGGCCAGGTCAAGGCTTTGGCCCGGGCCCATGCTTTCTCATTCGCTGTCTTCGGATGCATTAGTTGCAGTTTGGCCATCGCTCGATAGCCTTCACGAGTCAGGGGAAGGTTGGGCTGGTGATTTTGCATGTAGTGTAACAAGGCTAACTGTGCAGACTGCTGCAGTTTCATCACCCTGAAAGGATTGATGGCGGCAGGGATGGACAACAAAGAAAGGACACGGTTACACCAGTGAACCACGAGCCGCCTTTGCCTGAGCGCATGGATTGGGCACTGAGTGTGAAGGAGGTGTGTGAAAAGGGTGATGGTGGTTGGAAAGCAGTTGGGAGCGGCCTTTCGAGTGGCGCGCAGAAGGCGAACGGTCATGAGCATTGGGGAATCGCCGGCCCAGTTCCATTGAGACGAGTTAGAGATCAAGAAATGCAGCAGATTGGCAAGGCCTTCGGCATCCAAATATTCGGACCTCAGAATCTGCAACACCAGCCAAAGGGGAACAGGTGGCAAGCCCGTTTGTTTTCGATGTTGAGATATGGCAAGAAGGCGTGGGACAAAGCGACTGGGATGCGCAAGCAGGATCCAGCTCCAGGTGAGGGAGTCGACGGCATCTTGCAAGAAGCTGGTATTGTCTGTATGCGCTTCTGCCCGGATGAGACGAAGGCCGAGGGCATCAGATATTCCCTGTTCAACGGAGACATCAGAATGAAATCGTTGCATGAAGAGTTGGGTCATGCTGCGAAGCCGGCCACGAGTTGGGTGGGTTCGAAAAGCAAGGTATTGAGGAGATGGAGAAGCTGATTTGGGAAAGATGTTGCAAAGCTCGCCTTTGAACACATTCCAGTATGACAGATCGATCTTGCCTGGTCGTGGCGAGGCCTGCCATAGCTCTTCGAACGACCTCTCGCCGACTCGGGTCTCCGGCTGCTCGAGGGCAGTGTTGGAAGGAGTCGAAGGGTCTGGGTCTGCCAACGGATCGAAGCGGTCCCAGGGGATGGGAGGGGCTGGTGTCGCTTTGTCATACTCTTTTAGAGACCAAAACCCGGGGTTGACGGATTCGGTCTCATCTGAGACGGTGGTATGGTCGGTGGACGCATGCTGTGGTGCTGATGCTGGGGACCGAGCCTTGTCGTTAGGTCTAGGGAGCTGCTCTGGTTTTATGGCGGCCTGGTTCGAGGTCCTTGGTGGACGCCATGGTGGTTGCGGCTGGAAGCGAGGCGAGAGAGGTATGTTTCGCCCAGGAGAAGATTTGGCGGTCACGACGCACCTATCAAAGGAGCGGGAGCCAGGGACAGGGCCAGAGTCAGGACTGGAGGTAGAGGCGGAGACATGAGGGCATGCGGTGGCAGCGGCCGGTCGGGGTAAAGATGAAGACGGAGGCACAATCGACCTGAGCCTAGCTGGGGACGACCAGATCGTGGACATCCATCTGTTTTTGATGTTTTGATAGCAACTTTGAGACTTGGGTCGATGAAGACCAATTTGTCTGACCTGCGTGGAGGGACTGGCAAGCCTCGGACCAAAATTCCGTAGGGGCAGGTCTAGCGAGGAACAAGCTACGAAGTCCTTAGTGGTTCCGTTAGTACTAGGCTACTAGTAGGTGGCTAGGTCACGTCACATTTAGGTGGAGTGGTAGGGTTAGGGTTACCGCAGTGGAAGCAACGACTCGGACGCAGTGACCATTCAGGGCTGTGAGTCGGGCGTGGGTCCGCCATCCCTCAATTCTTTGCTCCGTCCTGCGTTACTACCGCGAATACCACGTCTTCCGTGTACTTGGTACAAGCAAATATCAACCACCAGCACCCACCACAACACGACAACGCGAAGCATCGGCGCACACAATCCCAATCCGTTTTGATCGCATCGACCGTTCTTGGTCGACTGTGCATTGGGTGCCACTGGCTCTTGAAGAGCAAAACTTGTCATCCGACGAGCACTTGTTATCCTGGCCTGAACCTGAATCTCACGCGATTCTCTGCTACAATTCCATCCCTCTTCATCCTTCAATTGCGCCAGCCCTCCTGCACCGTTCGGTAGTTTGGGAAACACAACACCACTTCTAGATCCGTCGACCGCGTCACGCACAGCTGATGGAACCAGCAGCAATAGCGCAGTAAAAAAAAGGGCTACACTTCCCATTGACGGCATTTGCATTCCTTTCCATCTTTCCATCTTTCCACCTTTCGACCTTTCGACCTTTCGACCTTTCGACCTTTCGACCTTTCGACCTTTCGACCTTTCGACCTTTCGACCTTTCGACCTTTCGACCTTTCGACCTTTCCACCCTCCTCGTCGGGTGCTCAGGCTTTCCCCAGACCTGCCCTACCCTACCTGGGTCTTGCATGGCTACGACCTAGGTAGGTAGCCACGCCGTCTTCCATGCTGCTGCTGTCGCCGCCACTCCATCATTGGCATGTCGATTCGCAAAACATCCACGCCGCCCACCATGAACGGCATCGTCAAAGACCATCCACGGTCACCCACTCCGCCTACTCATCTCGGCAAACGCAAACGCTCACCCTCGCCCTCGCCCGAGAAGGCTCAAATCAACGGCAATGCGCACCGGCTGGAGGCTAACGTCGACAACCTGATTCGCGAGATCAAACGGTACGTTTGCTTGCTGTGTCTTTTGCCATAGTGTGCCAACGTACTGACACTGACTTCTCTCCAGATACAATGTTGCGCCTTCGCTCCTTCAAATGCCTCTTGGCCCGCCCACCTCTGATGCTCATCCCCTCAAGAAGCAACGCACCGACATACAGACGAACGACGACACCATCGAAGCTCGCGTGGCTCGACACTGGTACTCATCTACCGACCTTCTTGTAGCCGATCTACGAACGGCCCTTGAACTGGCGCGGAAGCCCGACTCACACGGCAACGACAACGACGATGAAAAGAATATCTCAACCACCCTAGACACCATTGAAGACATGCTATCGCACTATTCCCATCATCCACACACGTCTCCCAAATCGACAGAGCCACCGACAACTTCAACTTGTCAAGTTGGCCAAGTCATCACCGTGCGCAGCAACGTCGAAGGTGGTGGCGTCAAACAATTGTTCACCGGTCTCGCCATGCCACCGCCCGACGGTGTCAAGTGGCAGGAAATAGATGTCAGAAAGCTGCCCAGCGGCTTCGATGTCGTTGAAGCCGCCTCGGTAGATGTTGGCCAACAATCCCCACAGAAGGATAACAGGACCTTTGGCGAGGTCTTCCGTCAACAGCACAATACACGACAGCTCGAGGCACCTAGGAGCTCCCGTGGCATTCACGGAAACGTCCTTCGCTTTGCAACCTTTTTCGACCCTCCCACCACAACCCCCAACAAAGACGACTATCGCCACGCAGCCTTGAGCCCTGGATCGTGGTTGGAATACTCGTCTTCGAATACCCATCTCGCCCAGCCTCCGACTCAAACGCGCCGACCCTCTCAACGCGATCCTGAAGCACTTTTCAACGCTTCCTTCACCTCGTTTGCTCCTGCTGAGGACAACACGACCGCCATCATCCCGAGATCGGATCGCGCCCGCTTGTGGTACAGCAAATACGGGACCTTGGCCATGCAGCCCACTGACCTGGCTGCTACCGATCCCACTCACACCGCAACGAGAACGGAAGATCCCGACATTGATGATAACTTCCAACAGCTGATTGACGACTTCGAACCTGTCACCCCCGAGGACGCCAAGGGAGTCCCGCTGGATCCGTTGCTTGACGCTGATCAGCTTTTGGACCAAGTCTCGGACTTGCTGCAGACCTTGACCTCGTATCAACACATCCGCGACTTGGACAGAAGTCGTATCCTGAACGCACCTGTCAAGCCCACAGGCTTGGAAGTTGACTCCTTCGATATCCTTCAGCAGCAACTGACTGTTCTCGTGTCCGCCTTGCCTCCATTTGCCGTGGCCAAATTGGATGGAGACCAGCTGAAAGCTCTCAATATTAGTGCCAACATCCTCATCAAGACACCCGAGGTGTCGGGGACAGGTCTACCTGATGAAGGAACCCTGCATCGACAACGCATGGCTCAAGTCCAACAAGCAGCAGTCAATCGACCGGCAAACCCAGCACCCGTGCGAAACAGCTATAGCAACACGGGGCAAGCAACGAATTACAACGCGCAGACACGCAATTATCATCCCACCAGCAGCCAACCTCCTTCCTTGCCCGGCTATGCTCAGAGGAATGTCCAACTGTACAGCACCCCACGCCCGAACGTGAACGGACCCGTAAGTGGTGGATACAATCAGACCCCGACTTATTCTCGCCCACAGCAACCCTACCCAGGGGCGACCATCCAACAATATCAGCGACTACAAAATGGCTATGGCCACAACCTCCAGTCATCCTCTCAGCAGCGACTGGCGCAACCCATGTATCAGCAACAGGGTCAAATGCAGAATACCGCCGATTACGCCCGAAGCAACTCGCCTGCGAAGCCGCTCACAAATGGACAACCGTACGGTCAGCACACCCCACAACCCCAACACATCCAACCTCAGCGTAGTCAGTACACCACTCCAATTCCTTCTACTTCTCTCGTGACAGGCCCCTACGCACAGGCAAATGCTCATGCCACCATCCAGCAGTTGAAAGCCCACCAATCCCAGAGCCAAAGTCCACAGCCACAGCCTGTGCAGCCCAGCAATACCGCAGTGGCGCAGGCTCAGCAGCAGCGTCAAACTTCCGGAACTCCACAACCTCAATCCAACGCTCAACCCCCACCGCCGCGGGCCGCAGGCTCTGACACGGCTATGGCAGTGGCCGACGCCGTGGCGCCCCAGTCCGCAGACGTTGCACAGGCTTCCCAGCAGAGAGCTTCGAGCACACCACAACCCACACAGCCAACAGGTATTGACGCTGCGGCGGCTTAGGAGGCTACTTCCGCACTCAAACATCTGCCAGCTGCCGTTGCAGCCATTGCTAAAGCTGATACAAATCTTGCAGGCGGGAGATTGAACGACACAGCGCGTGAGTACGTCCAGCGGTGGGTTGTACAGCAACAGGCCCATCTCTCCGCGCCTACTCCTCATCTCCGAGGAGGCAATATGGATCATCATCGGACAGGCCAACCACCTCGAAGAAGCACATATACCCGTCCGTCGCAACCAGTCGCCTGCTCTGCACCTCCGCCAACAAGAGGGCTGACTGGGGCGCGCCAACTTGCCCATTACGCCAATCTCGTTCAACTGACCGGGCCAGGTCAGCCGGTGTATCGCAGAAACGCCGAAGGTAACGGCTCTGCCGTGCAGCCGCACGGGTCAGATGCGACGTTTGGTCCTACATTTGAAGATGGCCCTTCTTCAGGGTCACATGTTCAAGCTTCGCAAGGAGGACAACAAAGGTTGCTTCCACCCAGTGGTTACCTCACAGCAGGTGTACCTCATCGACCCGGAGACCTGGCTTCTCCAAAATCAACTAGTGGAGCATTACCGGCCTCACATGCTCCTGACGAGATGGGCGGATACACTCCCGGAGACATGGGTGTTGATCCGATGTCGGCACGGAAGCAGCAGAATACCTGGGATGAGGCTTTGTTGTCAATGGACGAACCGTATTCATACCAAAGTGGACGGCCTCACTAGACTCCAACCCGTAACCCAAACGGGCTCGGAAGGCTGCATTTTAACCACGCCGATAGACAAGGAGAGCAACCCCGGCAGCCTTGTCGTTGGGCGCATGAATTTGCGGTAAATTCCAACGCGCTCTTCAATACATCGTTGAAGCAGTGGCTGACTCAAAAAGGTGGTGGAATTTGGTATGATGGGGTGCAGAAGTCAGGGGAAGACGACACTGGGAGGGCATAGATGACAAGAGCAATAGTGGGTGGTTGCAATCTTCTTCTCAAATGTGTTATTGCTACGTGGCCGTTGCGATAGTAGGCAAGGGGGCTGCTCATCGCTTCCTTCTTTCGTCGCCGTTGTTTGCCACGCTTTAGTTATTGGTTTCCTTCAATTGATCCTTTCTTACGGCGCCGCGGCCTTTTCCTGCTCTGCTCTGCTCTGCACTGTACTGCTGCTGTTCTGCAGATACTAGGATAGTGCACATGTTGAATTAGCTGAAGTCACGGCGGACGCACTAATGCCACCGCTCCGAGGTGAGCAGTGAGCACAAGACGCCTCAAGCGAGACTCGAGATTGACCTCTGCGACACACCATGTGGCATGTGCGTCTCACGATATGTTGAAGCTTTTTAATCTAACCTAAACATCAATAGACAATGCCACGAACGATGGGACGTAACTTTTTTCTCCAACACCAGGCCTGAGGACCACCACCAACCAAGAACATCCATACCAAGTTTTGCTGCAATTTTATGACCGACCATCCCCTTCCCTCTCCTTTGATCATTTCAGACGGGGAGAGGAAAGGTGCCGGCCCATTCTGCAATCTCCTTTCTCAGCGCTGCGATTTCCGGCACGGTCTCGTCGGCGACCTTGGCCTTGAAATCCTTGAGTTTGTTGGCTTCCTTGGGCAGGCCGGCCTGGATTTTCTTGCACAGGTCGATGGCCTGCACAATGTACCGCGCCACGCGTCTGAAGTCGTCCTCGCTGAAGCCGCGCGACGACATGGCTGGTGCACCGATGCGGATGCCGCACGGGGTCAGGGCGGATTTGTCGCCGGGGATGGAGTTCTTGTTGCAGGCGATGTTGATCTGCTCGAGAACGGCTTCGACGCGGGCGCCGTCGAGGGAGTGCGGTCGTAGGTCGAGGAGGACCATGTGCGAGTCGGTCCCGTCGGCGACGAGCTTGATGTCCAGCTTTTTGAATTCGGTTTCGAGAGCCTTGGCGTTCTTGATGACTTGTTCTTGGTAGGCTTTGAACTCGGGGCTGTCGGCTTGCTTGAGCGCTACTGCGAGCGCGGTGATGGTGTGGTTGTGTGGGCCGCCTTGGTGGCCCGGGAAGACGGAGAAGTTGATGGGTCCTTCGAGGTCGTAAAGGATCTGCTTGCCGGACTTGGCATCCGTGCTGCGCACGCCCTTGCGGAAGAAGATCATGGCGCCGCGAGGGCCGCGTAGCGACTTGTGGGTGGTGGTGGTCACAATGTCGGCATGCTCGAAGGGCGAGGGAATGACGCCAGCTGCGATCAGGCCGGAGATGTGAGCCATATCGACGATGAGGTAGGCGCCGACTTTGTTGGCAATTGCTCGCATGCGGGCGTAGTCAATGAGGCGGCAGTATGCGCTGGTTCCGGCGACAATCACTTTTGGTCGGTACATGAGAGCATTTTCCTCCAGTCTATCGTAGTCGATGATGCCGGTTTCGAGGTTGACGCGGTAGGGGAAGGTCTCAAAGTAGGTAGACACGGCCGAGATCCTGCGGATTCTGTTAGCCAGGCCGAGCAGAGAGTTTCAATTGTGGGCTCGGCATCATACTTCTTTTGTGGTGTCTGATAGCCATGGGACAGATGGCCGCCGTGCGGAAGGTCAAGACCCATCAGGCGATCATGCGGTCGCATGATGGCTTGATAGACCTGCAGATTTGCAGGGCTACCTGACAGGCACTGTACGTTGACACCCCATTTCTCTGCATCCAAATTGAAGGCTTTCAGTGCTCTTGCCTGACACAGCAACTCGATGGCGTCAATGTGCTGGTTTCCTCCGTAATATCTTGCGCCAGGGTAGCCCTCCGAGTACTTGTTAGACATGGGAGATCCAAGGGCATCGAACACGGCTCGGGAGGTGAAGTTCTCAGAGGCAATCAGCACGATCGACTCTCGCTGCCGCTGGATCTCTTTTTTCTGCTCACTACATCAGCTCGATTCGTACACGAGCGACCAACTGGCCAGTGGCCAGAGATCAGTGACTCGTCGTCGGGCTTAGATGCTCACCATGATATCTGCAACCTCAGGGTCGAGATCTGGGAGATGCTTCTCCATGAGCTAATCCCTATTAGCAGTTTGCTCACCCACTACATCCAGTGCGCAGTCAAGCATACGTCCTTGTGACTCTCAGAGAGAGCATATGTCTTGTTCTGGGTCGCAACAGAGCCCATCTTGACAACTGCTATGGCTTGTGACGTGGAGGTGTGAGAAATTGTTACTAGCAACTACTGACACTGGCGCGATACAGCTTTTTGACTGAGCAGCTTGGATACCTTTTGCAAGGGAAACACCGGGAGTCGACCGACGACGAGACACCGAGACAAATTTCTTGACCTCATGCAGTTAAAGTTTCCCGACTTTTTTTGCCTGCCCCGCAAAATGTTCGAGGCGCTGCAGGTTCCAAGTTAGTCACGCGTCATCGCACAATCGCGCAATAATATTTAATGCAGTAATATTAAGATAAATGGCACGCGTCATCCAATCGGAGAGCCTGAGCCTAATGATTCTCGCTAGTGGTTCGTGTATACCTAAATAATAATTAACATTACCGTGCAGTACACGGGAGTCAACGCATTTCCTTTCTCGAAGAGGCAAAAGGCTGTTACTCTGAACACGCTGCGGAAGAAGTGCAGTATACGGAGCGGCTCGGCCACACAGCCTATTCCTGCTGTAATGTACGAGGTAATCGTCAAGTTCACTACCCGCTGGTCTTGCTCGAATCTGGCAAAACTGGGCAGATTCCTTCTCAGCAGCGGCGCTAGAAACATTGACCACCTACCGAGGTATGTACGGGGCAATGGTCCCCGTCTCATAGCTGAGGATGCTGCCGACTCAGGACTGTTTAGCAAGCAACAGGCCTATATACACAATCGTACAAATACACATGATAGTTGCGTCTTATCGATTCTCGGTTCGGTACCGCTTTGTCTCATCTCTGAACTTCCTTCCGCCGATACTAACACCTCCTCCTAAGCACTGGTTTATTGATTGTGTGACAGCAGCTCAAGTCTCTTTTTCTCGAAAAGGTGTGATGTCTCCAGATGCTGTTGAAGAATATCACAATACCCCAAGGCTTACAAAACCCTGGACCACGTCCTTGTCAATCCTGTCGTTGATCCACTGTTGCTCAAAGGCTTGTTGACCTCCGCACGCGGCAATGGCATGTCTCAGCTTCTCCGCCACAAACTCGCGCGCATTGATCACGTACGTGATATCCCAGTTCATCATGTGCCTCTTCCGCACGTCTTCGGGACTGTCCGACTCGGGCCAGTTTTGTAGCATCTCTCCTGGCACGGCCGGACAATAGAGATAATCACCACGGTTTTCGTCTGCTGCACCTTCGGAAAGCTCGGTCAGCGTATCGGTATACATGGTGAATAGTGACTGCAAAGATGAGAGCAGAGCGGGAGGTGGTGGGCTGAGCGAGAGAAGACTGGTTAAAGCGAGAAGCTGTGTTTTGCGTCTCAACGTGTCTGGGGTGCTGTCGTACTGGTGAAACCATTCGGTCAGTAGCCAGGGTAAGATCTCCTGCTCACCGCATTCGGGTATCGTCGTTGAGCCCAATGCTGACAAGAACAGTTCAGGCTCGGCAAGGATGAGATGGCCAAGAAGAGTGAACAGAGAGGTTTCTCCAACACCCACAATGTCTGGAGGTCGACGGTTTGGACGGGGGTCCTGGTGGTAGCAATATGCTTCATGAATGATAGCGAGCAGAGTTGTCAGGTATTCTGTCTGCACCATCGTCTGCACAAGGTGCCGAACAGCAGCCGCACGAGTTTGTGCATCGAAATAACCCGGCACGGATAGCGTCTGGACAACAGTCTGCAGAACGTGCGGCGATAGGCTAGCGTCTCGTGCTCGAGGCGAGTTGAGCATCGAAAGCATAGTCCTCTGAGATGTCAGCAGCGGTGTCAAAATTTGCGTGTCGAGGACCACCCGAGGCGAGAGGATAGCATAGGATTCCAGAATGTCAAAGCACTGCCTAAGATGCTCTGAACCCAGCTCGAGCAAAGGCAGCAGTGACTTCGACAAGGCCAACAGTTGTGGCGATGGATTCCCCGACGCAGCTTGCGCTAGCAGCGCCGCCCATAATTCCAATGCTTCCTCGAGCAAGTACACGCTTGCTTCTGACCCAGGCTGCACAGAATCGTGGATGAGGGGATAGATTGGCTCGTGGTATGACATCCCCTTTTGGCCAAGGCTGTTGATAATTGCTGTGATCATTGTTAGAATTGCCTGCTTCATGAGATGCTCTTCACCACTATCCGCCCAAAGTGCCGGGAGAATGGACATGATGCCTTGCGCGTAAGGCTCGATTTTACCTTCGAGCTTGGTGACTGCCACGCGCACAGTCTCCAGCAACGCCATCTTTGTCTCCGAAAGCTCGGTCTCCTGTATTAGTTGCATGAGATTTTCGAGGATAGGCGTAGCATACGGTTGGAAGTCGTTGAACGAGAATTCAAAGGGCTCCAAAACAAGCCTTAGTTGCCGACCTGCTGTTACACGGACAACTTGGTCGTTGAGCTTGTCCGTTGGTGACAGCAGCTGTGTATATATTTGATATATTGCGACCCGATCAAGCTGCTCCGGTTTAATGGGAACCCATTGACCCAGTACGATAGCGATTCGTCTGCGCAGCACATTGTAATGTCGTCGGTTCATTTGGACTTCGACGACAAGCGTGTTTCGGATGAAGCCATTGAAGTCGAGCACGTCCTCTACACATGCTGCAGCAATTCCAATCGCGGAGTAAAGACTGTCCTTGAGCAGGACTTCATCGTTGTTGATGTCTGCGTACTTTTGAAAGACCTGGAGCAAGCGTGGAACTAGCAATTCTTTGAAGTTGATGACCAGATCTAGAAACAGCTTTTCTGAGCACGTCCGAATGGAGAACTCCCAGGCATCTGCTATCTCTTCTTCCCGTCTCTCCCACTCGTCGGGTTCTTGTTCCCAATCTCTTAGGTCTGCCGGACGAAGAACAAAATATTGTGTGACCAGAGTTTCCATTAGTTGCAGAACAAAGTCATTGGTAAAGACCTGGGATTTGATCTGTTCTACAACTTGCTGTCGGTCTTCCTTGTCTTGAGGATACTGATATTTGAAGGTGTGAGCAGGGTTAAATACCATCTTTATACAGGCTCTGAAGAGCAGAAGTGCTTTCAGGGATAGCTTCTCAGTTGGGGATTGTTCGTCTCTAGAATCGCCATTACCGTGAACAGACCAGTGAGCACCTAGTGACAGCGGTTCCTCGGTGTGGTGATCTTTGACGACAGACCAGGAACGCTGGAGAATACCCATGCTGCCTAACAGGACGAATGGTGCCGGATGTTGCCGAGCCATCTCCAGCCACAGCTTGCTGATCTGGAAAAGATGCTTTGGTAGGAGATTAGCAGATTGGTTTTGAGTCCACATGGAGAAGAAGAGATCGCTGTGCTGCTGTAAGACGTGCCACAGCTGCTTAACGCTTTCGTCACGGTTTGGATGCTCGAATCCGACGACAACGAGCCGTCTGAGAGCCTTCAGTGCCGCATGGCTGTTCAGCATGACCTCCTCATTGAAGACTTGCTTGGCAGTCCATTGTGCCACCAGGTTGATATATGCTTGACCAAGGACGTGGAGCAACTCAGGAGCCACTGATTGTAAACTCTTCTTGGTCCTGATTAGCCGGCCTGTGGCTAATTCCTTGATGACCTGAAGAGTTATGTTGAGCACGTTCCGCGTGTAGGTTGGATCTGCGTTACTGCTCGCATTTCGGAGGTGGTGGATGATGATCGTGACCGCATCGGGCCAGTCGTGAGGGTATTCGAAGCGAGCGATCTTGGCGAGCATCAACGCATTCTGAAGAGCGAGGTGGCGTCTCGGTTCTTGCACACCCACCTCAATGGCTTTGGACCTGATCTTTTCCTTTTCTTGTTTCTGAAGGGCATGTTGCGAGGTCTTTCGCCAGTGTCGGTCAATGCCATTTTTCAGCTGGATAATGGCTTGCAGTCGAATCCCTTCATCCAGACTGAAATCTGAATACACATCTTGCAGCAACGAGTAATAGCCTGGAGTCCGTTCCCAGTTTGCTAATTGCTTGGCGGAAACTTGGAGAGACTGTTGCGTGGCTTGTGGGCCGGAGGTCTTAGCGAGAGTCTGAAAGATATCCTGCACAGACAGAGGCACTGTCTCTCCTTCCGCCTCGATTGAAAAAGATGGCATGATGTCCCATTTGCGCTTTCGCGGGACGGATATTTGACTTAATGAGTGGCTGATCCTTGATTGCTGGGTTAAAGGTTTGTTTAGAGGGAGGATTGCTAGTAGGGGAGCCCGCGGCTGATTGGTGGAAGTGACTGGCACGTCGATGTCTGCCTGAACGCCTCGTTGGCTACGGAGAAGCAAACGGGACGGCTCCAGCCAGCCCTAGCGCGATAGCGCGGACAGCCTCGCGACAACTTAAGCCTCGCACGCCTCGGCATTGCGTTCACATTGGACCCGTTTGCCTCAGCTTCACAATACAGACTGAGGGTACTGTTGCTACCCTCCAAAATGACCGCGTGATGTCCACAGGCAGCTTTGCCGCCGCCCAGCAACGGATTCAAGCACGTCAAGAGGCTCGGCGACAAGAGGCACAAGCAGCGCACCAGGCGCATCAAGCCCTTGCCCAACGATCAGCGCTCGGTCGACTCCCATTCCCTCTCAACCGCACAGCAGAGCCTCTCACATCATTATGGACGACCCTTATCGATGGCGGCGGTACCCAGCCTGCCATCCGTGTCGGCCAGGTCGATGCGGAGCTACTTGACGAAGAGCTCCTCGTCCTCCTCAAGTCTCAAATCGGCGATGGCCTGAAATACTTTAGTCCGCACATTCAAGATGATTACTCCCACGAGATCCTGCTTGCGCTCCGTGCCGTCCTGTTCAAGCTCAGCATCTGGAACAACAACGCGTCCTACGGTGCGACCTTGCAAGGTTTACAATACACCGACGCCCGCAAACCGCTCACCAATGGCCCACTTGCCCTGCCCACCCGAACACAAAAGGCACTCTACGCTCTGATCACCATCCTCGGCCGCTATGCCTGGGACAAATACGAAGATTACCTCCTCGAAGCCGAGTCCAGCTTCGCCGGGCCCAGCGATGCCCTGCGGAGCCTTTCATCCGTCACCAACCGACTCAGTACCGTCTACAACATTACCGCCTTCACCTCCTTCCTCGTCTTTCTCGTCAATGGCCGCTATCGCACCCTCACCGACCGGCTCCTTCGCCTTCGTCTCGTCTCTTGCAATGCCCACACGCACCGCGAAGGTAGCCTCGAGTACCTCAACCGACAGCTCGTCTGGCACGCCTTTACCGAGTTTCTCCTCTTCCTCCTCCCGCTCATCGGCATCTCCCGCTGGCGCCGGTGGCTGTCCCGTGCATGGCGCAAGTTCAAGAAAACACTGACCGCAGACGCGAGCAGCAGCAGCAGCACGTCCGGCACCGAAGGCGCATGCGAGAAGACAGGGCCGTTGGCCTTCCTTCCGGAACGCACCTGCGCCATTTGCTACGAAGACCAGACGCCTGGTGGATCAACCACGGAGGGCGAGGTGCTCGGCGCGAACGTCGGTACAGGCGGCGGTGGCGGTGGCGGCATCGGCATCATCGGGAGTGTGCACACCGACATTGTGAGCCCGTACGAAACGACGCCGTGCCAGTGCATCTACTGCTTCGTGTGCATTGCCAGCAAGATCGAGGCAGAGGAAGGTGGCGGTTGGACATGTCTGAGATGTGGGGAAACCGTGTACCAGTGTCGACCGTGGAGGGGAGACGTGCTCGTGGAGGCGCCGAAGACGAGAGACGGGCAAAGCAAGACCGTGGGATTTGCAGAAGAGAAGCTGGACGAAAATGAGGATGACGACGACGACGACGACAATGGAGAAGAAGAACCCGAGGATACAAGCACTCGATTAAGACAGCCTGGCGAACTTGATTCTGAGCTGGGATCGAGTCAGTGGCAGTTTGAGGGTGATGGCGGGGAGCGGGCGGTGGAGTGATTGAACTGGCCCGAATTACTACAGGGGCTCAGGGAATAGCAGATACCTTTGTAGAGCAACTGAGAATAGATTTACAGCTTCTGAAAACGCTTGGATATCTCCTGCCCGGAGAATGAACACTTGCAATCACCAGCTGGGTGCGCGACACGATGTTAGCGGACCATGGCATGCGCCGACGAGGGACTAAAACCTGAGCGAGACTTGCCCCATACGTTGAGAGGCCTTTACAGGCATGGCGATGCTTCAACGGCCATGCGTCTAACGTAGCGTACAAAGTACATCCAACCCACCCGGACGGGTACTAACACCTTTTATCCCGAATCAATCGTCCGCGTCCCGGTCCTTGTTCTTGTTCGCACTTTGCTCTTCCTGCACGTCCCCACTCGACTGCTCGTCCATGCCCTTCAAGAAGGTGGTCACCCTCCGCCTGTTGTAGGTGACTTTGCCTTGGTCAGCAGCTTGTCTTCGTAACGCTTGGCCGGCGGCAGCGGCCTGCGAGAGTACACCACTGATCAAGGCAACGGATCGCAGCGAGTCGTCATTCGCCGGAATCGGGTAGGTAACCCAGGCCGGGTTGACGTCGGTATCGACGATGCCGATAGTCGGCACATTGTACAGCCCGCACTCGTGCAGGCAGACTTCATTCTCGATCGGATTGAGGCACACCACGAGGTCAGGACGCAGAACCGAGTGCGACGAAGCCCGGAGAGGGTCGCGGTACTGTTCTAATTCATCATCTTGTGCATTCACCACCTTGAGCGCGCAGGTGTCAAAAATCTGTTGGCCATTCGTCAGGCTGCCCGGGATCCACCGGCCGAAGATGTGATATGCGCCTGCTCGTTGGGCCGACATCACCACGATGTCGCGCTGGTTTTTCCGGGTGCCGATGAAGAGGATGATGCCGCCTCTGCGAGCTACCTCTTGCACTACTTTGGCCGCGCGACGGAGGTAGGAGAGCGTTATGTCGAGGCTGATGATGTGAATGCCCTGACGGATGCCGAAGATGTAGCTACTGTTGCCAGGGTGCCAGAGCGCTGTGGCGTGGCCCAGATGACACTGATTTGCAAGTAGCATTTCCAGAGTGACGCGTTCGGGGCCTGGAGGGTCGTTGACGATGGTCCAGGGAGAGTAGACGTCCGAGAGTGTGGATCCATGCTTCGTAGATTCTTGGGCAGCGCTGCGTGATCGCTCAAAGGCTTCGAGATCCTCGTAGGGAGATGGTGGGATGGCATTCGGATTGGTGTATGCCGGGGTCTTTTCGGTGGGTACAGCACCATGATGTTGAGCTGCTGAGAGTGAGAGGAGCTGCTCTTCTATCGAGTCGATTTGCTTCCCAGACTGTTGCACTCCACCCTCGACTGGTGCTGTCGACGGGGTTGACTTGTGGCCGATCGCATCAAGCAAGGAGGAAGGTTCGTCTGGGTGGCCAGGGATCGAACGTATCGATCGATGGTCTTTTACAGACGGCCGATGAACTGGATTGTCGATGTTGATGCTGGTCGCATAGCAGCGGACCGAGACTGGTCTCGACGAGGTCGAAATCACCGTCCGGCCTGGATTTTGTCAGGTTTGCAGCAAGTTCAAAGCTCATCTATCACTTACCATGCCGGACCACCAGCCGTCGTATTATCATTGTGTTCTATGTACGTACATCACGCTGGTAACAGCCTGACTCTTCTGCAACTCGACAGGTCGAAGGTCCGCAAATGCGATCCATTGGGCAAACAGTGCAAACAGAGCAAACTTACTAGCCCTCCAAACACCTTACCAAACCAGTGAGATATTTGTTCCCTTCCACCACAAACGCATTCATACTTCATTCGAGATCGATTGACATTCTCTGGCATCATCAGAGTAAACATGCTAAGGCAAGCCCTGCTGTGCGGGAGCCAGAGCTTGACCGAACAGCAAGCTAGCATGGATGCTCTCTCCGACCAGTTCAAACCGGAATCTGGTTAAATTACAACCACTTTGCTTTCTTCTACTTTGCCAAAATGAATTCTTCTTTACTCCCACGTTTGATATGCAGCTGTCCCCATCCGTTTGCTGTTTCAGGTATGTCATGGATGATGTCGAGATGCACTTTTGCGTTAGCGTTAGTGCCTTCGTAAAGCAAACAGCTTTCTCGTAGATACTCCTTGTGGGAGGTAGAAAATACACGCCATACCTCTGACCCTCCAGCACCATGATCGTACCTGTCCCTCCGATCTCCCAGCCCGGATCAACGCACTCCGCCGCAGGAATGGACTCAATTCAGGCACCTTTTCAGGCAAGTTAAGTCCAGTCACAACCGAGCACACGGCTAATCTCTGCCTTCAGCAATATCGACCACGACGAGAGATTCCGCGAAGGGCGTTCAACCCTGTTAAAAGCAGACGTTACGGCCGTCCAACCTTCAGTCCAGACACTCTCGTCAAATATAGCCCAAAGTATGGGTATTGCCGAATTCACAATTTCCCATATTCTGGTGCCCGCTTCGTGCCTCGAATGAATACCATTGTCATCCAAATTCATGGTGTTGCGGTTCCCAACAGCCGCAGCGAACCCGATGCTCGAGCAGCAGCTGGCGTCTACTTCGGTCCGAATTGCAAGCACAACATCAATTTCATGCTCCTTCCTCACATGGAACCGACTAACAACCGGGCCATTCTAGAGGCCATTCGCATCGCCCTCAGCGAGCTCATCTCCATGCGACACACCGAACTGGATCCTAGATGGAAGGAGGTCTTGATCCTGACCAACAATGACTACGCCAAACTGAGCCTCAGTCATTGGGTCTGGACATGGGAGCGGAACAATTGGCATAGGGTGAAGCAGGACGAAGCCATCAGGAATCTCCAGCTCATGCAAGAGCTCCACAATCTGCTTACTCACATCGAGACCACACTCAACATGGCGGTGAGATTTTGGAAAGTCGGCCGGGAGTATGTCCAGGGCGCCGATAAGCTCGCTCAGGACGCCCTCCATATGTTAATTTGAGCAACGAGAGTCGATCCAGGAACACTGCAGGAGAGGCTCAGATCCGCAACATTCAAGTTCCTAGTAATTCGATGCAGTGGTGAGGTACTGAGGGTCGCGATTCTGGAGGGAAATTCTCGATGGCACCGCAAAGCGTCAAATCCTGTCAAATCCACTCATGATAGAGTCACATCCTCCCCTTTGTTCCACGTTTCCTTATCTGTGATGTTGGAGATGGTGGTACAAGCAGTAACTGGGTTTTTTAATAATAAGCTTTTATTTTCGCCATTTCCTAGTTAGAACCTTTCGAAGTTCAGCCTCATCGGATCTTGGTGATCCATTGGGCCTGAATGAACCCATGCTGTGATGAGTAAGATTAGAGTTTGGTCAGGTAATAATGAGCTGTCCAAGTTCTATTCCTCGTCGATTGTGCTAATTCGTCAACGGTCAATCACACTCAACACGGCTCGGGCTGTCAAAACACCAAGAGGAGCAAGCCGGGCCATAGCAATGTGAACGGCTTGCACGGGACAGTGCATGATTCATCGTGGTGGAGATCATGGGCTTGACAGACGTTCGAGCTTGGACACGCAAAGCTTCTCCTTCAATATGCAATGCATAGCAGCATGTCCTTGGCCTCATCTGTTCTTCAACGCTGCTGGCAATATCCCCTCTAAGCAGAAGCCAGGTCATTTCAAGCACTCAATATGTCCCGTCGTCTTGAAGGT
This sequence comes from Incumbomyces delicatus, assembly GCA_017655985.1. Lineage (NCBI taxonomy): Eukaryota > Fungi > Ascomycota > Eurotiomycetes > Chaetothyriales > Trichomeriaceae > Incumbomyces > Incumbomyces delicatus. The sequence continues at coordinate 1,469,476 of JACJVS010000004.1, forward strand.
CGTGGCACCATGTTTGCTGCAGCGTACTCAGCGTCCAAGGCTGCAACTCAGTCATTAACTGCGTCGGCCGCGCTCAGCCTAGCAAGTTCACGAGTTCGCTGTCATAATCTGATCCCAGCCACAACCAGAACGAACGTGATAGCAGGGTTTCCTGAGGAAGCCCTTGAGCGCGTAGTAACACGACAACCGCTGGGTATTATCAATCCCGAGGATATAGCTGGGCCAGCAGTGTTCTTAGCAAGCGCGAAGCGCGAATGATGACAGGTGGTAACATAGGCGTCGACGCCGGATTTTCGGTGGCTTAGCCTTAGCCCGGTTACATACCGAAAGCATGGATGGAGTTCTTTCTACATATTCCGCTTTCATCCAGGACCAGGCTCTGATTATTCCTATCTGTGAAGGATAAGGCCTATAAATAGCTATAAGCCAATACCGTAAGCAAAGTTTTTACAACATCAACACTATAAATTTTTTAAAAGCTTCACAGTTGCCCAAAAGGAAAGGGTAAGCGTTTCGAAACGTTCTGATAGCAGTTTCGAATGATCGAATCTCGCATGCGCTGATATTACGCAACAGCACTTCTGCCTGCGCCTTCTAGCTACGCCTTCTACCGCTACTATGCGCCTAGTAACAGAGGCAAGGAGATACGAATCACGTATATATATAGCTACTGAAACTCTCTTCAGACGCTTGGTTGTTAGAGAATGCCTATAATACTAATCAGGAAACAATTCACTACAGTAATACTTACTTGATCATATAGATCCAGATCCACAGCTATGCCACCTCGACCTGCAGCGGCTACAGAAGCATGGTTCCAGGCATTTCTTGCAGCCAACGTCGCGATTTCAACACTTGGGTCAGGCTTCTCGTTCACAATTATCTTCACCGAGCTCAAGTTAGAGAATCCGCCTTCTCCTCATTTCGACCCAGAGACGGTTCGAACACGCATCTCGGTCTGTTGGCTTCTCTTTGTGGTTGATCTCATACTCGCGAGCGGATATGCTACCTATACGGCCCTGTACGAGGATTACTTTGCGCAATGTCAAGCAGGGGGTCGTATGTTGCTCCCGTCCCTCATGTCCGTTATTCTCCAACTCGTTCTCATTGGAGCTTTCATGGCCGCATCACTCGCAATAATGGAGTATGGAAAAGTCGGAGTGGCGGCGGTGATCATAACTTCGATTACCGGTGCAATACTCGTGGTCATCTGGCTCTGTCGAACCGTAAGTCTCTCTGAAAGCAACTTGACCATGTGCGAATGATTTCCTGACCCGGCGATGTGTTTTAGTACCTAATGCTCCGTCGAGGGAACAACTAAACCGCGCCGGCCACCTTGGCAACACAACCACGCATCAACAGCGACGAGGAATTGATAGAACTGTTGCGCAACGTTGAGAAGCTGTCCAAATCCGTAGGTGACCAACTTCGCAACCAAGCGGCCTGATTTCCCGGTGCAACAACGGCAGAAACTCGACATTAAACCAACTGAGCAATCGTGCCATTTGGCACGCGAGAACATTTTCTTCCCTGTTTCTTGGTCCCGGAGTACGCAACCCCCGGCAGTGATTGACACAAGGTTAGGTGGCCACGACAAAGTGAGGACAGGCTAGTGCCAGCCAGCCAGCCAAAATGAGGGCTACTAAAAATGCCACTATCTTCCATCTGATGGTTGGATTATAAAGTGCTTGTCCTTGCACATGTTACCAAGCAATGTTTGCTTCCTTCTAGTAAATACAAGATCGCCCCCAAGAGGAAGAAGGAGCGACCACGCCACGTTTTGTTGCCTGAAAGACGGAGACATAGACCCGAAAGAACCGTTCTGTAGCTTTTTGTGCGACATGATCCAATGTTTCTCTCTCCTTCATCTGCAATTTATCTGTGTCTGACTTTTGCCACGACCCGACGCCCCTAAATGAAACTGTTCGCGATGGTAACAACAGTGGTGTACACCATCCCAACCACCCCTAAGAGCATAAGCGCTATATCCAAGCTCTTCTCCCATATTCCCTCCGCCACGCCCCAGTAATGCAGCAGCGGCGGATAGATATATACCAGCGGCACGCACGCAAAACTGCCAATCAGCGCTACAAAGCGGTCGAGATCGTTGGCGCCAAAGATACTCACCACGCCGCACAACACCGCCATTCCCGCACGAAATGCGTTCTTCTTCCACTTGGTCAGTGGTGATTTGCTGCCGGGTGTCGCGCGCCGGAAGATGCGGTTCTCGAGGATGCGAACGCCTGGGAACAGCTGCACTGGGTTGCCGACCAGCACGGAAATACTGTACAGGAACTGCACTGCGTTGACAATCGGCGACGACTGCGGGAAGTTGTTGATCACTTCGATGCGCGTGGCGGTGCCAAAGGTAGCGTAGCAGAGGACTCCTGCACTGGTGAAGATAATGGTGATGATGACCATAATGATGCCGAGTAGAAGCTCGAACTTGGCTGGGTTGGCCATGGAGGATTGGATGGGCAGAATGAGGCCGATGCCTTCGAAAGTGAAGATACAGGAGCCGATGGTTTGGGTATAGTAGGATGGGTTGAAGAGGACAACCGTCGGGTGGATGCCGTAACGGGCGAGATGGACCAGGTCGTACCAGTAAATATACGCCAGGCCGACGAGAATGAAGACGTCAGCGAAGAGAGCGGCTGGGCCAAGTTTGCTGATGTTGCGGACAAAGGAGAGGGGAATGATGACCAGGAGCTGGAGGGCGATGAGCGCGTTTGTGCTGATAGGTGATGATTTGTCTGGGCGGTGGGAGACGGCACTGCTGAAGCTAGACAGGTTTTGCGCTACGAATACCATGCCTGCGCAGACGAACCCGAGCTGTGAGAGCGTGATGGAAGCCAGAATGATGCCACGCATCTTGGAGCCGCCGATGGCTTCGCCAATTTCGCCGTAGCCGCCCCCGCCGATTTGCTTGCGGCAGCTTAGCAGGAGGTGGAAGGCGAGCATGCTGACCAGTGACACAGAGATGAGGCACATGCTGCTGAAGAGGATGCCGCCGTTGTTGAAGGCTTTGGGCAGGAACATAATGCCTGTGCCAATAAAGGCTTTGAGAAGGGTGAAGAAGGTTTTGGTCGTTCCAGCGTCACCAACGCTTTTGCTGATGCGCGAGGACCTACGGCGGGCAAGAAGGGGCCTGTGCTCGTCTGGCTCCAGTGCTTCGTCTTCATCGTCTTCGCTCTCGATTGCTTCCTCATCACTGTCGCCGAGGTCCTCTCCAGCAAAGCTCCCGTAGAGATCGAGGAATTCAACAAAGTTGCGTGCCACCGGCACACGCGCTGCGAGGATTGGTGGCCTTTGACGCTGGATAAATTCTCTGCGAAAGCCGCCTGGACGAAGCTGCTCAGAAGCTGGCAGGTAATCTGGGTCGTCTTCGGCTGCCGAGATAGTAGGGGGTACAGAGAAGGTCGCTGCTCGTTTGGTCATCTTGGCTCTTTGGTCCATCTTGAACAGAGAGCGGTGGATGTCACCACCCTGCAACTTTAATGAGGATTCATCCGGAACATCTGCGACAACTGGAGTGGATGACGAGGCAACTTGCGTTGTGTCATCTGTCTGACCATCAAAGGTTGCTGTGTAGCCCGCTGGAAGATACTCAGACACGACCTTGGCTTCCTCCCTTTCGTCGAGAGTGGGTGGTGTATCTGTCATGTTGCAGGATTTCCTTTGAGAATTGTACCTCCAATAAGTCCACAAGCTCGAACTGCATGTAGGTTAACATCTCCAAGCAGAGGCAGGGAAGACTCGTACAAACCTGTCTGTGGTTTACCTAGGTGTAAATTGGCAAACGAAACGTTTTAGCTCGAAGTTAGTTCTGTGAAAAATCTAAATGAAACATCGGATTGGAACTAAATTTTTTTTATTTCGCTTTAATGTTCACGGACTGCAACAGATATGCCATTTCATGAGCCTGTCTTTCGAGGCCCACGGATAGAGACTGCTGAAGCGTTAAGAATAGGAAAACTGTTAGGGTGAGATGTTGGAAGGACTCGGTTGTCCAAGGTTGTATCGGAGCAATGCTGAGCCTATTATTGGTCGACTGCCAGGTTTTCGACAGGGCCCTTTTTCAGCGAATCGGATCATCATCCTTCCCACAACTTTTCATGGGGTACAGCGCGCAGGTCGCACGAGTCAGACACAAATCACATGATCTCCACGCAACTTGGCTTGCGGGTACCAGTGTGCACTGCAATAATGTCCTGGAGGTTGTCATTTGGAATGCCATAAGGACCAAACCCTACAAAGTCTTAACTTGCTTGCTGATTAATGATGTTGTCTCTACACATAAGCTCAACAGCAGTGGAGGAAGTGCGGGTGTCGACGAGATGTGTCTCAAACATGCGCCTCAACTGAAGGGTGTCCTCGGCTGCAAGTCGTCCTCAATCACATCCTCCCACACCCGCATCTGCTGCGAAGATTGGTGAGAAAGTCTGCTGCAAGCTGAGGATCAATCTCAGGTGGGGACATGTACAAATTGCTCTCTCGCGAGGAATACTGAGCTGAAATCAAGGTATTGATCTCACCTTGTGCTCCACCTTGCATCGCGAGTGCTGGATGGTGTAATCACGCCAAAGAACAGAATCCACCTGACTTGGTGGGAATTTTCGATTAAGTAGAGGCCCTATCCGTGACAAACCACCGTGAAAGGGCGCCAAGCATGAACGAAGCTGGCTGCGTAAATTTATTCCCATTCATCATGCGCCCCGAGCGCTCGAAACGTGCCAGTGGTAATCTTGCCTAGCTCAACTTGGCTCAGTTCGTGAAGCTGAACAATGCCTTCCATCTGGACTACTGTAGCGAATCTGGAGAGACAGCTCACCTCTTCCTTGGGACTAATTTTGGTTCAAGGTTGACTTGGCCGTCGTTTGAGAGATCTATCAACGTCCGTTGTCTTCTGTACGGCCTTGGATCAACTGCTATCCGAGAATGGCGGTTGCGATTACATCAATCTGTCCTTGGGATAGGAGCCTTCCAGGGCCATACGTTATTGTGTAAAGCGACTTGCATTATCCAAAAAGATTGTGTCGACCATTTCCAGCAAATTTCTCAACGGCTAATTTCGACTTGCCAGACTTCGATGGGGTAGGTGATACCCGCTCCTGGTCCACAGTCGATTGCCCTTTTGCAGCTTGCTGCAGAGATCTTGAAGTATTGGCCATGGACACTGTAGGGTGAACTTGCATATCATTGCTCTCCATGTCATCCAGCAACCTATCCATAGTTTCTATATTGAGTATCGACCCACGTCCAGATCTGGGAACCAAAGTCGTCGCATTGCTGATGGCTGCTCTAGCTGGTAAGCCTAGGTTGTGAATGTGGCCTGTATTTCCGGCATCTAGCTGGGATTTGGTAAATAGGATCAGACGAGAACTGGTCGTAACAACGAGGTCTGGTATGGAGCCGAGCTTGCTAAATAAGCTCCCGCCATTTCGAGGCGATGTTGAGGTAATGATATTAATGTTGAGTTGCTTTTCTCCGCCTAGCTGAAGCACCGGTAGACTCTGCAACCGTAGCTTTATTCCTCCGTCTATTTTCAGAGCATCACCAACCTCGGAGCGTCCTAAGGAGGACAGGCCTGGGACAAGGCTGTTGAACCCACCGTAAGAGAATATCAGGACGTCATCGCCAACGGCGGCAGAAGAATTATTGGCACAGATTGAGATCTGGCCGGTAAAAATGGCTGGTTGCGCCGCATTCGAGTCGGACTGTAGCTTAGCCGTCCCAAAGAGGTCGGCGGAATACGACTTTCGCGTATGCGGAGTCATAGGGGCGAAAGCAGAGGCTGGCTTGACCTTTACGGCTTTCGTTTTCGGTTCCGAAGAAGTCAGGAAGCCGTGGATAGCAAATCTGTCAGGATTGGTTGCTGTGGTCGCGTTTCCCTGGCCAAGGCTCTTGCGAGCACGAGAAGAATTGCTGGCCACGTTTGAGTGCGCGTATTCAAGATTCCATACCCCCCAATGTCCATCCTCAAGCAGAACCACGACACCGGCGCCTTGGAGACACCACTGGGCATCCAGAATTCGTTTTCGCCTTGGAGGCCTCGAAGATGGAAGATAGCTGGCGTGTAGAGTCAAACAGTTTTCCAGGGCGAACGTTGCAGACACGTCGTTGGTCTTGGCTTCCACGTCAGAGCTCTGTCTCTTCGTGCCAGCTATTCCTGAAGCAGTTGTGGTACATATTTTCACCAAACCTGTTGCGGGACTTGATATTAATAGCATACTGTGTCTCGGTGAAGGATAGGTCGACGGATTGAAAGAAATTGTGCTCTTTGACAGTGGGATGCGTAGAAACTGGCGGACAACCAGATCCACTGCAGCTCCTTGTGCTTCAGCATGCTCAGCCATAGAGACGCTATGTACGACAAGAAGACCGCTGCCGGTAGTCGAGGCGGAGGCAACCAAGAACGAATATGTAGGTTCGACTGTTCGTGTTCGACTGCGCGATCTTGACCGTCTTGACTCGTCGGGCTCAATGTCTGCAGTCCAGGTAATAGCCAAAGTCGCAATTAGGTCTTGGTGAGCGACGGCACTGTTGATCCTCGTGATGCAGAGATTTGATTCGTCATTCTCATGGTCCTTTGGCGTGTGGTCGAGATCAAAAGAGACGAGATAGATGCAAGAGTCGGCGCAGGCCGTCGCGACCGTGACATGGCTGCGCAGGAATTCAGGAACCGACAGCGAGTCGCGTGAGGCTGCAGAGACTGCAGAGGCAGACACCGGCGGAAAGGCAATATGCTCGACGGGGCTCTCGAGGCGGCAACTGAACCACGGCCTGGCCCTCACCCTCCCATGAGGCCGTGAAGCAGGTCCATTTGAAGGGACTTCAGCATGCTGGCTGCTGCCGTAGATCTTGAAGATGCTCAGGCCATCACCATGCCCGCACACAAGGATAGAGGCGTTATCGTTGTCGGCAGGAAGAGGGTAGATCGATGAATCGGTGGGTAGGAAGGGAAGGTCATAGCTGCCAGCCAGGAATGTTGATTAGGACTTGTGCGCCTTCCTGGTTAATATTGTTTCACGCACTCACCTCAGTTGCAAGCTATCGTGCTGCCGACGTACTTGCGCCTCCATCGCATAATCCAAAGAACACGCACTCTATTGCGAGGCTGATGGGACGGATATTGTAAACTCACGTTTGAACCTGACCACATGCGTGGTCAAAAGTTACACAACCGGAAATATTGCAAAAGGTTCATTCGTCGCGTCGAGGACGCGCCTGATACGTTGTACAATACGGTCAACCACCAAGTTTCACTCCAACCTTGTCACAACACTGCCCAATTTGAGGCTGTAAATGCTTGGGGAGATGGCTGACGCCCGGATTGCTGATTTCCATACTTTGTCGTTGACGCAATGTGAAATCAACCATGGCCGAATTGTATTCTGCGGGCCCTCACGAACCGACAGGGCTATGGTATTTGATCTCCGAGGGCCTTGTACCCGGTGATGCTCCCCCGTCTAGCTACAAATGGTCCCAGCAGCCATATCTTGACGATGCAGGCCACCCTGCATTCGAAGAGGTCCTACAAATCGACCGCTGTGTTGTATGGTCACGCGACGCCTCCATCAAAAGGGTGTTGAATCTTGACATCGAGGGTGAAGACATTTTGCATGCTTTTGTCACATCCTTTGTTACATTTCCAAAGAGTGATGCAGGGAGCACTACCTGTCCCAATCGCACTCCGCTGCGCCAAAAAGAGCCTGCTTTGGTGGTTGTGTTGAGAACTCAAACTCACATCTTCTGCCTTTCTGGTGCAATCCATGTCATACCGCTATCTTTTCAGGTTGCCAGGGCCGTCCCTTTTTCAAATGGCTGTATGCTGCAGCCAGAACCCCCTGTATCCAAAGCCTTTCCGGGTCTCAATATTGACCCTTCATCCTCGCAATGGCGCAATGTTTCGGTTGCAGCCTCCAATACCTCAATCCTGGTCGAAGGTCAAGAATCCTCTCGAATCACCGCTCGCAATCGACCCAAGAGAATGCCGACTTATTGCATCACTGATTTACTCTCTGACATGGGCCTGGTCGCGACCTGTCCTTCTCGCAAACCGCGGCATCACGAGGAATGTCCTCTGTTACCCTCTGACGAAGAGCTCATTTTTGCATCTGTTGATGGACATTTGCCTCAGGAAGCGTGCAAGGATGTGTCCATTGCTGTTTCTTTGAATAGGCAGACTTCGACTTTTACAGTGTGGCAGATCGACTACACCAGTGAACCACGTTTCGACAAATCCCAAAACAAGCCCGGCACGGCCAAATACCGCAAAAGGCAAAGCTCTAACATTCATGAGAGACCACGAAACACATCTGTGCGTGGTCCCGTAGACGTGCCGGGCGATAGCTTCGGAGGACTGATGCAATCTTTCGTTGAAAATGAACCAAAACCAACATCCTCGCGGCTGTCAAACATTGATACCCTGGCGGCAGAGCTCGGACAGGACTTCGAACCAGCAGGCGTCCCGACGCGATCGGCCAGACGTATTAGCTCTATGCTCGCTAGGACTGACCTCGCTCCTGCCACTGATCGCTCGACATTCAACGAGGCAAGTGGGCCATCCCGGAAGAGTCTGTCGCGCACTATCAGAAAAGAGGGCTCATTTGGCAGCCTGACAGACGGGAATAGCATCGGTGCACGACGATCCTTTCCCGCTGCTACCTCGATCTATAGTAATGCCACCTCATTCCTAGATCCGATGAGTCGTCTCTCGGCGGGAGAGAATATTGAAGTCTTTGATGACAGTGAGTTCGAACTTCTGGGCTCACGAATGGACAAGGACATTACGTTGTTGAAGCTGAAGTCATTCTCATGTCACGAAAGCTCCCTTTCTCAGCCACTGCATAAGTTCAAAGTGCTTCTATTGCCTCACCCGAAACCTGTCAATCATCGGGATACTCTACGCGCACAGTTGTCTGTTTGCATTCACGAGGCAATCCCACAGTCGATGACTGTCATTAACCTCTCGATCAAGAGTGCGCCGAGCTGCGAAAATGGAGAAGACAGGAACAGGCTGAGGCCTGAGCTTAAGGCTGTCCAAATTCAAAAGGGATCAAATATTGCCGATGCATGCTTGGTCTCAGATGGCCCGATTTGCAGACTCGTCGTCCTTTCCAAAACTTCTCAGGGTGATGATGTCCTGCATCTCGAGGCGCTGTGGAGCCCTTCATTTAGGCTTGATCTACCTCAACAGTACTTCGTCCATAGACAAGATGGCCTTGATGGTCGTATCAGTTCGCGACGTCAAGACGATTTTGGCATTCATCGTGTTCTTGAAGCGGGCCAAATCAGGGTTTCACATTTCTTGAACGCCTACAGTTCCTCCAGCCTGATCTTTGTCGATTCTCTAGGTCGAAGGCATGACCTGCAGTTGACCATGGAGCCTCGAGATTACTTACATCGTCGGGTTATGGAAGTCTGCAAATACATCCTGCCTACGCAGCTTCAAGATAGCCTCTTGGTCGGCCATTGGGAAGTCGTTAGGTGGCTTGGAAGTCAAAATGTTCAATATGATAATGGCACAACGCTTGCACTACTGCTTTTTACTATGGCAGTGCCGTTCATTAATGCCATTCAGTCCAAACCTCCATGGTCGGGGCGAAGAAAGAAATCCACAAATAGCCGATCAAGCAGCAGCTTGCTAGTTGACAGCACCAGCTGGATGGTTTCGCAGGCTTCAGAGAGCTCCAGAAGTAGCCCTTCCTGGATGCAAAGTAGTGCGTGGACCTGGGTAGGCCAAGAAACAAATGTTCCACTGGAAACAACGAGTTCTCTGCACGATGGTATTGGTCATGTCGATACAGGTTGCACGGCTGCCCAGAGCTCATGGCTCTTTCGATGCATAGACATCACGAGAGACTTTTTACAGAGCCCTGCTGGCGAAAGCATGGGTGGTCCTGAGGGCTACCTGCCAACAGCGATCGGCCAAGATCGAAATGTTCGACGCACTGCACTTGCGAGCATTGTGGTCGCTCTGTACTTGTTGCTTGAAGAACTGAAGCTAGAAGAGCCTAGTAATGAATCGTTGACTAATGACAGGGTCATCCTAGGAGCTATAGTGACACAATTGAGTACTTGGCTGAATTGGCCAACGTGGACAACATGGACGCAATCACTACTTGCTACGGGGGCTCGTGGATCCGAGGCCTTCCAAATTGACAGTTCAAGGATCGGCAATATAGATGTCCCGCCTGAACCTTTCCCTCCTGTGACAATCTTTGAACTGGTGGACACTACTTTACTTTCTCGGCCAACGAAATATCATATGTTGGTTGAACTGATTCACAATGTTGAAGGCCTAGGAATAGACCACCCTCTGATAGTGGAGTCTACCAAAATTCTTCCACGCACATCGATGGTCCTGGCACTGTGTCGAAGCTTAGTTTGCAATGACCAAGCGCAAAGTCTGCTTCCTGACTCGCACAGAAAGCATGGACTGCTACCAGACATAATTGCGAAAGTGCTTACCCTTCATGAATCGAAGACCAAGCTTGAGGCCAACGTAGCTGACATTGTTTCTGACAGCCCGTCGCCTAAGGTAGTTGCGGCTCATGCCGCAAGTCGACCTTCATCACACTTTTCGTTGCGTGATGTTCGAGCCATTTGCAACCAAGCCCTCGATGCAGAAATCTTGGGTCGGTGGGACACATCATCCGAAACAGACCGGCACACAGTAACAAAATTAATTTTCAGCCAAGACCGTCGTTACCACGAAGCCTCAAAGCTTGTCAACCAATCCCGACCTCCAGAAGTTGAGTATGATCCGCAACCAAACTGGACTGAAGCGGATGCACTCGAGGCACAAAAGCTTCTCGCACAGTATGCCACGCGGAGAACATTTGCTGTTGTTTCTGGACGGGGACTGCTACACTACAATGCTCGAACCCCTTTGATGACTGAAATGGTTCCTCGAGCTCAATTCAGTATGCAATGCATTCTGAGGCCAAATTCGCAGACCGAGGGCGAACAAGCCATGACTTTCAGTGCAGACAGAACACTTTTCACGGAGGATAAAGTCAGCTGGGCTTTCTTCCACAATGGAGCTGCGGCTGGTTTAATGATTTCCAAGTGCGCAAATTTTATTGATACCTCATGGATACTATACAACAAGCCCCCGGAGCTAACAAATCGACATGCCGGCTTTCTGCTCGCGTTGGGCCTCAACGGACATCTCAAAACATTAGCAAAGTGGGTGGCATTCAAATACTTGACACCGAAGCATACCATGACTTCAATTGGTCTTCTGTTGGGCCTGGCAGCGTCATACATTGGCACTGCCGACACGCTCATCACTCGGCTCCTCTCGGTGCATGTCACATGCTTGCTTCCTCCGGGAGCAGCAGAGCTCAATATTTCGCCTCTAACGCAAACCACGGGCTTGATTGGTATCGGTCTAATATACTACAATAGCCAGCACCGACGCATGTCCGATGTGATGATCTCTGAAATCGAGACACAAGAGCCGGAAGATCGATCAGGGGACGAGCCTATTCTTCGAGACGAAGGCTACCGTCTTGCTGCCGGTTGGTCTTTAGGCTTGATAAATCTTGGCCACGGTATGCGACTTCACAGTCTCCAGGATATGAGGGTAATGGAACGCCTGCTAGCCATTGCGGTGGGCACCAAAAATGTAAATCTCGTTCACGTCCTTGACAGAGCAACCGCAGGTGCGGTCATAGCAATCGCGTTGATCTACATGAAAACAAATAACCTGTCTATAGCTCGCAAGGTCGACATTCCGGACACCTCAAACCAATTTGACCATGTACGTCCAGACATCTTCCTACTGAGAACACTCGCGCGCCACTTGATCATGTGGGACAACATAAGGGCAGATATGAGGTTTGTTCGGGAGAGTCTTCCGCAGCAGTATCGTCACAGAGCGGATCTGAAGAAGGTGAAACGGCTTGTTACGAACGATCTACCATTCTTCCACGTTATCGCAGGTATTTGCTTTGCGCTCGCGTTACGCTATGCCGGAACTCAGCGCCACGATGTGCGTGATCTATTGATCAGCTACCTTGACCAATTCTTGAGGCTTTCTCGCTTGTCTGCTTTGAATTATGATGCTAAAGTCACCCTGAATGGTATCAGAAATTGTCTCGATATTCTTGCTTTGTCGTGCGCTACTGTCATGGCAGGTTCTGGTGACCTCCAGGTGTACCGACGTCTTCGAGCACTTCATGGACGGACGGACAAGGATACACCGTTTGGCTCTCATTTAGCTGCTCATATGGCCATAGGCGCCTTGTTCTTGAGCGGAGGCACAGCGACATTTGGAACCTCGAAGTTGGCCATTGCAAGTCTACTGATTGCATTCTATCCGCTGTTTCCAACTGATGTGCTCGATAATCGTGGTCACCTTCAAGCATTGAGACATCTATGGGTTCTGGCAGTTGAGAACCGGTGTCTCTTCTTCCGTGACGGGGAAAGTGGTCAAGTACTTGGCAATATCAGCGCAACGATTGAGATGATGGATGGCACGACAACGATACTTCATACACCGGGCTTAATGCCAGACCTTGATGAGGTAAGGGCAATCAGTGTATCAACGGACGCCTTTTGGCCTATAAAGCAAGATTTCGATGCTTGTGTGCAAGATGAGTCGACGAAGTCGCCTTCTTCTTCGACCCCAACGAAATGTTTCAGAGACGTGTGCAAAGCTTCATCCACCGGAATTTCTATTCCTCTTCACCAACGTTCCTTGTACCATCAACCACACCTCGACCCATTTTGCACGGAATTGCAGGCTCTTGGACGATCAAAAGACTTTCCGAGCGCATCGTTTTCCAGCAATCCCACTGCAATTGGCACAGAACAAAGTTATGGTGCTTCAGCTCAAGATCCAATTGAATGGATCTTCAATCTCTCGGCTTTCACAGGTCTTGATCATGCTGAGCGCGCATTAGCTCTCTCGTGTGCAACAATCGACCACAGTCTATCAAGCGAAGCGCTACTGAAATGTCGCACCGCCTCGTTAGCGACGACACCTATTGATACTCGACTCGAACTTGAGATTGGGACGCTGGGCAAGGAAGATCTCCACGAAAGATTGGAACAGTCTCTAAAACAGGATAAAATGTGGCAGCTCAAATTGTTGCTTTCTTGGTATGATCAGATTGAAACGCAGACACAGGTTGAGATCAACGCAGACAACGCGGATGCAGCCAGCCGTCTGACGTGGCTCAGGGGCAGCGTAATCGAGCGTCTGCGGTGGAGGGTGTGGAGGTTAACGGGAAGTGAAAACGTTGCTGGTGAACAAGGCAATGAAATAGAGTAATAAGAACCTCAAGAGGAGATTGCGGCGTGTCGTTCTCTTGTTCTCAACCGCAATCCCTACCAGACCCCTCTAGTTGAGTCATTGCACATCTTTACATCAGAGTTTCAAAAGTCATAAGATCCGCCAACAATAGTGTGGGCGCTACCACACGTGGAATTTGACAAGACTGCTACATGCGAGAAGATGCTCATTAGATCCTCTTCCACGGTTGACTGAAAAGAGCAGAAGGCGTCAACAAATATCCATTTAAGGACAACAACACGTATGCCTTCACTAGACAAATGTCATCCATTCACTAGCCAAAGCCTCGTACACCACAGGAGACGGCGCTCTCAACGTTGATATAGATACAGTGCTCGAGGGACTAGCTGATGTAATTCATGAACTAACCCACAAATACATATATGGGAAACTGCGCCGGGAACGCCTGCAGTGGTATCGAGTTCAAACTTCACATCTATCTCGCAACAAGATTCTTTAGATTTAAGCCTAAGATGGTGACGGCAAACAGGGTGACCATAGTTCTTCAAGGATGAAGTGATCAGAAAAAGGCACACACACATATAGATAGCATGGAAGAAAGCAGCCGCAGGTAGGGGAAGGTCATGGCAAAGACCAAACCCTTCGACGATGCTGAACCATTGTGTAGCGACGACACCTAGGCAACGCTAAGCGCAATTCCATGCAGCGAAAAAGCTCATTTTTGCGTTGAAAATACCCGAGGGACATCTGGTGTTGCAAACGAATGCACGGCACCCAGGAATGGTGGTGCTTCTGAGGCGTTTTGCGAGCTATCAAAGGGCCACCAGTATGCACTTGAAGTCCTTTGGGGTCGTACGAAAACGAGGGGGGGTAGTTTCTCATGGGTTTGTTCTGCGTAGCTTGAAGATAGATAGGGTCGAAGGGAAAGAGTCCCGCCTAGGAGCCACTTGTATTTGTCTATGAAATGAGAAAAGTAGGCACACGGCGGGGGGGTGGGGATAACAGACATTGATTTCTTGGGCCTACTTCTGATGGCCGTGCAAAGTAGTTTTCTGTTCGGGGTCAACCTGCCCTGACCTAAGCAAGGTCTCGATCGAGGCTAGTGAAGTCCTTTTCAACAGGAAGAGTTGTCGGTTAATGTTGTCATCGCACAGAGATATGATATTTTTACACTAATTGTTTCTGCTATCGTGCAACTATAGTTGTGAAACCTTTTCAGGTCAGTCTGTCTTCGGGGCTCGCTTCCCAATGCTCTCAAGAGTGTAGAGAGCGACAAATACCATGAACCATGGCTCGGAATACAAGACACCGGTCTTCGATGCTAAGCACATTAGGCCTAAAGAGACATTTTTGCTCCGAACTTTGCTGGAAAATTCCACCGATATTGCTCTCTCGGCCAAGGTAACACTGATTGAAAACTCTCTAGTGCTACACCAAAATCAGGGTTTTCTGGGTAGAGCCAGGCATTCCCGTGTTTCGAACATTTGTTGTGCCTTGATCTGCCTGGGGCTTCTCAAGTCATGTGTTCAGAGAGCGGTGTCAGAGAAATGTGATTGGTATTCGTAGAACCAACGCCGCCGCGGCCGCCAGGCCAGCAAGAGCAAGAGCAAGAGCAAGTGGAGGTACTGGAAGTTGCGGTATTCGTAAGACCTCTTAACGTGATGATTTGTACTGTGTGCGCTGTCTCTTGCATTAGCGTAGGACAGGTAAAGACATGGACATCTGCAGCTTGTTCATTCCGATCGCGAGTTTTCATGTCGATCTATTGGTGGCCAACGAGAATTTGACGAGGCTTGTGACAGTGTTATCCAGACCCATGCTTATTGAAGGCGCATCAATTTCGGGAAACAGTCCGGAAGAGGAGGCCTGTATGTTAATAGAAATCGAAGGAGAAAGCGAATCTTGAACCACGGACTGCAATAATGGTAGAGAAACAACGGCCTCGACGATTCGCTAGACATTGGCAGCCAACGTTCGTTTGCTCCACAGGAAATAGAGAGGTATGGAACCGGGTCAGCACTGATAACCGCCAAAGTTTGGAAACATATGTTAACGTTCAAACGTGGGAGGCGCACCATGTTCGGCCGTTGTTGCGACAGGTGTCCTTCAAGCGTCCTCGTTGGTTTGCGAGCCCATCGAGGAGGCCTGGGCCGAAGGCTTTGGGCCTGACCTTACATTAGGCGTGCGCCGTTCTGCAGTGGTTCATCTCAGATAGAACGAGTGGTAGCGGGATGCTAGGAGCCCACAGGCATCCAACGGCCTCGTTCCTTGATCACAACAGACGATAGAGGTTCGATATCTCTTTCCAAACTAAGAAATTCCAATTTCCTAGCCGAGCTTCTTGAAGTGTTTGGAGTGGGCATTTCCCCATGTTACAGAGCATAGACATTGTCTCTGATTGCGGTCTTTCCAAACGATGTTGGCCTGTGCCAAATTAACATCACGATTCTGACTTTGTCATCACAATCTCGGCAATAGGGGTTAGCGTTCAGTCTGCTTGAAAGACGATTTCCGCAGTTTGGAGAAGAGTTGATTAAACTTGGTTTTGGGTAGTTTCCCTCATGACTATCCCTTGTAAATGTACATGACAATAGCCGGGTTAGGTTTTGCAACTAGCAGGGTGTGTGGTAGGGTCATGAGAACCAGTAAATTGCTGCCTGACGAGGGAGGCGAAACAATGCCGATCGCTGTCGTTTTAAAGATCCAACCAGGTGCAGTGATTGCTCTCTTGGACATATGCAGGAGGTTTCGCTTCAACTCCTAGGTATACGAGCCCATTGCGACGCAAGTTGAAGCGCTCAGGGGAAGTCGAACCCTGCTTGCACTCAACTCTGAACACCTCAAAACATTGCGAACTGCAATGGGTGGTGCACGCGGGGAAGATTTCCTGCGCAGTAGTTCTACGCTTCCATTTTTGGCATACAAGTTTTGCCTTTTAAAAATCCAATCAGTGCTCTTTCCGCTTGTTCCACGTCCAAATCATAGCGAACATGCACGTTTCAGACCCTGATGTGCCTGATCTATTTCCAGGTCAAAGCCGATCGTTCTGTATAGGACCTAATTAGCACCTCGCTAGATTCGTAAGGCGTTCGAGGACTGGAACATGCATGCTCATAGGTCGAGAAGATCTCAACGAACGCGAAGCTGCAGGTAAAAGTGTAGATCGAGGTTCATCCAGTCTTTCCCACGGTCATCTGAAGCTCTAGCACTGCCACACAAGGGACTGATCACTGCTTAATATGACTAGCGGAAGTGGCCGAAGCAAAAAGTTGGAGCCATCCATTTGCCACAGCGATGTTGATCAATCCGCACCGTCCGTTTTTCCAGAATGATGTAAAGTATCACCTGATTCTCGACCATTTCGGATCAGGCTGGGTCAGCCACCACCGCCACAACTTTCGTGTCTGAATATAACAGCCTCGTGCAGGGTACAGCCCGGCAAGAAAACTGCAAGGGAGCCACCCCTTCTGCATCGTTTTAAACTTTGTTTGTCGCACTAGCTTTGATGACTGGGCCACGGTGGCTGGGGCCCGCAGCAGGGTTGAGCAACAAGAGATATACGAAGTACTGCGCTTGATGGAGCGGGTTCTCGACCCACCAATCGAAGGAAACCTGTAGCCACATTTCTGCCGCTTCCGCTACAGAAAGCTGTACTCGTGACGGAATTTTCGGCATGTTCGGAGAAGACCAATAACAGAATGACAAGAAAATGCTTCAACGAACGTCGCCCAAGAAAGTAGGGGATCGCGTGGTGGCCTGTTCTGTACACAAGTTTACCTCATTGGTTGGTGCACAAGGCGATTCTGATAACTATACGGTGCTGACGTGGCTAACGATAAAATCTCCCATCCCATATAGTATGGGAATTTGCAGGCCCATGGGCAATTTTCCGGTCGCGGTGCCACGACCAGGATGTCGCCCTGGTTATTTTTGGGCGAGCTAAGTCTTAATTTGAACCCTGCACCAATCACATTGGCGATGGCAATCTTCGCAATTAAGAAGTGTGCACATCGTCGATGAGGTGACCGCCCCACGACTTCAAGGACCACGTGTGCAAGCGCCCACGTTGTTCGGTCGTCTTTGGATATGCTGTTTCAAGAGCTATCGAATTTGGCATCGTGAAATTTACAGGGCTATCTCTGATATTGATCCAAGGCGCGGTTCTGCTTAACGCAACACCCGTCGGAAACCCCTTCATGTCTCAACGAAACTTCAATCGATCCAGAGAAGTTGCTCCTGACTGCCATCTTGCTGGCCGATACATCTGTTGTAGATAGCTTTGGTAGCGTTCATCAACAGTTCGCGGATTTCCGCCCATTGGAAGGTCTAATCTCTTAATAATGCCAACCGAATTCCAAAAAAAAAACCGAAGTAGAAACAACAAGGGTATCTCCAGAAAGTCATGTATCTCATCAAGTGTAATCAAGTTCAATCCAGGACCGCTTTCCTCCTCTTCCAGAATTAGTATCAGTGGGACCAAATCCGCGCGCTCTGCATGTCCATAGATGAATGTGGACTACAGGATGCGAGAGCCGCGCTAGACCTTCCCGCAAATTATACAAAGATAAAATAAATCCAATATCTTTGATATCGGTCATGCACTGAAGTGGACCTTGATCCACGGGTATCATTGTTTGTCAAGTAAGAAGTGAAATCGTCGAAAACGCCTTGCCAATGTCGTGTTCGTGAGGGAATGCAACTGTTCTTCGGTCGCTGTTGGTATCTCATGCAATTTTAGGCTCGTGAGGAAATCGATCGTCGGAATGCTAGTAATTCAGCCACATCTCTAGAGGATCTCCTGTTATCGTATCTGGAGGGGGACCATCTCCACCAGCCATCGTTGAGGTAATACTGTCTGCGTGGTATTCAGGAGCGTCGGTCTTGATTGGAGCGAATTCAACAATCATGTCTTGCCCTTCCGGTACTTCTCTAACAACATCCTCGTCGACAACAATCTGCAGTCCTTTTGAGTTGACGTGGGTGATTCGTGTGACTTGGTTTGGATCAATGCTAAACTTTTCGGATATGCCGTTAATTAAATCTCGAACCGTCCTTCGCAAAAGATAAACGGCTCGGTAATACGGCTTTGAAGCATCTTTATCTTTGACATAGAAACATGCCACTAAGGTATGTTAGCAAATGGAGTTTCGCTGTCAGGCTGCCCTTACCTGGTTTGATTGGTCTTTCTGGAGGAGGCTTGTAACTGCGGTCAACATCAACCGCATAGACGTCGCTTCGGACTGCTTCAGGTTCGCGTTTGATCATTTTGGCTGGCCTCTCTGGCGTCACGCTTCGATTGAGTAGGGCTTTCTTGTCTTCATAATCCTCCTCTTCATGAATCGTTGAATGTTGAAGTTCGGAGAACTTTCGCTTTGGTGTGATGGAAATTGAGCTAGGAGTGGGAGACACAGCGTTCGACCCTGGAGATTCGCTCCCGCTTTGTCGCGATTCCCAGGTCTTGGTTCGGGCAATCGGTTGAGGCCCGTCTCCACTGGTAAGTTTGACTGGACAGAGATCAGGATCATCTTCCAGATCGCCCTTCAGGTAAAGGACGCTCATCGGTCTCGTTGAGGAAAACATGTCTTGAAGACCGATAAGTTTCATGTGGAGATCTTCTTCAGCGGACAGTCTCCCAGCTTCTGCGTCAGAGTCAGCAGACCAGCTTCTCTTATGCTTTGATATTTTTGATCTTGAAGCAGCACCTTTGGCAATGGATCCACTCCGTTTGCGTTTCCCCACGGTTCCGATGCCAGCTTCAGCTTGCGAAATTTGCTGCTTGAGCTTTTCAATCGATTTTTTGACATGCAAGATGTCATTCGACAGCTTGCGCTCCGCTCCATGATCCCGGAACAACTTCACCTTGGCAAAGCAGACTTCGGGCTCATTGCTCGACATATTTGACGGCGACGGCAGTAGCTCAGTCTTTGCGCACAGTCTGACAGGAATACCCTTAACCCCCTTTGAGTGACTGAAGTCCGTAGATAGAAAGTTGAAGCGTACAGATATAGAGCAGTCTGCCACTCCATTGACTCGATTGTTGGGATGCCAATTCACTACGAAACCATCAAATGAAGCCGTCTCTAACTCAACTTGAGGTTTCCTAGTCTCGCTGTCACCACCTTGGTTGGGGTCCACATACTCGACAGCCAAGAGCTTCCCACCTCTTTGGTGAGCTTCGTTAGACCCACGACCTTCTCTCCACAGTTGCCAGCAAGCTCCGGGCTTTGCTCGCTGTTGTTCGTCTTCGAAGCTGATTCGTACGAACGTTCGATATCTCAAATTTGTGGCGTTGACAGGGGGTGTTGTGTCATAGACCGACATTGTGTATGCTTGTCCTTTATTGAGATAGGTGATTGGAATTTCATCTGCACTTCGAATCATTGCGGTAGGTGCGTTCAAAGTCGTATGGTATCGAAATCTGTGCAAAAGATTAGGTCTGCCCGAATTTTGTTACGGAGATACTTACTTCTCCCCTGAAGTAACCCCCGTGACGGAGATGCCACTGTCATGTTGTTGAATTGGTGGAGGCACCAGACCCTGGTGCGCTGGCTGACCCTCGTCTTGATTTGGCGTCACGTTTTTGGACGAGTCATCCACCGCAGCATATCCGGAATCTTGGTGTTGGAGAAAATGGGTTGGCGGCGCGTAGCTCTGATGCTGATGAAGCTGTTGTTGTGCATGGTAAGGGTCTTGAAAAGCTTGTTGAGGATGCAAGAGTTGAGGGTTGAATTGGCTGTAGTGTAATCCAGGGTCTGGGGCGTGAATACCGTGCATGGAATGAGGTAGAGAGAGTGGTGTGTTCAGACCTAGCGCGCCCGGTGTGTGGAGGTCACCAGCGGCCGAGCTATGCCATAAAGTGTTGAACCCTCCAGGAGTTGGTGTATAGTATCCCGGCGGCTGATTTGCAAATGTTGAGAAGGCGAACGAGTTTGGATCCATCAATGAAGGTGTGAGCCGCCATTGATCTGTGAACGGTTTTGGCGTTGTGCCGCTTTCTTTTGCGGAGTCATTGACATTTTCGAAGACAGACCTGTCAAAATAGTCGTCAGCAAGGTCTGCTGAGTGTTCAATGGAATCAAAAGGACTCAGGTGAGAGCCCATGGTATAGAGAGATTGTGTTGTAGTGCAAAGGTCGAGCGAGAAGGAAAGGTTGAGTTGATGGCTGTACTTACCTACGAATATCAGGAGGGTCCACAACAGCCTCATCGACAGATGATGACCTCAGTTGAGAAGTTACCGGCACATTCTGAATCTGCCCAGGTGCAGAGGTGCCTGGTCCAACATCGGGGAAGCTCTGCTTGAACGCGGCATACAATTCCTCGTCCGGTTTCTGCGAAGAGCGTCTATTCGCAAACATAATGGTTAGCCCTTATGCCTGGAGCACAGACTCGGAAAGGCTATTGCAGCGCAAGAAAGACGGACCGCTTGCGAAACATCTGATGCAGCAGGCTGAGCGTCTCTGGTGAATTTGGTCGTAGGCGCCAGTTAATCACCAGATGAAATATACTTTTCAGCAAGAAGTGTTAGATTACTCATGCCATGAGTCTAGGTGATGAGTGTTAGATGGGCGTGCAATATCGAACTGCCCCAACTTTCGACGGATTTCCGGGCTTCCAGGATCTCGGATTCTAGGTCTCGTCCAGTGCTGCGCCTGGTTGGACGCGTGGGATTCGTCGAACACGACAGCTCTCGAGAGGATGACACGAAGATCGACGCTGAAAAGTGCTGAATCTGTGAATTCGACGTTGAATGCGAGCGAGTTGGACGGCTAGAAGCAATTGGGGAGTGAAATAACGAAAAACAACGGTTTACAAAGTAGGTGAGCTAAACCTTGGGACGTTTTGATCAGGCATAAGATGACGGGGATAATTTAGTCGCGGTGGAGTGTGGCAGAGCGCAAGAATGCCGCGAAAGGATAGGTGGGAATCGAGATGTTTCTGCCTCTGGAAGGAAGTTGAGCTGAGAGCGTGACAACAACTGACCTGGGCATCCCAGTCAAAACGAAAACGGAGCCAAACCGTTTGTGAGCGTAATCCCGGCATTCGAAGCCACGTCCAAGATTCGATAGGCAGGGATCTTCAGGCGCCACGCATGCTTCAGAAATTAGACTTCAAATCGATGGGCCAGCTTTTGACTTTCGTGGCTAAACGACACTAAGTGAGACCGCCAAGAGTATTTCCACGCAACACGATGCTAGACGGTAAGGATTTGCAGATGATCTGAGTTCAAAGCTCTGATTCTGTCGACTCTCCCTGGTCGCACCGCCACGTATGCCTTTGCCACTGTGGCTAGTGCACTTCCTACCGGGTGTACCGGAAACCTTCTCTCTTTTAACGTGTTGGACAGTGTTATCTGATGAGAAATTGTTCTAGACCACGTTGTAACAATTCGCGGAAAAGGCCGACCACATACAGTGCTGAAAAGTACTTTTTACGACGATGGTGACACCGCGGCGCCCTAACTGCGTCGGTGCGGTGCCCAATCTCAATGCTCATAGGCTAAATCATTAGGCTTTGGTGGAGAAACGAAGGATCTCGTACGAAGTTCTCACGATTCCAGCTATAACGGTCTTCTCATTAGTTTCACTGCAAAAGGCTGGACGATAATAAACACAATAATCTCGAGTGATTTTGATACGAATGCAACAGGTACGTGTTCGGAGTCGATGTTTCTGCAGGATGATGGTGCGACGGCTTCCTACCCTATAGGGCGGTCTCCAATTCTGACGAGGTCTAGCTTAAAGGGCAGCAATCTCGTTTTCCCACCACAGGACCAACCAGAATGAGTTTGTACGAAGTCGTTATAACCCGATTTTCTCCTTATGACCTGGTGGTCCAAAATTCACTCTACTTAGTTTGGCTCTGATCTGCAACCGAAGTCCAGACGTCAGCAGAACATCGTGTGGCGATCGTGAATCGATGATAAGCTAATATTGACTGACGTTCTCCAATTAGTGGGGTGATCTCAGTCGTCATGCGGGAAGGCTCTTTAACTAACGTGACTAACCAAATTCTCTCAACGACCCAAATACACACGCAGTTTACAATACACTATAAACAGTGATCTTGAAACTCACCCAGGGTCCGTATGCTTGACGAACACGGTGCGAAGATACGGAGCATCTTGCTTTTAAACCTACGGGGGTTTACCGCTACCGAAGCCTTCCTTCGTGGCCTGGAGAGACTTCAACACCCCAAGAGCGCCGTTCCTTAATTGTTTAGCCCAGAAATGCCACCTTTACCAGCCATCCAGTATCAAGCAATCTGTGTCTTGGAACTTCCGTGCCGTTTTGCCGACACCACACGATGATCATCATGTTTGCTACCACATTAAATCAGTAGAGCTTCGCTGTAGATTTCAAACTCGTGCAATCGTCAATTGCAAGAAGCTAGTGCACCGCCACAGGTAAACCTTTGAGAGATTTACTGCGCCACAGATCGGAAAATGTGCCTGACAGTGTGCGGAGAGAATACAAGGACAGGGCTGGGGACCAGACGCGGCCAGACTACGGTAAGGATCGTCTGCGTGCATGTGGCACATGATGAATAACGTCAACAAGTTCGGCAGTCTGTAGTACACCTATTTGGGTGTTAAAAGGTGTTGCGAAAAGAGGGGTCGATGCAATCGTGCATAAGCTTCTGCGTTTCAGCCACGACTATTGTTGCACTAAACCAATTCCAAATGTGCTACTTGTAGGTCTCAGAATGCGATGCCGTCCACACAAAGGCCATCCTCTTGTCTGTTCGATTGGCTAACTCACCGCTTTCCTGCTGAGCTAGAATCATCCTGAGCTCCGGAGGAGCAGCGTAAAAACACGATATACGACGCAACTGAAATCTCGCCGGTGCTTGTGAACCATTGAACTACCCCAATCCCCTTGAGGTATGGCTGGTGCACGGTATTGCAAAGTCCAACACAATCTCGGCAGAACAAACGGCAGCCCCTCAATATTCACAAATTTTGCCGACGCTGTCTGAACGTTTACAGTGTCCGAGGACACGACCAACAGCGCACTGGCACAGCGAGCAAAAGGAATCATTGCCAGAAGATCTCTTTTCGAGGGTCTAGCCTTCAACCCTGTATGTACGTCTAGTGTGCTCTACTCATACGCGTACGCCAACATGACGGCTACCACCAAGCCAGCGTCAGAATACCTGGGTATAGAATAATCACAATCCTGCAAATATGAAGAGGTTGGCTTTCTGCATATGTAGACTCAATAGAAGCGTATATAGTGTTTCAGCAGAAGGGATCTTATGGTTGGTTGTCTTTCACACGGGGGTTGATCAGTCATTGCAGCCCCACCGTCGATCGAGCGTCCCACGGCCCAAACCATGTGCACCTTCACTTCTAACTAAAACAAGTTGTCATATTGGGACCGTGGGCGTACGTAATTTCCGAAGGTTTGATGGAAGACAGCCGAAGACCGCAGATCACTCTGTTCGATCGAGCATCGGTTTTTTGCTTGGACACCCATTCTCGCGGATCCCTGACGCTATATTACACTGATTTGCGCTTTCTGTCTGAGGATTTTTTATGCCAAGTGCTTGGTGCTCCAGGGCCTTCAGACCAAAGGATACCATGCATTTCCTCTCAAAAGCCCATGTGCCAAGGTTCGTTCAATTCCGTCGATATTGATGCTTCGTGTTTCCTAGAAACCATGACTGGCAGTTATCTCCTATATTCCATCTGCGCGACTGTCAAAAGCCCAACGGCAACCAATTCTCGAATCAAATTTTGAACAGTCTCACGAACAGTCGAAATGTTTACGACAACCCTGAAAAAGCTTCCCCGATCTTCCTGGCCCTCTAGGGCAGGAGCAAAGTCCACCATGAACCCTTTTTTGATCAATGCTTTGACAATGCTAGTGGTTACCCTGGAATTGAGCTTGCCTAGACGGTCTCTAAGCGCATGTGTCTCCGGACCTCCTTCCGTACCGAGAGCAACCTTTGGCACTGCCAGGTGGCCAGGTTGTGTAAGAGTTCCATAGCTGAATTTTCCACTAGGAGTGAAATAGAAGCATACCTGAAGGCAACTTGGCGTAGAGTTTGTCAGTACTGGTGTCAAATTGCTATCTTCGCGGACGATCCTAGACATATTGCATGCAACATGATAAGCGTCGTCCACCAGTTTTGCATAACCTTTGGTACCATAGAACTTCCAAGAAAGGAAAAATTTCAAAGCGTCACCTCTTCTTCCACACTGTAATGTCAAGTCTGCAAGATCGAAAGGTGCTTCCCATGTGTCCTGATCCATGTCATGGCCGTCGGTCTCATTGCTGTAGAAGTCCTCAGTTTCATTTGAATCGTCAGGTTCATCCGCATCATGAAACAAGTAACCGGCTTTGAGCGTATTAGCTGCTTGGAACTGCTTCATATCCTTTCCAAGCAAAAAGCTGCAAGTAACAGGGACGCCGAGCATTTTGTGAGGGTTTGTAGCAATACTGTCTGCGAGCTCAATTCCCCGCAACCGGTTCTGTATCTCGGTTCTAGCAGAGAAAACAAATCCTCCACCCCAAGCAGCATCAATATGCAACCACATTTGATGCTTCCTTGCTACATTTGCAATTTCTTCGAACGGGTCAAAGGATCCTAGGACTGTCGTCCCGGCAGTCGCGTTGACATAGAAGGGAAGCTTCCCATCCTTCTTAGCACTTTCTACCATGGACATCAGTTCCTCTGGCATCATCCTACCATCTTCATCAACAGGTACAGATATCACATTAGTACTGCCGAGCCCTAGAGCTTGTGCAGCCTTCTCGACACTGTAATGGCTGTGGGCAGAGGTGAAAATTAGTAATTGACCATTTACGGCACTGTTTCCGTACATCTTTGTCTCTGGGAAGAGAGTGTTACGAGCAATAACAATAGAGGTCAGATTGCTGGCCGATCCACCTTGGACGCTGACCCCACCGCTTCGGGGTCCTGTCAAGTGAAACATCTGTGCCAGGCTTTTCGCAACATGCTTCTCGACCAAGGTAAGAACTGGACTGACCTGGTAAACGTGTACATTCGTATTCAGAGCCCCCAACAATACCTCCGCTGCGATACCGGGAGGAAGCGGCGCAGCGTAGAGTTTGTCAAGGAAGCCCGGAGCTGAAGTGTTCACACTAAAGGATGTGACTGTCTTCACAAGTTCCAAAAATCCTTCTGTGTTGCTGCCGATTTCGTTAATGGCAAGAAATTCTGCCAGGGCACATTCAAGATCTGCATAGGACATGGACATGGGATGTGCCAGAGCAGTACGGGAAGA
This sequence comes from Incumbomyces delicatus, assembly GCA_017655985.1. NCBI lineage: Eukaryota > Fungi > Ascomycota > Eurotiomycetes > Chaetothyriales > Trichomeriaceae > Incumbomyces > Incumbomyces delicatus. The sequence goes on from JACJVS010000004.1 coordinate 1,494,995, forward strand.
TGCTCTGTTTAAAGAGCTCTTAGCTCCGTCATGGTCTTGCTGAACCTCTGCACATCCGACGAACCTGGTCAACTCCGGAACCATGTCATCTAGAATCTTCTTCAGCTGTGCCGCTCTTTCAAGTGGTCCTGTAAATTGTTGTGTTTCGTTTGATTCCATGGCGGAGAAAATGTCACGTGACATGTGGGTTTGTTCAAGGTGTTTAGCTACCGACTTGGATTGAAAAACACTTACAATCTTGTTGTTGTAGAGCAGCTGGAGCACTACTTGAAAATTTGTCTCTTGGAGAAGATTGCCACGGTAGAGTTGCAAAGACTGAATTATGACGCAATCCCTAGATTAGTTCCCGCCAACGTTGCATGTCTTGTCCCATGCTTCAAGCAGTGGCTCTGAGCGTCGTCAAAATATTCTACTGAGGGCTTTTTGTTTGATTTTGCATGTGTCGTTCTCGAGCGAGCTCAATTGCTGTCTTCTTTGGCTTGAGGTGCTCCTGTGCGATCTGCTCATCACCATCATATCCTTTCGCAACAGCTTGCCACTCTCCGGGACGAGCTCTGTACAGGTCCATATGCCAGTTTTTCCAAACTCTCCGTCCATACATGGAATCACGTAGTCTAGTTTCGTTGCTCTGCAGTATACTGGCGATCCTTTCTTTCATGAAATGTGACCCTTTCGTTCCGTTCCAGAGGACATCTACGACATGTGAGCCAGAAACATGAACCGCAAGTTCGATAATCTTCTTGTAGAAGCGCGGAACTATTTGTCGCAGAAATGTGATCGAAGCTGTGTCAGCGTTCATAGCGGTTTGTATTATTCTCGAAGACGGCGGGTCGAGTGCCATCTGAAGTAAGATCGAGTCGCTCTGGGCAAGCATACTTGCCTGCACAAGATGACTCAGTTGGTCGGTGTGAAGCATAGATTGGGCAAGTAATGAGCCGTGTAAATCTGCAGTCCAATTTTTGGGATTCTTCGCTTCTTTCCCGTCCGCTGACTCGGCTGAGGGCAGCTGTAACTTGAGCATCTTCTTCATCAATTCGCTTGGGTCGTCACCGTAAATATGATCAAACGCCTGCCGAACCGGTAATAGGTCGACTTTTCTCACAGCACATCTTTCAATCAAACTTCGGATCACTATCAAGCGATTTCTTTCCACAAGTCCAGGCATTTCCGGAATGATGGCTTCGACTGCGTGTGCAAGATCGTCCTTCCCAACACGTTCAAATATGCTCATCGCCACATATGAAGCAATGTCATTCTTTGCGAGTTTCCCAATCCGATCTTTGAACAAGTTCTTGTACATTTTTTTGAAGCTTTTCCCAGGCAAATATCGAACTAGAGTCTGCACAAGATATGCTCCAGAGGGGTCGTAAACAAGGCTTGATATAAACTTGCTACTGTTAGTCTCCGGGTCGAAAGTTCGGTCTGGAATCAGCAGATGTTGTATGGAGTCATGGTCATCCCGGTCATTCTCTTGTAAATCAAGTCGTAGTAGGAGCTGCAAGGCTGGACTCCCTGTTGGCGAGGTTGCCAGAGCGCGAAGATACGTGGTGTCGAGTCCTGACAACGCCGCATGCATGAATTTTTTGCATGCATTCCTAAAGCTGTTCGGTACTTTTCTAGTCTCGACAGAAGATGGTTGCAATGCTTGTGAGGAGTCTGTGATTTCCTTTTTGCGACTCGCGATAATGTCTCTGGCAGATACATCGTCAAGAGGCTGACCCGACAAGACGAGAAGAAGGACCCGGACTGTATGAGAGGCGAACCGCTCTGTAAGCAAGAAACCGCTGTTGGTTTGCAGTTTCTCCACAGCTTCGAGAAATAAGGACTCGAAGGAGGTGGGGCCTTCTTTAGTCGGCAGAGACCTTGCTTCGACGTATTTCGCTGCCTCAAGGAAAAGAGCCTCGACGCAATGGCTCCCAAATCGATGCTGTACAAGATGACTGAGATTTTGTAGAAAAGCTAGAAACAATGACCTCAGCTGATCCGGGGTGGAGAGGTGGATGATTTTCTCAAGGTATCTCGAACACGATTGGCTTGAAGCGACCTTGATCTCCTTTCCCACAGTCTCTCTATGCACAGCTTCAATGAAGTTGGCTCGATCTGTGTCATCCTCGAAATCATTCGTGCTAATCTTGGTGTTTACATTGGCATAATACTGTTGTTCGTCCTCTGTAAGCAATCCGTAGAACACATTTTGTTGGTCGTTTTGGTCTGCGGCATCATAGTTCTGACTGAAGCCGATAAAGTCGTCACCAGCTTCTCCGCTAACGTTGAATGCTTGATCATGACTGTGCTGATCGATTTTCCGACGTTTATTTGCTCGACCTTCTCCTGTTTGCGCTCGCTCTCGCTGCTTCTCGGCCCGCCTGCCACGCTTCTTCAGCTCCTTCGGCATATTCACATTTGAAGATACTGTCTATCAGCACTTCTCTGTCCTTGCCGACACTGCATTAAATGGCGCCTAAAAAAGTGAACAAATTTTCCACAGGCGCATACCAACTTCATTTCGTCGAGTGAAAAAATCCAAGGCTGTAACTCAGCCTTGGGCCTAATGGGGGTTATGTAATGCATCAGGCACAGAATACTAGCCCCAACTCCCCGCAAAATGGTCCTCCGGCGATCGCAGCATGTCGTGTGTACTTGTACCTTATGAAACGAATAGTTTTGACATTCCTTTAATTTGAAACAGCCTGAACCAGCACCTCAATGTCAAGAATGACTTCCTGTATATTCTGCAAGATTGTGAAAGGTATATTACCAAAATCCGGTTTCAAAGTGAACTCGAGCTGAATCATTCCTGCTGCAGGTGATATCCCATCATTCAAACTCCACGATTCTCCCAAAGTCTTCGCATTCCTCGACATCAATCCTTTAAGCAAAGGCCATGCTGTATGATCCTATTTGCCTCCCGTCCACCCGTGTTGCAGTACCGTTTCGCTTCACAAGAACACACGACTAACCTCTCACCTCACATCCAGCTGGTCATACCCAAGTCTCATGGCGCAAAGCTGACTGACGTCCCGGACGACGAGCTTGCCGAAGCAATGCCCGTGGCAAAGAAAATCGCAAAAGCATTAGGAGCAGAAAACTACAACGTTCTTCAAAACAATGGGCGCCTAGCGCATCAAGAGGTCGATCATGTAAGTTTGGGTCCTTTTGCGCAGTTTCAAAATTCTCAAACCAGTTGTTTGAACCCTACATGCAACAAGTCCGGGATGCACCACAGACGTCACTTACTCAAGTTCTTCACCTAGGTACATTTCCATGTGATACCCAAACCAGATCAGCAGCAAGGTCTCGGGATAGGCTGGCCACAGCAGAAAGTAGACATGGACGAGCTGAAGGCTCTGCATGAGACCTTGAAGAGCAAGATGTAAACGAGCGCCTTCATGGCGATCTAGGTGGGCCTTGATGCGACTAGACGCCATCCACTTAGCAGTAACGACTCCGTCGTTAGAGTGGGTGTTCTGTGGATTACGACCCGTATAGTTCTCCCACCCCTTTTCCAGAATCTGAAAGTGAACGGACATTGGATGGCCCCTTGGATGGCTTCAAAAAATGTCGGATAAGAAGGCCGAGGTGAGGACAATAGATGTCTGCCAGACACGTAATCCGGTTCGATTTCATTCAATCACTCCTTGACACGCATTTGAGAACGTTGCTGGGTTGTGAATGCAAGTCAAGTGGCGATGATACAAGAGGTTGAGAAAATGGAGGCTGCCGTTTGGGCTACGAGGAATGATAACTATGGCTGAAGTAAGTTCACACTCTATGTGGAATGCTCGCTATATTTTGCCCTCTTTTCATGTTCGGACTTAGTAATCGCCAGGAGTGCAGTGACAGATTGTAAACCACGCCCATGAATATCCCAAATGTCCCGAACCCAGCGGCTCGCACCAAATCAGGAAGTGGATTTAGCTTCGACGACAGTGCAACGGACGTGTGAGACCCCTTGTCACACTGTAGGTACTTCACGCCATACCTCATTCAGGGCGGAAGCGGCCGAGACTTTACCCCACACACTGGGAAAGTCAAATGATTGCTGCGCGTTCTCCTTTACTAGGAAGCTGTGGCAATAGACTTCATCGCTTATTTGGCCCCTGCATACGCGCCTTGTCAGTGGAAGATTTTGACGGATGCAGGCCTGGGACAGCTATGGGCGTGACAGCTATCCTTACCATGTATGCTTACGTAGGAGAACGCACGCAATGAGCCGCAAAATATGAGCTGTCATGTAGTCCGTTGTGGATGATGTCGATTAAAGGGGCCTTTCATTGGTCATGGGTATGGCGTTCCGATAATGCTAAATCCTTGAGCAGAGCCAAGTGTAGGATTGTCTTCTCTGCTGACTTTGTGGGTGATTACTCCGCTAACGGGAACAAAGCTGGTCCCCAATGTTGGAAGTAAGTGCAGGCCTCTCGTTTGGAGAGGTTTAAGAGTTCCTGATCCCGCTATCACTGGCGCTCGGTTCTTTGCTGACTAATGTCCCTTGGGGTGGGTATTTTGAAAGTGTAAGGAAGTACCAGCGGCCGTAACCGGCAAGTATGACTTGAACATGGAACATTGCCAAACAACGACCGTCGTCCCACGCAAGGACCTGTTCATATCCGACCAACTTTGCTCAACAGAATCATGATTTGCGAACAGGCTCTAGTCTTTGGTGAGTGATTTGAGGCAGACCATACGCGCAGGCTGTGGTGTGTCGGTCAAAGCGTGCAGGCAAGGACCTCAGGTCGCTTTTGCTCGAATTGCGGTTATATTGATATCGAGGATGGTGAAGAAGAAAGGTGTCGATGACCGATACCAAGGTTTGTGTTGGCATCATAATTGTTACCATTCAAGTTCCATATCATTGCAGACGGCGTCAATTGATCTAAGAAATATCCTCAATCACAACGATCGAGCTCGAAGCCACCGTGTGTCTTACCTCATCAAAGCAAACAAGGCTCCGTAAGTTTTGCAGAGACAATGGCCAGTGTTAGGACCCACAAGTCCACTGGAACCTGAAAGCCTTAGAAATTCAATTACTGGCCACAGCCATACCTCTGTTGCAGGTGGTGCCTCTTGTGACCGCCATGGCAACGTAATCCTTTCCTCGCTAGAACTTCTTGATATAGGCCCCAGCGTCTGGTGGTCTTCAATAAGGGATTGAACCCATGGTCTGATATATGTTAGTATCACGCTGCCAGGCCGCCCAGATTCACCAGGTATCAGTTCTGCCTTCAACGGTCGAATACGCGTGGTCATGGAACTCAGCTGCATTATGCTGTTCCGCTCAAGAGCTTCTTCTTGGTTTATTACTCCCTCAACTATGGTAGCAGCAAAGCATTCGTCTTGGTGGTATTCAGCATGAATTCTCTTGATGAATTCTGCTGCCTGGCGCTGCGTTTTTCGTTTGCGACAGATCATAGCCACAGTAAAGAGCGCCGGCATCATTCGTGGCAGAAGAGTCATCTTTTCTCGACGTTGAGGCACATTCGTAAACCCTTCGTGCTCCAGGTACTCGATGTTGTAGAGCATTCCCTCCAGCTCGTTTGATAGCTTACCCCACAACAGCTCATTAGGTATCGTCGTGCAGTGTATGAGCAGAGTTAACAACTGATGATTTGTCTGCAAAGCCAGTATCGCCGCGCTGTACTTTGATGTCTCGTCCGGATGGTCCAGTTGGTATTTCTCTAAGATTTGAGACCACCTCGAGCATATCTCGAAAGTGTCATGAAGTTCGGATGTATTTGGCTTACTAAAGAACATCTGATGGTGACCTTGGCTAAATGACCACTGTGCTATCTCGTATAGAGAACCGCGGGCTGTGGCCAGATTTTCGAAACTAGAAGGCAGGTGCGGTACGGGCCAACTCAGGCTGTAAGGCAATCTTTCCGTATTGTTACGATAGATGGAGGGGCTGACCGCAGCCTCAAAGCGTGCAAACATTGGCTCCAGTATTCTCTCTATGAGATCAATCACGGAGAAAGTTGTCGTTGGCTCCGTTGCCTGTCGATTTGTTTTCCATTCCCTTAGAACCTGCAAACCCGATCGTAGATGCAAGAACTGATTAGATAGAGTGTCCTCCACGTTTTCCACACTAATAAACATCAGGCAGCAGAGAAGTACCACCTCCGGGCGGTTTCTCGAATCAGGGCTAGTCAGCAAATTGAGAGCTTTCATATAGTGGTTATGATAGGCCTTCACCATGCGACCATGATCCACGCTGGTTTTGTTGACGTAGAAAGATGCTCGTTGCCTTGCGGCAAGGGCTACCATGATATGAGCGACTACTGGCTCTGAAAAGCTGAGCTCCGGCACGGCGGAAGTCCAGAAAGATCTGAAAGGCTGACCGAGATTCTTAAAAACTGCAAGACTAGTGTCCATACAGAATCGTCGTAGTTGAACGATCTCAGGCGTGCGTTCAATAGGAAAGAGCGGAAGCTCGGGGAGGGGGCCGAGAGAACCGGCATCTTCCACGGAACTTCGTGGTGTTGTTTGTAGCGACTTGTAGTAGCATTGTTTCCCAAGCACAGTACATTTAGCACAACTGGGCCGTCCTTCGTCGCATTTAATACGCCGCGCCTTACATACAACACAACCAGTCCTTGTCTTTCTGTGCTTCTTCTTCACACGAGCAGCTGGCTCAGAAGGTGTTGCTGGCGAAATCATTGATAAGCCATCAAATGTCGTATTCTTCTGACAATATGCGACTCAGTGCATTGTCTAAGCAATTGTAGACGGGTGAATCTGATATCACACTGGGAAGCCTCTGCTGATACGTCGCAGACCATATCACGATTTCGACTCTCGGTCGGGCTGCAGCGGGCAGGACTGGAACCGCACCCAGAAGATCTCCAATATATCGGCCCCCGTCAAGACAACGCAACAGCAGCCTTACCTACTGCATATAAGACATTTGTCTGCACTACGTCTAGTTCTTCGCTTTGTAGATTGTTGCTGAATATCGGAGACTGTGTGCGACCCGTGAACGTCAATGAAGCAACAGATGATTTGTGGCTGGAATCTGATGTTGCGGTCTTCGTTGCGACCACTGCGCGCCCGAGGCAGAAGCTGCTAAGATAAGCTTTGAGCACCGTTGAGTTAGATTAGGCACAGTCTGCACGACGAGATGGGAAAATCAGCAGTTCGTGATTCCAAATGGGGTTTTGCTCCGGTTTGGAAGAGGGGATCCTCGACCAATTGAGAAATGCGGCGCAACTCGTGACTTTCTGACTTTGCCAGAGCATTGTTATCGGGTGAAGGATATTCCGGGTGGTCCCTTTAGTCTTCAGAGATAGGATAGAGAAACTTAGCAAAGCGTACAGTCTTGAATCAGGTACTGTAAGACAAATTCTTCCAGTTCTCCTGGCACTAATGTTGTAGCTTAAGGCGTTCAAGCCTTGTGCGCCATTCAGCGAACTGAGCCACGCTAAAAGGATCAGCTTAGGTGAGCGTGGTAACATGGAGGATCATTGCCAGGGTGCTGACATCAAGCAGCCGCGAGTTTGTCTACTTTCTTACCAGCCCCTCCAGGGCTGGACCTGCGCTAATGGTTAATTCATCGTCCACCTACAAACTGGGGCCTGGCCTGCTGCCAACCGGTCTGATACTTGAACCAGGTCTTGCCTAATTCAGCCCACACCATGTCAAGGTCTGACGTTCCGACACGCGTGAATTCGTGTTTGATCGCGTCGTTGTGAAGCTCGTCTTTTCGCGTTTTGTCCATTATGAAACGTATGGTGTTGGGATGTCGCAATGTGCGCGTTGGCTTTTAATACTGGCACTCCATGGTACCAGATGTCTGGGCGCCGAAGTTTCAATGAGGTGCGGTCTGGGAGTTCGTCGCCTCGGCGTTGAAGGACTGCCGCCGAAGATGAGAGGGGGTTGGTTGTTCCAGGTGTTGGGCCCGCGTCGTCACTATTAGCTACCGAACCAGAAGCACTAGCCAGAGTATTCACGCATTGACAGTGATATTCTTCATTGTTGGTACCGAATTTGATCGAGACAACTATCTAATGTCCTAGTTTGCTACAGGAGAGTTCTAGCTAAACCATGATCGTTCTTCCTCCTAAGCGCTATGCAATTGTCAATAATGTCGAACAATACCCGCTCGCTCAAGAAACTGCAATCGTGCCGTGTACGCTGGCAGGATATTGTATTCTACACGCTCATATCCTCCTCTTTTCGTGGCCTGATTTAAATCAGCAGGCGTGTCATAACTCGTCAGCGGCCGTGCTTAAAAAATAGGGTTGTGGTTTTGCTTGTCGCCGATTGTGTGTTGGAAAATGATATGGATGGTAAACACTTGATCAAGTGCGTTGCCGTCAAGACTGTCGGCCGAGTGCCTCCCCTAGTTGCAATGCTAAGCCTTGAGATTGCTTCCGTTGCTGCGATGGCGATGGCGGTACAAGGGCGTCGAAATTTAAACTTCTCCTCGTAGAGCGACAAGGTGTCCGGCCTAGCGCGGGTGTGCCATGGCGGTTAAACTGCGCTTGAGCAGGCGAGGGTGTGACATTGCAGAAGTCAGCTAAGTTGAAATTACCAGGTGTCTGCAATGCGTCGTTAAAGAGTCCAAGGTTGCCTGGAGTTTGCAGAACAGAAGAAGGCAAGTTTACGTGTTGATGCGGTGGCGTAGAGGGCACTTCTTTTGTTGTACTTGAAATGTGTTGCACATGGACCGCCGGAGTCCGGGGAGAGTTAGCAAGGTAAAGCAACAAATCAGCACCCGCCTGCTTGGTGTTAGTCAAGTTACGCCTGACTGGTGGCGGAGTTCGAGGAGGTGATGACGAGATGATGCTGCTCGAGGGCTCTTGTGTAGAAGACAGACCATGGTCGTGTTCCTCGTCGTCAATCGCCGAAGGAGCATCAAACATCGGTGAGTCTTGCAGGGAGCGATGTGGGTCCTCAACCATGCAATGTTCATCAAACACTGGGGGGGAATGCATCATGCCATTGCCTTGGCTCCAGCGCCCATGAATTTCTCCTCTCCCAGTGCCCGAACTGGAAGTGGCACGAATTCTTTTCCTCGACTGGGCGTATGTTTGTGCGGGCCCTGAAGAGTTCGGAGGCAATGAGGCGACGGTTGGTTCATCAGACAAGGTCGAGGAGGAGTTAGGAGTGCCAAGGTCTTCTGGAAACGGCCGCTTTCTCCTTGCAAGCTTTTCCGTAATTTCAGGTTCGATCGTACTCAGAGTGCGGTCCTGCCAGCCATTCTGAGCTTTGAAACTTGCGAAAGCGAGGCAATCTTGAAGATTCCGGGCAACCTGAGATGGTCAGCAGCATGTTCGAGGGGGGACCTTCTTGTTTCCTGCCTTTGCTACTTCAATCCTTCTCAACACTCTCTCGGCTACCTGAGCCGGCTGCTTCTGCTGCGTGGAAGCCATGTTCAAGCTCATTGTCTCGAAGGAGGAGAAACTGGCCGCCAACATTTGAACGTACAGAAATAGGGAACGTCTGGAGCAAGTAGCCGCTCTTGTCAAGGCAAGCAGCAGGTATCCGAGACAATTCAAAACGGTCGTGGGTAGGCAACAAATTCCTTTTTGAACAGAACCGGAGACGTCCAACTGCTAGAAAGCATTATAGAAGCATTCCTTTGGTAACCAAGTGTGAATGGTGTAACTAAGTACGAGGTATTGAAGTCAGGCACAATGTGGGTAAAATGCTGCAGGCGAGATGGGCTCCAAATTGGAACAGAGCCCAGCCTGATTGGGGGTGGTGCGGCTGCACCTCATGCGTGCACGCTCGGGGTTGCATTAGCGACGATATGCATGGTTGTGGCAGTGAAAGAGGGGCTGGAGGAATGATTCAGCCCGGCAACTCCTAGGCCACTACCTGACACGGCTTGATTGGCTTGTGGGCGCGCGCTCTGTTGCTTTGGACGCGTTTAGCGTTTTACCCAAGCAAGATTGTGCTGGACTTTCGCTGCCAGCTGAGTGCGTCCAAGCGCCAGAACGCTGCGACCAGTTAACTCTAAATGCCACCCATCGCCGATTTGTCTTCGCGGGAGACCTGGCCAATTTCTTCGGCAGCGTGTTCACGCAGCGACAGCAAGCACTTTTGACACATCCCGGAAAAGCAAATCTCATGATCTGCACTTGCCATTTTGATGATTCATACCCTTCTTCAAGAGCGAATACTGCTTCATGTCTTTGCGGGATTCCCAAAGTTATTAAAATAAATGAGTGTTCGAAGTCCTTCATCCGTACTCTATTTGATTGAACCCTGATTTCTGTACTCGGTACCTGCATGAACCTGAACAATGTTTGATCAAAGGTGCATTGTGCAGGAAAGCTCTTTTCTCACCGGCATCGCTATCTACTGACCAACTATTGTCTCAGTTGTTTCATTATTACTATGGGAGACGATGACGACGAACTGGAGCTTTCAAAGTCGTCGCCGGGTCAGCATAGCGTGGGCGCGGGCGATTTAGTCTGCACCGACCTTATCGTCACTGACGGAAGCGGCTCGAGCTACAATGCACCGACCGGCTTGGCTGAACAATCTATATCCACAGAACTCCTATAACTAGCTCACTTCTCGTTGACGATTCACGGGCACCTTGACTTATATATTCTGTGAGCTCACAGTCAATGCCAGCTGTCATCTCTTATTTTCAAGTATGCCTTCGATTGCTGATCAAGAAGTGACAATTTAATTCGTGGGGTGTAACGTCGCTGTGTATAAGGGTAAACCATTACAGTATTCTCGTATCCGATACATCCATTCTAGAATTCTCCAATTGTCGAAACTTACTAGGGTAGAATATGTCCAAAAGCTGTCGAACGTAAAGGGGGGTTAATAATGATATCGAAATTGTAGAAATGGCTGTCCAGATAAGGATTTCCTTGGACCTTATCCTGATAGCGACAAGGCCCGCGCCAGCCAATGACGACCCGACAGCTTCCATTTTCGATATCGTCCGGAACCGTCGCTCCACCATATCCATGGCACAGCTTTCGAACTTGAATATTGAAAGCTGTGGTCCTGTCCTAGACAGACCTGCTAGCATGTTGAAACTGCAATTGTTGCAGACATTCAAGCTTCTGCAAGATGCCAAACCTCTATGTAGAGAGACAACCTAGGTAGGTACGACGGAAGTCACCAATCCGACCATTACGTCAGCAAACTCGCTAGCCTGATTCGAGCTTTGCATTCAGGCATGCCCATGCATGTTCACGATGTTCTAGCCGGAAAGGGAGCTAGTTTCCGAGGATGCGGTAAGCCCACCAAGGGCAGAGAAAGCTTGGTTTTCTCTGTCTTCAGCGGTGGCATGTGGAAGTATGCGTCTTTCCATACCATGCCGCTGCGATCTGGGAGCTAAGGTCGGCGTGTAAGATTGTGTCAGTCCCGATGCTCGAACACACGTCCGTTGCGTGCCGCCTGCGCTTTATCAAAGCTGCGGTCGGCTTGGTAAAGTGTGATCTTAACTTCCCACTCTCCGTTGTCGCTGCTTTCATCCATCTGTTCACGCTCTCGCGGCTTCCCATTCCCATGTGCCTATACGTTCGTTCCTAATCGGCAAGCATATGCTCGGCAGTTTTTCAAGCCATCAACTCAGTATCGACGCAGTGGCTCCAATTCCACTGCGCACAGCGTCGTTCATTCGTTTAGCCTCAAAGGCCGCTTTGCTGACCACATTCCAGCGCTAGCTGCGTCGCAGCTTTCTCAAAGACAACTACTCTAATGCTCATATCGTCTCTACAGTAATGGTAATGGCTTTCTTCAAAGAGCTCCGCCGTCGTTCGAGGGCAAGCTTTCGCATCTCCGACTCGTCAAAAGACTCGAGCGACAGTGTGCCCTCTCAAAAATCTTCCTCGACGCTGAACTCAACGTATGCCAGCTCGACTCCTCCATCAAGCCACCCGGCAACTTCGTCAAACACAAATCTCCCTAGTTTGAAGACCGACATTGTCTCTTCAGCGCCGCCCATTGCATCAAGAACTAGCACGTATCCTGCCTCCAACAGAAACAGCATGATAGTAGGACATTCAAATACACATTGCGGATAGTCACTGATCGTTCGCAACAGGCTATTCCACCTGTTGGGCCCTCCAATGCTAATCGTTTGTCTCAGCACACTTTCCCTTTCGCGCCCAAGGTTACCTCGGTCTGTGACGGCTCTATTGTTTATTCCAAAATCATAGTCGTCAGTGGAGAGATCAACGAGCCACAATTAAGACCGATGGATGGCAATCTTACAGTCCATCACGATAAGGAAGGCCAGGCCTTCCCGTCGACGAACTGGCCTGTATCAGACTCACACTTCAAGGCTTTGGTGTATTTGTCGCCTGGCTGGAACAAGCTGAGATTTGATTTCACGTCGCCCAAACTCAGTTCCTCCCCCAGCGGCTCACCTGCAGTTCACTCTTCGTATATGATGTTGAACTATCTTCCTCTTAATAGCGCTCCACCTCTCCAACTAGTCATCCTTCTTGGTAGAGACTCTCCCGGCACTTTCGACGCAACTCCATCGAGACTTCAGAATGAAGGCAATGATCTCGGTGTAGCCATCCGCAAGTTCCGAATGGCCGCCCATTTGTGGCAGGCGTTCACTGCTGAGCAAATGCACAGGCACAAATTCGGACGCAGATCTTTCAGATTCGAAGAGGAGTGGCAGACTGGGACACTCTCTATTCGGGACTGGGAGTGCGGAATTCAGAAGAATGAAACACGAGTGCATATTGTTCGCTGTGATCAGACTGTGGCCCAACTCAGAGACCTCAATCTTACACAAAACTGCGACAGCGCAACGAGACAAGGGGATCTATTCAGCATCGCGAGTGACGCAATCCGAAAGCATTTTAACATTATGCCAGGGCAGAAACAACATGTGGCCTGCTTGATCCTTGATTCTCATTGGGATAAAAATGCTGGGACAATCGCCGCTCACACTGCGTCCAGTGGTGGCCCTGAAGACTTGAGGCTAGCCATCTTTGGATCACATGCACTACAAAGTTATCCATCATGTGTCGAGGAGGTAGTCCCGGCATTCATGGATTGTACCAAAACTGACACCAATCACGTCGCTAACGATTGCAATGAGTCAGGTAGCAGTTGGGAAGCTGCCAACATTGGCATTGGAGCACATCTACGTGAAGTTGGTCATCTACTGGGGTCTCCTCATCAGGAGACAGGGGTCATGAGTCGCGATTATGTGCGACTAAATAGGACTTTCTGCGTCCGAGAACCGTACTCGACGAGGATGAAATCTCCTGGAATGAGAGTCTGCAGGCAAGAAGACGAATGTGGTTGGCACAGACTCGATGCCCTGCGATTCAGATTCCATCCGTGTTTCAGGATACCTGGAGATGAACCATATACCGCAATAGACGGCAGCATTCAGTACTACGCTGTGGACGGCGGGCGACTGATTATTTTGGCACCCTCTGGAGTTGCGTTCATCGAGATCCGCACGGATGGCAGCGATCTGTGCCAAGCTTGGTTTGAGTACCTCAACCCGGATCCTCGCAACTCTAGTTTGCCCCGGCAAGTAACAGTGACTGAGAGTGAAGTTCGCACTAAACTTCCAGAAGACAAGAAAAAGAGCAAAATCTCCCTGCAGATTTGGTCGGGCACCGCTGGCAGGGTCACAATCGAAGATATGGGAGAACTCTTTTCGCAAAAGAATATCGTCGCGCTCCCACCGGTGAAATTGGCCCCTAAAGCTGAAGAAGGCATGGTGATGAGCATGGTGGGAAAAAGTTTCGGTGAGAAGAGGTTGGGCTTCAAGAGCAAAAAGCTCGGCCAATCTTGCATGGAGGACAGCAAGCCCCAAGAAGTCATCCTGCAGAGTTGTATCTATCAAAGTAAGCTTCTCGTGTCGGCAAAAATCTGGGCAGGCGCTGCGCTTGATGGCATAGAGTTTTGCTACGAGGATGGTTCCTCTCAGCTCTTTGGCAAATCCGGGGACGTTGGATCGGACTTTTTGCTGGGTAATGTCGGCGACTTTTGCGTTCGAAAATCAGCTGACGAAAGTGTAGACACCCGCCGCGGAGAGACTATTCTCGGATTTGCTGTCAGAGCAGACGCATGGATTGAGGGTGTGGAACTCCTGACAAGCACAGGTCGCCGGTCTGGAATGTACGGTAACGCGCAAGGCGGTTCTTTGTAGGTTTATGTGCACCATGGAGGTTGGTCACGCTGATCACATACAGGTACACTTTGATGGCTCCAAGAGGCTATTCGTTGGCCGGCTTATCAGGCTCTTGTGGGCAGTGGATTGACGGCCTGCAATTGATCATTACCCGCTGATACTTTACACAACTGTTTTTCGGTGAGCATGTTGTACGTGGCTTGTTGACACGGAATCGGCATTTCACATCACCCCTTCAACTATTTCGAACTTTCGCAAGCGCAGCACCCCTACAGCACCTCGTACATGGCGCATGAATTGATGGCAGGAAGGGGAATCTATGGAATAACTGGCGTCCGGATTTCGCGTATATATCATTGACGGCATGCATATTATGTGAGGTGTGACTTGCGGCAGATCAGGCATTCCACCTTATCAGGCACCTTTTGGACAAGCATGGAGGTTTACATACAGGCGATCCACGAGCTCCAGTCAGGGATCATGGCCAAAGTATTGAATGGATACCAACACGACATATATGAGAAGCAATTAATCAAGAATTATACAGGCAAATAGGGAAACCCGCACAACGAAGCGTCTGGTCGACGTTGGGTAATAATGCTCGCAAGAGCATACCGTACATCACTGGATGAGGTAGAGAAAATCGATATTCTTACTTGAGCTACATTTCTACATCACCAATGAACTCATGTTTTCTGTTTCAAGGCAACACCTCCTTCCTCCCACTGGACTCCCACCCATTCTTCCCGAAAGACGGTGCTGCCCATCTCCCCGTCACCACAGTTCTTGCTACACGCGCCAAGAATGATGGTGCCCCACTCCATGCCCTCGCCTCCGTCCAGCTTCAAGGCCTCCTCGTTATCTTTCTCCAGCTCGTAGATCAGATAGGGCACCAACTGTAACTCGAACACTCTCGCCGCGCCACAGTGTTGACAGGTCGGTATCCCCTTCAACGGCCCACTCACGTTCACCTTTTGGTTCTTGTGATGCACATTGTGCCCTGGCAGGACGAAGTGCGTAGCCGTCTGGTCGGTCGAAGAATAAAGCAGCGGTTGGCCCCGGAACTCGTAGCGCAAGATCTGTTCTGGGTTCTGTGCCAGGATGCGTGTGAAGTGGTCAAAGGTCTTGTCGTGGGGGGATTCGTAGAGGTCTTTCTCTGGAGCTGCCGAGGAGGCAGACGGTGTGTCGTCTTCGAGATTTGTATCGTCTTTCTTGTTGGGTTTGCCGCCACTGCTGCCGCTACCGGAAGGGGTTGTGGGCGGCGGCGGTTGGATCGCGTCGAGGTATTCGGATTCGGCGTCGAGGAAGAAGAAGGGTAGGGGTGGTGGGAAACTGGACTCGGCTGGCCAGGTTGCTGGAGTTGATTGTGTCTGCTGCTGCTGCTGCTGTTGTGGTGGTGGTGGTGGTGCTTGGGTTTCTTCTTGGTCTTGTGAGGTTTCAGTAGGTGAGATCTTGAGCTTGTCTGCGAAGGAGGCGGTTGGAGGTTGTGGTGGTTTTGCTGCTAGTTCGCGGAAAGAATTGCCATTCAGCTGTGATGGAGAGGAGAATGGATTGGTGTAGGGGGCTTGAGGTACTGTTGCAGTTGCGAAAGGGTTACTGGAAGGGTGTGGGATGGACGACGATGGCCCTCCGAAGAGCTGGCTGCCCAAGTCTTGAGCAGGAGGTTGCGTCGATGGTGTGCGCTGGTCTATCGACGTGGATGCCGCTGATGCCGGTGGCTTGACCGTTTTATTCTTTCTTGGTTTCCTGACTTCCCTGAATGCTCTCACACTCCCAGCTTTCTTTGAACATTGTCTCTTTCTGCAGCACCAGACGAACAGCCTGCGCTGGTCATGAGGAAAGTGCTGCTGAAGATCTGCCTGCAGCTGTAATAGAAGCGACATGTAGCCACCACACACTTTGCATTTCGCCAGATCTGGCGATGGTTTATATTTATCGTCGAGCCAGATCGGATGCCCACCGACATGGCTGATGTCGTCGCCCGTTGATTCCTCTGTTGCGTAGCCCAAGGTGACATTTGTCTGGGTATCGAGATCATTGTCTGAAGATGAATCGCTATCGTAAGACGCCATGTCGGACCGAAGATTTGCAATGCAGGAGGGCGATCTGAATTCAATGCAACTATTTGTTTTTTCATACGCATCTGCCAACTGCTCACTCCCAACTTTTTTTTTGGATTCACAGGTTTAGTGGGCCTACACCACGGCTGGAGCCAAATATTAGCGCCACGAATGCCCCGCAAGACCCGGTCCCGCTACAACGGCCTTAGCCTAATGCACTTCCCTACCCCACTGTTAGGGGTGTCCATATCTTATAGAATTTACGTCGTTAATCTCGAGGGCCTTCGAATTCAACAACGAAGAGGGCTTGCTACTGACCATATTTTGCCCCCGGCTCATCGATAGTTAAGCTACAATGGAAGTTTCAGCTACTCTGCCTCAAGCAGACCGCCCTCTAACTGGACATGCGCAAACGAGTTCACAACCGGTGTCTCGAACCACACCTACTGATCCTAGCACCTCACAGTACAGTTACTTGCACCTTCTCAGTAGAATCTCAACCCACTCACCGTCTCTCCCTGCTTCTCGTCAAGGCATGGAAAGCCACAGATATGACGGAGTTCTCGTCTTCCTGCTTTGTCAACCCCTAGAGATTCGCCAACTGGTCCTCAACTGGATGGATCCGAAGGACTTGATGCACCTACGAGGGGCCAGCAGAGCCCTTCATGATATGGTCCATGACTCTGAACGAGCTATTTGTGTCGGGCTCGCCGAGCATATCGCACGGCAACATGACTTGTCCAATGTTCCCATCGCAGTACCTAACTTTGCCGATTGTTTTCGTATCTCGCGTCAGTACACTGCCATTTGCCAACTAGCAAAGATAATTGCTTCCAGGATCAGTGGGTATATGAGGATCCTCATCTTCTCAGAAGACAAGCTTGCCTTGGAGAGGTGGAGGCAAAAGAAAGCACTTCTGTTGGAACGGAGATTGGCAAGGGCATTGATGATCCTACAATATTATCTCAACTTTCTACTACAAGTTTTCAATGAAAACGAGGCCTGTCTGCAGCCACTCGACGACGATGATTACTCCAGCCTGCACAACATCTTCGATCTCGACCAGCAAAAGTTCTTGTCCGATCATATGTCTGGTCTCAACGAGCAAGACTTTATCGATGTGACAGCTTCTCTCGGTATCTTTAAAGATATCTGCAAAGCTCGGAGCCTGCCCTTTGGCCACAGGCCGCATAGCTTCCCCTTTCCCTCCATTAAACAGATCCTCGTGTACAAAGGGCTTGCTCCTTTTGCGACACTGCTTGACAAGAGCACGACACCAGCGCAGCAGGACGCAATGGTGAAATCTATCGGCAAAGAAATTGCTCTTCTCCGAAGACCGCCACAATCCTGGGCAAACAGACCTTTGCTCGACACGATCCGTCATCTTGACGGCTACAGACACAGCACTCATGCCCATTTTGATCTCACGAGGAACAGCAGAGCAAGAGATGTGTTTATCAATCACCAGGACATCTGGGATCGCGCTGCAAGATCATTAATGATGCCAAAATTGGGACGATTTCCAACGATCCAAGTGCCGTCCAGCTGGATTGCCAAAGTCGTGGTAGAGGATGAGAGGGAGCAGGATATCCTACTAGGCATCTGGGACAAGGTGGAACGCACCTAGAAGCAACCTCTCAAGATTCTTTGGTCGCGGACTTCGCGGATTCTGCTGCTATGGTCGGTGGGGAACCACGCAGCTTGTCCTTCCGGGCAAGATTCATTTTGCTGGGGCTGGCTTTTGGGATAATCTGACATCAAGTTCATCGGTGTTCACAAATTCTGGACCCTATGGACATTTTCCTGCGTGGTTTGCTTCCGTACTGGTCTTGCGTCGCTCCAAAACGGGGTTCTATGGAACCAACAAGACCAGCTGTGGTTCCTTGGATTTCCTAGGCGAGTTCTGTCTGTGCCCAGGCTTTGGTGTTCTTGCGCGCTTTCTGACACCTCGCCTAGTACATCAACGCACTCGTGCCTGGCCTGTGCCACGTGGCCGCCCAACATGTCCTGCCTTACATTTTGACCTTGGTTCACAGAGCCTGTCTTTGTGCATGGAAGTTCTCAACCTAGGAGTATGGACGTCACAACTTCTTCTGACCCTTTTCTCCCTGTTCGGACATACCCTAATTTTCTTTGGAGCGATAGCGACGGTTAATGTGGAAAGATATTCCACAATCTCTGGTTTCCACCCTGGAGCGAAGTAATCGATGGGGTGCTTATGTTTGATCCACGTTTTTGTAGAGATTGTAGAGGGATGAGGAGTTTTTGTATTTGAGACAAGGATCGATTTTCATTTTGCCGGTATCTCCCCTGAAAAGAGCGACTAACTTGGTACGTGGGGTGTAACAACACCGTTCCTGTTTTCTTTGGGAAGAATTGCCTTCCTCCTTGATCATTTGGCTGATGTCTACATGCTGGTTCAAATTTACAAGGCCCGAACTCATGTATTTTATCGTACGACCTGAGTTTTCAAAGGCCTAGTGCTAAACAAGAAGCATTCCCTTTTTACTATCCATGCAATTCCCACGTTTTCACTCATTTGGGGAGCGGCATTCGCGCCCGCTACCCAGACCCACTCTTGCCTGATCCATCCTTGCTGTAAGGCAACAGCCGATCTCATGTTTGACTTCAAAACCTCTCCACTTGTTTCTAGTTTTTAACAAACAAGACGACTCAGATCATGTGTCCTTTAACCTTGGGATGATTATTCTATCGAGAGACGCTTTGGTATCGTGTAAGATCTAACGCAGCATAGATACAAGAGAAACGGACCTGTGACGCGTCGAATCTTGTACACTGTAATAAGCCACCACCAGCTCACGATCACCACCACCTACCTGGCCCTCCCTCGACTCACCTCGGTTGGTTCTGCCATGCCGCCCCATCTACTTACTCTCCCTCCGGAGCTCCGTTTGCAGATCTATGCCAACCTGCACCAACCGTTGATGGTCCTCAACCTCTGCCGGCGCCTCGCTAGCACCCGGCTCTCAAACCGTATATCCAAGACCCGCTTGTCTCCCCTCTTCGCCTATCTAAATACCCGCCGTTCAACCACTCAGTGGACTCGTAATCATGGCCTACACCTAGCAGCAACATGTCTCACGCTTCGCCGTGAATATCTGGACCTCCTATCTCGAACGCACACAACTCTCTTGGTCCACTGTGCTGTTTGTTTAGAAAAGCTCCTCACCCATCTCTACTCTGATCTTGGTCTGCGGTCCCCCGTGCTCAAGCAGATGCGCATGAAAGTTGACTTCAACATCAGCCGTCAACCGAGAATGTGGAGGATGAACAACGGAATCGGCAATGGACTAGGCGATTTCACGACGGGGAGCAGGGAAGTTGATAATTCGATTTACGAGTTGAACCGCTTGATGAGCCGGTACTATGGGAATGTTGACCACCTAGACCCCTGCGACGAAGATTGGAGGGTGAGAGGGCGCGAGTGGTGGGTTGAGCAGGTCAAGATTGTGGGCCAGATGCTAAAAGTGAGAAATGTGACTGAGGGCGTTGAGAGCGGCGGATCAATGGAAGTCGAGTGGTATACCGATACTGAGGATGAGGATGAGGACGGAGAGACAACCGATGACGACAATGAGCCTTTATTCAATGCCTCCTTTGAGAACTATTTCTGCTGTTGGCATGTCAATGAAATACAGAGATCGATGAGGAGAGCAAAGATCTCGAGCTTGGACTCCAAGGCAATGGCAAAGGCCCAACTTTTCCTGGAGCACGCGGATCCCGCGCCGGACGACGACATGTGGAGAACATCGAGGATGCTGTATACACGGGATGGACGAACCGTGTCCAGGAAGGTGTTGTCTCGAGAGGAAATCTGGGTTGGTATGGAGATGCACTGACACGTACACGTGTGCTTCCGAGGCAAAATCGAGGGCTGCTGAATTATGAAATTGGCCGATGATGCATTAGATGCGAACTCGGTTGACAGGCGCGCCACAACAGCGAGACGGGACTTGAATCAAGTTACGAAATCAATCAATGGTTGAATTGGAAGGGCTATACGCCTGAGCCACCCTATACGAGCAGTCCCAGCGTCCACTCCCTTTTGCCTCGGCGATATTGCCAAGCGATGCTACAAGCCTTTTGATGAACAAAAAATGCTCGTAGGTACAGTAGGTACAGCGGCAGAGACGAAGCTATTCTCTCTGCAAATGTTCGAAATTGAAACCCAACCAAAAGCCATCAGTCATCAGTCATCAGTCATCAGCCATCCCATTCATATCCCGCGAGCGTGCTTTCCAATTCAAATTAATTCGTTCCCTTCCGCCCAATTTTCCAACCAAAGATCCAAGAAAGCGAAACTCCGCCGGCGGGCCCCCCACACGTATTTTCCTGGCTTTTCAACAGTGCTGCTGCTGTTTTCCCTTTCCCGTCCGTTCTGTTTGTTTCGGGATCAAAAAAAATCGTTGATAAATGGTTCTGTGTAACTCGGATATAGATGTTGTATGTGTGTATCGTCGGCAAGAAAAGGTTTATATTGCGAGTATGAATTAATCGTCGGTTAGGGTTGATAGCGTTGATAGCATTGATCGTAAGAGGCCCCGCCACCGAAGGGAAGGGAAGGGAAGGTGAAGGTGATGTAGATATGTGGAGAAGATAATTCGGTAAATTGGACTCGGCTTTTAGTTTTGTCTGACTTCATGTTGCGAACTCCTGTTGATGTTGATGGGTGTGTGACAGAGAGGTGAAAAGATAGATAGATCCCAGTCTAAATCGTTCCTGAAGCGGGTCATAGAATAGAGTGAGTGAGATACAAGTGGTGGTTGATTCGTTTTTTGGAAAGTGTGTGTACCCTCACTCATTTTGTGGTATGGTATGGTATGGTATGTCCTCAATTGGTGAATTGGTTTTTTTGGAATCTTGAAAATGAATGGTTCATTTTGATTTTGATGAATGCCGTGCTCGCCAGCGCTACCAGTGCCACCACCGGCGGCGGCGGCGCTGGAATTAAAAGGGCCGTGTCGGCATATCGGAATCGGAATGTAGCGGAAGCGCTGACATCTAGCTTGCTAGCTAGCTAGCAAGTGGCCAAGCCCGCGACGAGTTCGTATTGTATCGTATTGTAGCGGGTGGGTAGGTGAGGATTGGCATTCTTTTGCTGGTGATGGTGATGGTGATGGTGATGCGGATGTGGGTGAAATGTGAAATCGGTATTAAAGTAGTGTCTGGTGGTCCTGCCCGGTGTCTTGAGCGGCGGGCGGCGGGCGGCGTCGAGTCCAGTGGAAGAAGGTAAGGCGAGATTGTGTTGCAATAATACATCCTGCATCCGCTCCGCTGGCTTTGCAAGGATAAGAGAAGTCTTTGATCAGAACTCCCTTCTCCGACCGACGGGCAAGTCAACTCCAAGACGCCCTCGCCCTCAGCTGAGGCGGCGCACTCAACTGCGACTGCATTCGCTCGAGCTCGCGAATGTGCCAGTCGTGGCCTACGTCGGCGGAAGCGCCAAAGTGTACCACGGCGACGTGCTTCCGCGCGTCGATTGTCTTCTGCAGCTGAAGGAGGATCTCAGCTGGGGTTTTGATCCCTGCCAGGACGATCTGATTGGTGATCGCCTGCAGGGTCCCCATGTCAAGCTTCTGGTGGCCTTCGTAATCCAGGCGCGAAAAGAGGGCATGCTTGCGGGCGAACTTAACGAAACCCAGAGCTTGAGATATGAGCCAGTATCGGACCGGGAACTCGCAGACTTTGTAGCGCTCGGTGTCGATTGCCAAGGCGCTGGATCCGGGAGGGTCGCGGCGAGCGGCGATGATCTCGGCGGCGCTGGCCCTTGGGACAGAGGGATCGGAGACACCGCCGGTGTATGATGAAGAGGAGGGAGATGCGCTTCGCGCTCGCCAATTGGAGGACAGGGCTGCACCCGACGAGGGGTCGGATGAAGGTGAAGGTCGCGCTCGCCAATTGGAAGATAAGGCTGAGCTCGAAGAGGAGTCGGATGAAGGTGGAGGTGGCGCTCGCCAATTGGAAGATAAGGCTGAGCTCGAAGAGGAGTCGGATGAAGGTGGAGGTGGAGGTCGCGCTCTCCAGTTGTTGTTGAGCAGCACCGGGGGTTTCGATGGCGATCTTCCCCTCGAGGTTGGTGCAATGCCGCCAACCCCGAAGCTGCCGAAAGCCATGGATGAGCCCATATTGACGTGAAAGTGGCGGTGCTTCAATCGATAGACCAATGAGTGAGAGTCTGTTGACTGCTGTCAAATGAGGTGTAGATTGAGATGTAAGAGATAAATGAGTTCTTAGAGTATGTGAGCAAGGTTCCTGTACGATTCGGACTGTGCACACGGAGGAGATGAGAGGAGAGAGAGAGAGAGAGAGTAGGAGGGAAACAACTTCTGCCCGGCATTTTGTACACCAGATCGAATGGGTTGGGAATAGTCGCCCAGGTCCTCAGACTGTCCCAGGTCCCCAGACTATCCCAGGTCCTCAGACTATCCCAGATCCTCAGACTAGGAGAAACTTGCGATTGGCTTCGGATGGCAGTCAGTAGTTGGTCCTTGTCAGTACCAAAGTCGAGCGGTGGGGTGTATGGTATCAAAACGTCCATCTCAATTGATTTAAAGTAGCCATTCGTGTGGCAGACTCTTCTCTGATTGGCAACTACAGGATTGGATCACTGCTGAATCTGGATGGCTCGAGAATCGTACCCACCAGATGTTCAACGAGAGTGCCGGGCAGCATGTTGTTCGGGAGTGGCAATGACACCGATTGACTGTGAGTTCTGGCACCATCTCGACATCTCGATATCTCCCCAATGCTGCTTTAATGCTCTGTACAGTAGCGATTTTAGGAGTTGAAGACATTGCGCATTACGGTTGATCCAAAGGCGCCCCTAAAGGCTGCCATCCTGCCATCCTTCCACCCCTGCCCACGTGCCTCCCTTTCCGCTAGCTATTGGGCGGAGCATAGGAGCCATGTGTGCAAAGGTTGGTACTAAAGTCCGTACGCTAGAGATGTCGCAAGGAGCGGTACCAAAGGGACGCTGTCCAAGTAGTTGCTTCTTGCTTCGTGCTTCTGCATTGCGACTTTGCTTAGGGAGCGATCAAGTGGTGTGGAGCATGGAACGGCCATCATTTTGGGCATACCAACGAACCTTAGAGTGTCCCGTCGGACGCCTCTTCTGCCCCCAAAAATAACTTCGGTGATGGCGTTGCGAGCGAAGCCTGACTCATCAAGCTTCACCAAGAGTACCTAACCTGCTGCTTGTGCGAGGTTGCTATACTATGCAATTGGGTAGCCGAAAAGAACATTGCGCCGTTCAAGGAGAATGTTTGAAACATAGATCGAAAGAAAGCAAAATTTCAAGTCCCAAGTGTGTAGTGTTGTATCTTGTGTGACGCTGCCCGTCAGTATTGCAGCTCCTTGGAGGCCAAGGTTGCTTTCGGGACCATCGGGGGTATGGTTTAGTGCCGCGTCGTGACCAAATATTGTTGGTGCTGCCTCTGCCGACGCCGTGACTGCATTTTGCTGTCATTTGCGTGCTTGTTCTGCGATTACTTGATATAATCGACGCTTGCACTGTGGGAATAGGTTGAGTAGATACCTCAACGCGTTCATACCCGCCGAAGCAGCAGCGCTCCCATTGCTGCTTTTCCATCTCCAGAAAAAATAGCAGGGTGGTAGGTATGGTGTGCAGCTCAATTAGTTCAGTCATGAGGATTCCTTTCAGGTCTCGCCTCAGGTCTATCAATCCGATAGATTGTCTCTGCGATGTTGAAATACCCTTCATATTCGACTTCTTCATCATCCAGGTCGTAGTGATAATGTCCACCCCTGCCGTTTTCGCCAAAGCAGTGCGTATGCTCCATTCTAAGATCCATCCGCTTGCCAGGATCAGCTGAATGAAACACAGACAGACAAACAATCTCATCTCCTTTGCCATCGCCCGCGACCGAAAAGTCGTGGAACGTTAGCCAATCTTCTAGCTGCTTCCGATCTTTGAAGGGAAGCTTTTCAGGGGATGGAAAATCAGGCATCACGTGAAAGTTTGCTTTCCCTTTCTTCAGTATGAAAACGCCGCCCAAGGAGACTGGTTGGTCGTCGCCAAAGTGGTCATGGAGAGCGAAACGTATGACATCGGTGAAAGCATTGATATCACCGGTTCGTTTTCGAGCCGTAAGTTTGATGACCGGCCCAGGAAGACCGGACGATCCAAAAAGGTTCATCATCAACGCACATTGTGTGGAATGAGATTTTTCACAAACAATCTTTACGTCAGGACCGCTGATCTGGTCTACCTTGGTGAAATACGTCAAATTTGTAACATTCTCGAAACCGTCCGCCCAGGAAAGGTTCGTTGCAAGTTCCGAGTTCTGGCCGATGACATGAAACGGCCCTGCACCCGCTCCAATAAGCATGCCTTGCTCTGGAGACATGTGCATGTGATTCGCAGCAAGGTCAATCATTGAATACTTCTTAGAGAAGTCTGGTTGCGGGAACAGGTTTGGCTGGCCTCCGATATCGGCGACAACAGGATGACCACCAAGCCCCTGACCGGCAAGGAGGAAAGGAGGGAGTCGTAAATCTGGGCATTCAACGATCTCTGCGCAAGAATCGGCATAGCTAGTATTCAGAGCTTTTTGCAAGACAGGTACAACCTCCTGAAGAGTGACTTGCTGGACTTGGTAAGCTTGGGTTTGCATATTGTAGCTGCAAGTCTTCGAGAAAGGGTACAGATCAAGCTTGACTTTTAGGAAGTTTCTTGCTGTGCAAGTAGACCCTATAGCTTAGTGAGCAAGTGCTTGCCTAAGTATTGAGCGCTGCCCCGGATGTGGGACTGATACTTCGTAAACGGTGTCTTCAAGGAGATGTCAATTGGCAACATGAAGGCCATTAAACCTCTCAGCCTCTGGAAATGTGGTCAGCATCCCTAATCAACATTCAGGTAGAGCGAAGAAATTGCGAATTGGCCGACATGGAAAGGAGGGTGTTGGCAGGATCGCACAATAGCGGAGTTCAATTCCTCGTGAAAGAGTGTCGTAATATCGGTGATAGTCCGAAAGTACTTTGTGCGAACATGAAAAGTGTGTGGGTTTTAATGACGAGATTTTCACGGCTGTTAAGATTACATATATCCAATTCCGAAATCATTGGTCAACAATTCAACTGGTCGCTTAGCTCAGTTGGTTAGAGCGTGGTGCTAATATCAGTAATTTCCCACACTGGTAAACGCCAAGGTCGCGAGTTCGACCCTCGTAGTGACCAACAACATCACTTTTTTTTCTCGTTTCCGTTTTCTTTGGTTTAATCGTTCTTCATACACACTGCACAGTAGATCAGAAAGCTCAAGGCAGTTGAAGTCAGTCAGTCCATGCTAGACGGTTTTGGACGTTTCGCTATCATTTCATTCGCATTCGCCAATCACTATTTACCAACAAAAAATGCTAGCAAAATCACCAAAAAGGCCAACCAAATGCAAGATTTCAGTCAGTCAGTCAGTCACAGCCACAACGGCACAGCTATAAATTCGGTGTGGGTAGTGAGCAACAACAACGACCTTCCGAGACGCTTGAAGTGCGGCACCTGTAAAACGCAGTATATTGCAGACTGCAAGCTCAGAAATTAACCATGTAAAAAAAAACCCACCAGTAGTTACTCAAAAAACTTGACGGAAGGCCTCCACCGTGTTTCCTTGTAGACGTACGCAAAAGGTCGTGGGAGCCGGGGCCGTTCCAAGGACACCCACCGGCTGAGCTGAGCTGAGTTGGGACTCGAGGGGATGTTGCAGGGTGACGACCTGGTACGAGGAAAAGCCCAAGGGAGAGACTTATAGTTGCCTGTCCGAGTTAGATAGAGATGCTCGAAGATGTAGAGAGAGTGGAATGAATTCTCGTTTGGGGGGCGGGCGGGCATTTAGGATTGTCTCGATGTAGATAGAAGACGGCTGATATTTTTCATAGGATCGGGTGTGAGGATATCGAAAGGGTATCTCATTGTGTAGACAGGTATGTGCAGCCACCTCACAGGATATTTCTGTCCATATAGCCGCCGCATGCGTGGAAAGCTCTCAGACACGCTCATGCCGATAAGTGCGCTCTTCATGGGATCAAAATGCTTGTCCACGCGCATGCGCCTCTTGCGAAGAGCATAGCCGTGTCAACTGCAGTAACGCCTAAAACAATGCCACCCTGGACGCCGATGCGGGACTTTTGTTCTCCAGCTCTTGAGCAACACAACGTTGGTGTTGCACTGGCAATAGCTCTGCCCTACGCATGCCCTTGGGTGAATGAGATAACTCAGAGGCCAATCGAGAGCGCCGTGCTTGCAATACCCCAGTATATGTATGCTAGTTCCTCCTCCTGGAACAGACCCGTAGCTCTTCACAACGACCTCGCCGCGGCGTCTTCCCGTAGCGATCTCCGAAAATACGCCTTGGCCATCTCGTAGGACGACCAACAAATGGCAGTCGAGGGCATCGTGGTGACGATTCTCGGTCGCCAGCCTCTCATGAAGCCGGTCCAGCCATACTCCTTCTTTATTATCTTTGCTGCAGCTAGGAGTCCGTTCGCCCTCCGCACTTCTTGATCTTTGCTTAAACCCCTTGTTTGTAAGACAGTCTTGATGACATCCAGAGGGGTCGTGATACCAGCGGCAAATGCACCGGCCAGCCCTCCTGCCACACAATGGGTCATGGGATCGTATGTTCTCGAGGGGTTCATGACTTTGGACAGAGATTCGTATGCCATGAATTGGAAGGCGGTGAAGGGGACGGTCATGGTAATCGTGGTCGGGTAAGAGACGTAGAAAGCGGACAAGCCTTCAGTTCGGAAGACGGATCGGGCGCAGGAATAGATGCTGGGATAGGTCGAGCCGTGGACTTGCATCCGTTGCTTGATCACTGTTTCACACTCATCAGCTAGTCGGAATATTGCCGTCATCTGGACTCACCGTCAAAAGGGTTCATGAGTGCGTCGGCGGCGATGGTTGCGCAGGCGCCAGAGGCTGCGGCGGCCACTGGATGGTGCTTGCCATCCTGCACGTTGCCGCCAGCCAGCTCTTTGACCACTTCGTAGGTCCCAAAGTGGACTGCGTGTGCCGGGCCTGGAAGCAGAGGGTCAGCCATTGGGTGCAAATTCAACAGCAGCGTCGGTGCTCACCAGCTCCCATCACCACGCTTGACATCCCCCTCCACAATGTTCTTATCCCTTCCAGCCGCGATATCGTGGACAGGGCGTTGGAGATGCCCGTGTAAATGGTGCCGGCCGACGGATTTATTACTTGCATTCGAGTCTGCAGGTTCGGTGTTAGATGGTGGAAGATCAAGATCCAGGGCTGGTCACAGGCCGGAATGCCAACGTACCTTCATCAGATCTACTGGATACATGACGGTGTGTTCCTGAAACGGGTCAGTCGGCGCGTTCCAGAGCCGGCGAGTGCTCGAATGACGCTTACAGCAATGCCAGCAAATGCGCCGGCCAGCATGTTGTGGCCGAGGCCATATCCTTCCGGAAGTGCTTCGTACCTGGCACATCGTCAGCTGTCGAGCTCTTTTGGAGTGTTGGCCAGACGGGCTTCGTCGTCGATGGCCGCGCCACCTACTCGAACTCGTCTCCCGGGACAGCATCAGGGCTGTTGTGTGTCGTTATCGACATGTTTCCCGCGGGCTGCGATAGCGCCGCCGGAAGAGATGCTTGAGCCGCCACTTTGACTGTCGGTGTGTGTGTATGTGTGTTTGGCAGGATGATCGTAGGGTGCGAAATCGGTGTTGGCAGCTTGGTCGGATGTCGCAGTAAGATCGAGTGTCTTTTGCACGATTATTCGAAGATTAATCAAACACTCAAATCGATCAAGGCCAACTCCAAGACGAAAGGACAGCGCAATCAAGAGAGAGGCGAATATTATCAGAGAAGGGTCGTACACAAACACAGGTCGACGAAAATCGAGCTGAGCAAGCGATAGCCAGGCTGGACAAGAGAATCGAGAGGTATCAACCCTTGGAAGAGAGCCGTGACGACGAGCGGATGCCAAAAAGCTTCGCCCAGAAGATTTTAGCTCGTCATGACCTACAATGTCGGACGAGGGCGAGGACGAGGAAAGACACTCCGTATTTGTGAAAGCGAGCTCGGCGAGCAAGAATAATAATGAATCCTGCACCGGCGACGTCTTCTAGTGCCTGCTGATCTTTCTTGTCCTTTTTCCACCTCCGGCGTCTTCCGCTCCGGCTGCTAAGTTACCTACTGTGTACGAAGTAGTTCGAGCTGTCCCATCCTACTCCAATTTCCATCGCTCTCAACACCCGCGGAGATGCTGCTTCGCCAGGTGTCATTCTACACGCCTGCCCGTGTTCCGCCTGTCTCCAACTCCGCCCTTCTCGGATTATTATTCACGCATTCTCTCATCCGCACCCTTTCGGCAAGTGGCAAAACTGTCCCTGCATAGTTCCAATCTTGTTACAAAGGTTGCATTAGTACCACGGCTCGACGAAGCGCCCCAGCAGGTTATGGCTTAGAGCTGAGACTATAATTGCTAAATAAATCGCTTCCCTACAATGCATAGATGTGACAATGCTGCTCTACTTCTACCTTAAACACCGCATCGACAACAATCCATGAATCCATGCCGCCCATGTAACCTGATGCATCAAGACAGGATGGTCGCACCAAGTAGCCCGCCTGTCGTTTGTAAATCTGTTGAATTCCTTGTTTCGTCCAGCTCAACACAATTCATCGATGTGGAAAGGATCTCAAACGTGGCCAACACGTACATGCAAACATTCATGTGTTTGGTGTGCTGTCAAGCGCAGCGACGACCGATGTCCAAGTCGTGTTCGTCGAAGCCTTGGCCACCGATCTGGATGGGTTGCTTTGAAGTCGTGCTCACAGTTCAGTATTGAAGAACCAGTTCTCTAGACACGGATTAGCGGACTCCCGAGAGAAGCTTCCTCCCAACTCACCCTTCTTGAGGTTTTCAGCAGTGTCGATCAGAAGAATTTCTCGTCGTCGCAAGCAATATGTCGTCTTGTCGAGAATGTCGACCTTCAACCCGGCCAGCTCCGCCACCGGTTTTTCGAACATGCCACTCAGCGCTTCGACCGCCATTTCGAGATCTTTCTGGTTGTCTTCGAAGATTTCCGTCATATTGTTCCGTTGCAGGTAAAAGGCAAATGCATACGTCCATTTGAGCGTCTGTCGGCATGCCTGCAGCGCTTTGGAAGCCGAGTCCAGGAACTGGACCTCGATCCACGACATGTTAGATTGTGTTTGTAAGCTTTGCATCTTCGTCTCCGTCTTCAGATAGAGGTCTTTGTCGAGCTTGGCCGACTGCTCGTGGTTGGCATATCGGTTGTAGTAGTGGAGATATCGCTCCAGCGAATGTCGCGACTTGGCCTGGGCATCTCGAGCGTCGGCTCCAGATTTCTCTTCAAACCGATTGCAGTTGTACCAACTCGTGCCATGCTCCGACCACGGCCCCATGCACATCCAGCAAAATTCGTGCTTGCATTTTCGGCATGTCATGTGGTTGCACCCGCCGTTCTTTTCGATCGTCGAGTTGCACTTGGGGCATTCTTTCGTGTTGGCAGAAATCCAGTTGGACGTCTCCGAGTCATCCTCACATTTCTTGAGCCACTTCTTCACCAACGAGCACGGGGCGGGCTGGTGGTCGTTCAGCGTGCAGCCAAAGCAGAACGCATGGTCGTTCCGGCATTTGACCGTCGGCACCACTCGCATCAGATCTCTCTTTTTGACCGCACAGTCGATGGCAAATTCGCAGTCGGCCCCCGGACACCACTTAAGATTGTCCTTGTCGTCCACATAAGTGCGAGTTAGCAGCACATCGTACCGAGCCTGCACATCATTGCCGGAAAGCATTCTTAGTGATTTCGCATCAACGATACGATTACACCCATCCTGCGGACATTGGATCCGCGCAGCTTCGCCTTCGTCTTTCACTTTTCCTGACAGGTAGTTCGCGTAACATTCAGCGCAGAACCGGTGATTGCATTTGAGAGCATATGTCTGCAGACCGTGTTCGTCTTCGAAGCAAATCTCACACACAAACCCGGGAATCGCTTTCGTTGCCGGCTGTTCTGAGAACGTTGGCCCCAAGCCGGCTTCCTCCAACACTTTCTTCTGGTTGTCCATGTACGACTCGATCAGCCTCTCTTGATTCCATCGCATGAAGCGTAGGAGGATAGCAGTCTGCTCCGGAGGAAGCTCGATGATGTTGGACACGTCTTGAAATTGCTCATCTTGTTGTAATTGGATGTCTGCTGGACTGAGCACTTTGTAATCCACTTCATACGGTTTTTGCGGGTTCGTAAGGATCTCTTTCTCGTATCCAAAGCCGGTTTCGTGTTCGTCAAACTCTACCATCGGCGTCAGTCCGGGCAAGACCACCAAGGAGGGGCAGACTTACCACTTCCGAGATCACTTGCCTGAGTGTCAAAATCCAGCTCATCCCCACTTGCAGCGGACATCATATCTTCGTCCGAGTCCATAGTGGGCGAGGGTATAGCTCGAGGTTCGATAGGTGTGGGCGGAAGGGCCTCAATCTCAGGTTCTGTGGAATCTCCCCTGCTTCTCTTGCCTCGATGATCCGATTGCGAATTGCTCAGGTCAGCGGCTTTCCTCTTCCTGGTAAGCGGTGGCGTGGTGAACACTGGGCGGCCTGCGCCCCTGCTAAGGGAGCACAGGCAAACGCGGGCGGATGGTGGTGTAGCACAACGGCTCTTGTCTGCTATTTCGAATGGCTTGACCCAACTTTGGGGGTGCTAAGTCGACGTTGGGCAGGTCAGAATGCCACGCTAGAGAAGTGACAGAGATGGCGATGTCGTCAGACCAGGGATCGTGGCCGACTGACGCATTCATGGAATCACTTCTTCAGGCCTGAGCATGTCTCGTAGGCTGGCAGACGAACATCGACATCGACGATACAGGTAAATCTTTCTATCGTTGTCGATTGAGAAGCGTCGGTTGCTCTATATGTGAAATATAGACGAATGAAAGGGCGCAAATCACGGTCAAAATGACTTTGATCATCGGGCAGCGCAAGCAAGGATGACCGGGCCCGCCACCACGGCGCCACTGCTGCCGCTGAAGTCACTTCCGCCATTGAGCCTTCCTCTCCATTCGCTAGCAAACTCTAAATTATGACTCTGCAGGATCAGGTGCAAGTCACAGCATGACCAGATGCGGCTTAGAGGCACACACAATACCTCCTTGAACCTTTGCTCGTTAGGCCGCCGTCGAGACCCTACGTCAAGTTGGCCGGTATGAAGCCAAATTCGCAACTATGCCGCAGCACCACCTGAATTCTACTCATCGCTCTCATCCTCCTCCTCCTCGTCGCCTTCATCGCTTTCCTCCTCTGCTGCCGCCAGCCAATCGATAAATGGCTTGGCCGCATCACGCATTTCTGAAACACCTGCACCTTTCGAACGTTCATCCTCATACCAACTATTGAATGCGTCCTCCTCGTACACATCGAGGTCGTACAAGTCCTTGACAAAGAACGGCATGATTCTGGCGCCGTGCGATCTTTTCGACAAGTCCAACTGTGCTTCGGCCAGAAACGTGACTTGCTCGTCGATAGTCTGCTCGGCATTTTGCCTCCTGATTAAAGGTCGATACTGCTGCAAAGCTTTTCTGGTTGCCTGTTCTGGGGTCACCCCACTACTGACTTCGTGCTGTATGTGCTTTGTCAGGCCCACCGCTACCGCTCTCTTGACCTGTGTTTCGTCGGCCCCGCCGCTAAATCTCAACCCCATCAGCTCGCTCTGCATGTCATCTGCGTGTCGGCCCTCTTGCATGCGCTGGAAAAGGATGGCGGCTGTGTCGTGCACGAATCGGTCGCTTGTATCATCTTCTGAAGTGACAGTAGTGAAGCTCTGGCTCCTGGACCCAATTTCTGATGGCTCTTCAGATATCTCAGAATCATCAGAAGCAAGAGACGACACCGACTCTGCTAGTTCTGCCCTCCGATAGAACGAATTCGCCCAATCCGCATCGAACGCTTCCTCGTCTTCCTCGCTTTCATCAGAAGCATTCTGCGCGTTACCCGTACCGCTTAGTATACCGTTGCGATTGAAAGTGGAGGTTTTCGTTATCGGCTTTCCTGCGTACACATGACTTCCAGCTGGCACTCTAGCCCCGAAAGATATCAGCGCCCCTTGCTCTATAACACAATCGTCCTCGATGACTGCTTCACTTCCAATGATGGCTCTGCTAATCGTGACGTTGCTGCCGACTGTGACATCGTCCCAGATGAAAGCTGCGTCAATATTTGCATTCTTGCCTATTGAGCAACGTTTTCCAACGATGCTTTTGTGGATCTTTGTTCCAGTGGCTATGCTGGCACCTTCCCCGATAACAACGCCTTGTCCTAGTCGTACTGGTCGATGAACGATTACGTTGTCCTCTTTCAAAATGTCCTTGCGTTCTCTGTTGAATCGAGTGCCAGGTACGTTATTTGCTAGCGCCAACGAGCTTGCGATGCCATATTGCAAATCGTGTGATATAGCGGCGTAGGCACATGGGTCATCGACCCTGTTGGCGTAATAGCCATCGATTATGTAGGTATGAATGGTTTTGCCGTTGAGCTCGTAGTCCTTCAGCACACCAAATAAGAAGTCTTTTCGAGGCTGCTGGTTGTCAAAATTGTCAGACCACAAGCTAAGCATGTCCGGCGTGCAAATGTCGATGCGACAATCGATCAGGTCCTGGCGGATGTCAATCTCGAAACATTTCAGCATTTCTGGATCAATGTGAGCTCCAAAGGGTGCGCCGACGAGGGTCTCCTCGTAATGAAGGCATCTTTCATTTGCCGGATCAATCACGAAGGTCTGGACGGTTTGGTTGCGATATCGGTGTTCGCTCTCCATTCTCTCTCGAAGCAGCATGGTCATGATAGCGTTCTTGTCCTTTTCTCTGCGCTGCTTGTGGGCGCTCAAAGCCTTGGCTATTGGGAAGTCAGAAACAATATCTCCGCTGACACAAATAAAATCTCCGTCAATCAGCTGCTTTTGGTCCAGATCGCGCATGATATCCCCCACTGATGTGGCCATGCAGCGTAGCATAGTGAAATTCCTGAAGGGTGAGGTATCTGAGAGCCATTTCGACGCTTTTAGATACGTTTCGACCTGCTCGATATGTGCGCCCGCATAGAAAATGACTTCTTGGACTCCGGCACTGGCAAGATATTCTAACGTGTATTCAATCAAGGGAGTATTGGCCAGTGGTATGAGGCAGCGTGGTCTCTCGATAGAGAAGGGGGCGAATTTGGTCTCATAAGTATCTGCTACGACGACCGCTTGCAGTGGCTCGTCTTTGGCCTCATCTTTCGAACGGCCCACGGCTTTGGGCTGCTTTGGTGGCATTTGGTGTCATCTAGTAGCTAGAACGCGTAGTCGAGGCAGACGAAAGTGGTTCAGCATTTTCAAAAAGGCTGCTTGTGTGTGTTCGCGATTGCTGTTTTGCGGTTTGCCTCAGGCATAAATATTTGTGACTCCTAGTTTCGGATCATTGATTTTCCGAGTCGTTCATTTGTGGTCGCATCGTTCACACGGCATCCCCAACTCCACGCAAATGGTCATTGGCATACTTATTCCTTGTGCTATCAAACGATCTTGCAGTCTTGTGGGTAAGGTCCAGCCAAGAGTACCGAACTGCTGATCGCACCATTCTGCAGACATCTGCGCAAATGTATTACACCGTCAAGATCGAGCTCATCTGTGAGAGTAATTTATATACTATCCCTTGTGGAATTTTGATTCTGCAGCGATGTTCGGAAAGCATCGTTAAAGGTGCCATGGTGCTTTAAACTCTCACTGCCGCCACATGGTCCAGCACAGAAGCTATCTCAAAGAAACGAAGTATCCTGCGCAAGGCTTACCGTGGGCTAGTGAATGAGCTACATCACGGCGCGCATGGCTGGACTGTTATCACTTCAAGGCTAATGAAATGCGGAAAGTGGTGTCTCAGAGTATCCTTCAGGTGAACGAGATCTTCGGGCCTCCATTCCTTACAACGATTATTTCCTACAGAGGTTGGTATATAACCCCACAGTTCGGCGAGATTTCCACAATGCTTCCCGTCATCACACTGCTCAACCGGAGACTCCCTTGTTTGCCGGGGCCCAAGGATTAGAAAATTGTACCACAGATTGGGCAGACTTTTCTAAACCGGGTGGTGGCTAAGGACTTCATTAGGAATGCCGCGTTTGTTGCGCCATCAGTCCTTCCCGTACCGATGAAAAGAGCACATCTGGTTTCCAGTGTGGTCATTGTTCATATCTGGCGGCATACTTATGTCAGCAGGGCGCCAACAATCCGCTAGCTACCCAAGGTCCCGACCACTCATCATTCAAGAGCGACTATCCCATGCGTTTTCGACTATTCTCGGCGCATTTTCTAGAAGGAGTCGCTTCTCGTCATTAGTTGAGACGTGAGTCGAGGATGCCATTGAAGTATGCCTTGTCCTAACAACAGGGTGAACGTTGAGGCCGACAA
Source organism: Incumbomyces delicatus (assembly GCA_017655985.1). Classification (NCBI taxonomy): domain Eukaryota; kingdom Fungi; phylum Ascomycota; class Eurotiomycetes; order Chaetothyriales; family Trichomeriaceae; genus Incumbomyces; species Incumbomyces delicatus. Next base: position 1,529,589 of record JACJVS010000004.1, read on the forward strand.
ACATCGCGAAACCCTCCGCCCTGCAAGCCAGCTAGAAATTTATTGCCGTTCCGTTGGCTTTTCTATATTCTACTCGCTTTTCTCGGGCTTTAATTGATCGATGATGTTTTTCTCGTCCTTGTGGGCCAGAGCTACAAATTTGGTGTGACTTCCTCTTGCGACAATCTCGTTTTTCTGGTTGATGAATTTAATGGTAGTAAAGGCAAGCGTTTTGCCAACTGTCCGCATTGTCAACATGTCAGTTTCACAGTAAGTTGGACTTCCTAGCGACCTACACTTGTCGCATGTGGCTTCCGCTCGAATCAAGTCTCCAATCTTGCCGCCTGAATTGAGGTAGGTGACATTCAGATCTGTGGAAACGCCCGTCGAGTAGAGGCCACGAGAGGCGAGAACTAACGAGCCACCGAGGTCAACCATTGACGCGATTGTACCGCCATGGAGAATATTGAGACGATTGGTGTGATGTTTTTCTATCGGTAGCTCAAACGACACCTTGCCCGGCGAAGCTGCTGTTATTCGAATCTGGTAAATCGTCAACACCGTTACGTAAATCCCGGTTCCCATCCGACACTATGTCAATCACAACCTCGCTGAGGGCCAGAATGTTAGCTACGGGGAAAGACTCACTCCGTCAACGAGTCTACCAGAGCTTAGTCATTATGACCATGCTCGATCGATGCTGCTCACCTTGGCTCTAAACCACTCGTAGCACGAAAACTTTCCCAGACCTGAAGCCCACGGTCAGCTCCACAGTTACAATGCTTTGGCCTAACTTACCGATCTAACAAATTTCAGGGCTGTCATTGTGTGTATTGTAGACTTCCTGAACACTTAGCGAGGGGGTTGCCGATGCGTGAACCGATGTTGGGAGTGCTGAACGTCTCACGCTCAAATACACGCGATCGAAAACGAGCTGAAAACGAGCTGGAAATCTGTCGTGAGAGAAGTTAATGGGTGTTGCAAGAATCTCCAAGGTTGGTTTGAATGTCGATAACTGCCCAGGTGAGTATCCGGTAGCTCTGCAGCTAGCTTACCTAAGCTACCATAAAATGAATTCCCTGTGCCAGAACCGTGGGCCGATGTATCATCCACTTATTATCTTTGAATGGCAGTGAATACGACTCTCTCGCCTCATGACGCGTAAAGACCCTCAGGTGGCCCTTGGCATTACTATTTATTCAACAATCGTATTTGTTGCACTTGAAAGATAACCTGATCAACGTTGAGCAATAATTCGTATCTGCTGGTCGAAACCACTTTCTTACCAGTCACAAGATATGGACGGCCATGAGAGGCGCGTGGAAGCGCTTTCTTCAAGGGTCAAACAATTCCACAAGGACGGCATCCCCTTTCGACTGTACCATGGCAATACAAATTCAACCAGACCATCTGTTCGCTCTCAATCAAACTCTTTAGACGTGTCCCACTTGGATCATGTCATTTCCGTCGATCACGATAATCTCACCTGTCTCGTTGAGCCAAATGTGGCCATGGATGCATTGGTCGATGCGGTCCTAGAACATGGCCTGACGCCTCCGGTTGTCCCGGAATTTCCCGGCATTACGGTCGGAGGATCGTTCGCCGGCACGGCAGGCGAGAGTTCGAGCTTTCGCCATGGCTTCTTCGATGCCACGGTAAACTGGTGCGAAGTGATACTAGCCGATGGAGAAATTGTTAGGGCTTCGGCGAACCAGAACGCCGAGCTTTTCGAGGGCATGAAAGGAACATTTGGGACGCTCGGAGTCGGTGTACTCTTTGAGGTCAGGCTGTTGCGAGCGACAAAATACGTGGAGCTGAGCTATCAGACGGTCACGGGAAGCATCGCAGAAGCAAAAGAGCTAGTGAAGACCACCTGCAGAGAAGGTCCGGGAGTAGTCGACTTTGTCGATGGCATCATGTTCAGCAAAGACCATGGGATTGTCATCAGTGGCAAACTGACCGACAGCAACGAGGACGGTCTCGCAGTGGTCACATTTCACCAACCGTGGGATGACTGGCACTACCTGCACGCAAAGAGTATCATGGAGAAGGATCTTTCGAGCAGGGCTGTGACGGGTTCTGAAAAGTTCCCCCACACCACCACTACCACTGCACACCGGGAGCTTGTGCCGGTTAAATCGTACTTCTTCCGCTACGATCGAGGCGCGTTCTGGACGGGCAGATACGCCTATTCGTATTTCCTCACACCCTTCAACCGCATCAGTCGATACGTCCTTGATCACTTCATGCATACTCGGGTGATGTACCACGCCCTGCACCGGAGCGGCTTGATGGAACAGTTCATCATCCAGGACATGGCTCTTCCCTGGCACAACATCGACACATTCTATAATTGGGTGGACGAGAAGTTCAACATATACCCGCAATGGCTGTGTCCGCTTACCGCACACGGTGCAGGCGGCGGCTTGAATCCTCATGGCAGTCTGGACGACAGCCAGGATGAGGACGCCGAGATGATACTCAATATCGGCGTATGGGGCCCGTCACCCGGGGAGCCAGTAGCAACCAATCGCTGTATTGAGGCGAAACTCAGAGAGTTGAAAGGCATGAAATGGCTCTACGCACAGACGTTCTACACGGAAGAGGAATTCTGGTCGATCTACGATAAGCAGGCCTACGACGAGCTTCGTCAGAAGTACAATGCAAATACTCTGCCGGATGTCTACGCCAAAGTCGGTGACTCGAGAAAGAATCGAGGACCTGGCCTGACCGGCGTTTGGTCGATTTGGCCCTTCGCTGGTCTCTATGGTCTCTTGTCGTGTCTGAAGGGCGGCGACTACCTGAGAAAATCCAAGGACTGAGATTTGCGGGATGTGCAGAATATCTCTTTTGTCTCTTATATCCTGAGATCCGTTTTGCAATAGATAGCAGCAGCAGCAGTAGCAGCAGCAGGAGGAGGAGGAGGAGGGGCGCAACGATGCACAGTTAAAAACCATGAGCTCAAACCAGCCCACCCCACGCATGCACATCCCTAGACTAGGCGGTATTGGCGTGCACACGTCTTCCATTGAGATCAGTCGCCTCGTCCGAAGCACACCAGACCAGGAACTCCTCAGGCTGCTTTTCCCCGTTGGACGTGTCATCATCCACGTTTCCTCCCCGAAGTCTGTCCGGATCGACATCGACATGGACATTCACCACTCTCGTCCCAGTTCCCACGTTCTCGCTAGCCAGGTACTCAACCACCCTCGCCGCCGCAAGCTGGCTGGCACTCTCGGCAGAATTCCGGTCATCCACAGCCGAATCCGGATCAGCGGAGAGGACGTTTAAAAAGACAGCGTTCGCCTTCATCTTGGTGAAGAAGTGGCGCGCGATGTGGTGCAGGCTTCGGACGTTGCGCTCGAACGGCTCCCACCAGAGGTCCTCGTCCGACCCTCTTATGCTAGTGCGCGTGGCAGCGGCAGGATCGGCATTAGAAGCAAAGCGCGCGGCACAGTGCACGAAGACATCCCATGCACCGAGTTCAGAGCGGATCGTGTGAGAGGCGATACCGACCGATTCAGGGGACTTGAGATCGACTTCCTGAGTCACGATGTTGATGTCGGTCCCGGAGTCTGCGTGTTGGCTCAGGATGTCTTCTCGCACGCTGTCGAGATATGCCGTGGAGTCACCGAGGAGGGCGATCTGTGTGTAGCCATTGCTGATGAATGCCAGGGCTGTTCGTTGGGGGAGGAGGCAGCGTGGCGAGATTCCCGTTACAACAATGGTTCGAGGGGCATTCTGCGATGACATAGTAACGGGCAGTCTTTCTACACCTGGGGCGCCCCTATCCTTGAAAATGTGGGAATGTTGCACCGTTGTGGCAGAAGGGGATATTTTTTGAAGCTAGTACTGGGCAAGCCTGTGCTCCGATTGGCTGTACGGCAGAACGTGCTAGGAGAGGAATGAGCAGGCCCGCGAACGAGTTTGTAGAATATGAGCACAGAGTCAGTGTGAGGGAAATTTTCTAAAGGCTTGAATGACGTGATTGGAGAAAGGCTCGATTACGCTGCGGAGTCCCGTTCTGTATGAAGCTTTGGGAGCACGGGTCACGATCTCGAGTCAGAATTAACTAGTCTTCAACAGCCACTGAACTGGGGAGTTGATACGACCACAATTTGCTGGCTTCAGCATTCGTGCATGCCTGAGTCACAGTATGGGCGTCCTTTGGGGTCTTCAGAGACAGCAGCGGCAGAGAAACAAGACATTGCAAAAGCTTCATAGAAAGATCTTCATTCCGGGAGAGGGTAAAAGGAGGACTGGATAGAGTTCCACGTTGCCGCAGGTATATTTTCGAACACAAAGTGCAAGCTGCTTCACCGCCCTCCTACGCGGCTGCGTCATTGAGATTTCCGTGCTGTCCGACTCGCACTGTGACCAGTCTGCATGCTTTACATGGCCGCTAAAATGCCACAGCGTCTCTTGCCCCAGATATCCACTGTCAGTGTCCCCTGAAGTTCCTCCTTGCGCAGAATAGCTTTGTACCATTCTCCTGCCTCGTAGGTCGGCCCCCCACCCAAATTCAACACTTTTAAGCAAAGGTAGATGGTCGGCTGGCAGAGAACAGCTTCTTCTTGTTGGCTCGAGCGACACGGTGAGGTAGAGGGAAGCTGAGGTTCTTCTCGATGAGTTGTTTGATGAACGGTCGTCGGACTTGGGCCTTGCTGGGAATCTCCACCACTTTCAGAATCTGGACACCGGTTAGCCATTTCCCATCCATATCCACGGGTAGAAACGCCTTGGCATACGTGGATGCTCCTATTTCGAGTTCGGTGTTGAGCGGCCATGTCCTGGTACATAGCCTCGACAGCCTCCGTTCTCGACATCTCTCGGTACTCCTTGTACATGTTGTGCGTGCCGGATCTTGAATCATATCGAAGCCAGATACCAAAGTTCTTCACTTTGAGCGGTCGCTTCTCGCTGATGACGTTGAGACCGACGATCTCGCCAGTGGACTTTTTGACCTTTCGGAGCTTCATCAAAAAGTACCAAAACCGAGACTTTGCGACGACGGTGTTGGGTGCGAAAATTCTCATGCGGTAGAGCTTGGGAGTTGGGTTCGAGTCGGTCGGCAGATGTCGGCCAATGACCTGGTATTCTTGGAGGCGACCTGGATTGAGAAAGTTAGCATCCTGCTCTCGCTGTACCGTCGAATGTCGAATGTGTCAAGGTGTGTCGCAAAGTCGAGCTCGTTTTCGTCTGCACGCAGATATCTCGTCCGTGGCCGATTCCCTCCTCACTGGTCACAAGCAAGTCTCATCCGTTCAACGTTTGTCACAAGCCGTCCCCATTCTTCTTCACTGTCGCAATCACTAGGTCCCAGTTCGATATTCTCGCAGCGTTCACGGTTCGATGCAACTCGCAACTCGCAACTCAGTGGTGGAATCTGGAGGAAAGAACTTACCCATCTGTACAAATTAGTAAATTGAGATTAAGCCGTATACAGTACCACTCACCTTGACTAGAATTGTCTGCCTCTGAAATTGCACAACGAGAGATTAAAAGACTGTGGTCGTTGCGAGTCCACACACAAGACTTGCGCTGCATGAAGCCGCGAATTTGTGCCAAGAGTGTGCGGTGCGGCCTCGGCAATCCTTCCCATACTAGAATAACTAGCTGAGCTAGCCTTGCACACCATGTGACTCCGACCCATCCCTCATTCTCAAATTCCGACCAGGCTTTGCCTGTACACCCAAACGCTCTCTCAAGTGCGTCTCTCACATTAGATTGTCGGTCACTGAGGTTCATCTCGAACCCGTGCCGAAAATGCTGGGCAGTCATGTCGATCCTCTTCAGCGATTTCCACGAAGCCCAAAATTCAGGTGATGGACCGCTGCTAGCCACATGCTTGGCACCTATCAACAGTGTCTCGGACCCAACTCGGTTGTGGTCCTTCTCGCAGCTCTCAAACCACCAAACAGTAGAGGCTGACATTCGCTACCACATCATTCAGGACAGAGCTGCGGTCAAACTACCAAAGCAAGAGGCCAACCAATGGGTTGCAGTTTTCGTCTGTCTGTGGAAATGCATCAAGGAACTAGCACAGATTGAAGCCGGTCGAAGCGCTGACTGGAATGGAGCCTTCAAAGCCTACAAAGAGCTGTGCATCGCTCTGTGTCGAGGCTACACGAACTTTGGCTTCGCCGCGTGGACGGTGCCGTGCATGTACGTGGCAGGGAAATATCTGCGGATTCTCGCCATCAAAGCAGATTCTGCAGCGGCCAACGCGGCTGCCAATGGCAACGGCTTCGCCGCGGGGCTCTCCGACGACATTGCCGATACCAGCGAGAAGAACGCCACGCTGACGGACGCCGCACGCACGCTCCAACAAATGCTCTCGGTGTGCCGCACGGACGATTCCGACCTGTCCGAATCGCGCAAATGGGGCGTTATCAGCGTTGCCAACCTGCTATTCAAAACATACTTCAAGCTCAACAACCTCGCGCTCACCAAGCACGTCATCGCGATGCTGGAGTCGCCCGGCGTGAACCTGCCCCCACTGACAGCCTTCCCCAAGGCGCAGCACTGCACCTACTCGTACTACCGGGGGGTTCTTGAATTCCTGAAAGAAAACTACGGCGGAGCGGAGCAGCACCTGTCTCTCGCGCTGACGCTCTGCCACCCATCCGCGAGCAAGAACCGCGAGCAGATCCTGCAATACCTGATCCCGGCGCACATGCTGACCAGCCAGCAACTACCAAGCCCAACGCTACTGGCGCAGCTCCCGGCGCTCGAACACCTCTTCCTCCCGCTGTGCCAGGCCATCAAATCGGGCAACCTGGCGGCCTTTGACAGGGCGCTCGCCGACGCCGAGACCGAGCTCGTGCACCGCCGCATCTACCTGACGCTGGAGCGGGCGCGCGACCTGTGCATGCGCAACCTGTTCCGCAAGGTCTTTACGAATTCCGGGTGGGAAGAGGCCAAGGACGCGACGGGCACCGGCACCGGCACGCGCACGCGGCGGACGCGGCTGCGCATTGCCGAGTTTGAGGCGGCGGTGCGCACGGCGTACACGTATGGCGAGGGCGCGGAGCCCGTGGTGGTGGTGGTGGTGGACCGCGACGAGGTCGAGTGTTTCCTGGCCAATATGATCTACAAGGGGTACATGAAGGGGTACATTGCGCGGGAGCAGGCCATGGTGGTGCTGAGCAAGAAGGGGGATGCGTTTGTGGGAACGGGGGTTTGACGTGGACCTGCCAAGCGGGGACTAGAGCTGGACGTGGCTCGATGATAGCCTTCAAAGCTAAGAGAATAACACTTCTATTACAACCACACATCTAGCCGACTTCTTTGTGGCATCAAAGCATGGGGTATAGGATGGCGTGGAAAGTGTGAGATTCAACTCCGGCCGACGCCCATGCTTGTACAGTGTAGTCTGACATTATGTAGGTAGATCAAGCCCCAGCCGTTCCTGCTCGTCGCTGTGCATACTTTATGGTACAAATCTCTGGTAGTTCACTGTATATCTGCTAGCCCACCGTCTCTCCTTCAGCTGTGCTCTCCTGCAACACTACAATCCCAAACGGATCTCTATCCCGCCGGCTGACGACGACCGACACGCTCTCGTCTTCGAGGATCTCCTTGACCACATCGGGCTCGTCGTCTTGTATGGGCCGTAGCCGTTCTCGTTCGTCTTGCCATCGGTCCTGCAACTCCGCTTCCAGCCAGTCCCTCATCACGCCATCCAAGTAGCCACGCTCACTGTTGGAGTGGAACAACATGACCACACAGCCACCTCGCTCGATGACAGCAAGGGCCTCGTGGTGGGACAGTTCGCCGGTGAAGATTAGGTCCGGCGGGTGGTGGCATCCGCGTATGACGCTTGATCCAGATCCAGGGCAGATGCCGACTGTTTGTATGCGGATGCTCTCGAGGCTGCTGTTTTGCGGAATGGCAACAGGGAAGCCTTTGGGTGTCCCGGTCGCGTAGGCTATGCGGGTGATGAGCGAGGACAGAGGTTGAGGGTCAGCAAAGGTTATCAGCCGTCCTGAGCCGGTATTGGAGGAGGTATAGTGCGACGAGTCGGAATCTCCATCAGCAGCACTTGCAGCGTCGATGGCTGGAGCAGGCGAAGGAGTGATGACCGAGCGGGAATGAGCGATGACGGAGTGATAGAAGGTTGTGGTCGGGGATGACCTAATGGGCGATGGTAGGCGGTGGGGTGGACTCTCCTGGTTTCCCCTTCGGATATGAGACGGGTACGAGGGTCTGGAGTAGGTTCTGTGCACGTTGCTGGGACGGGGACGTTGCGGCTTCTGCTTCGGGGTGGATGGATCTCCATCGACAAAGGGATCTGCCGAGCCATTTGGTCTCACGTCGTCTGGAGTGAGCGGTTCTTCGTCTTCTGAGGTCGTCACGTCCGTCTCCGAGATGGTCTCGGACGACTGGGTGGGTGTGTCGGCTCGGCGCTGCTCTTCTTGCAGCTCCTCTTTGCGCGAAGTGAATGCCTCTGGCTCAGGCTCTGGCTCTACCTTTCCCGTCACGATGTCGCACAGCCAATCGGCCATCCCATTCGGCACGATATCGACTGCAGTGTGTGGGCTGTAAACACTGACACCGTGACTCGCTAGCCGTAACAGGGTTTGTTGCTGGGAGTCGTCCAGAGTGATGGCCTTGAGGCCTCGGAATATGATCGGGTGATATGCCACCACGGCCGAGTGGTTTTCTTCAATAGCCTCATCGGCTACGGCCTTGGTCAGGTCGATGGCTAAGAGCACCGAGTTGGCCTTTTTGGGTAGATGCGAGGGTATGGGAGCTTCGAGGAGAAGGCCGGTGTTGTCGAACGACTGATCTGCGAGGGCCTCGGGGTAGAGGCTTCGCATCGAGGCGACAGCAGCGCGAGTGAAGGGCGACGCTTGCGCCATGCTGCTGCTGTTGCTATTACTGCTGATACTGTTGGTGCTGCCGCTGCTGCTATTACTGCTGATACTGTTGCTGCTGCTGCTGCTGCTATTACTGCTGATACTGTTGGTGCTGCTGCCGCTGCCGTTCCTGCTCCTACTCGCTCGTCGAAAGGCGCCTGCAGCGCTAGGTCGGTGCTGTGTCTTGGGCCGCAATGGACAACGAGCCGATCGTGGACGTAAAGTTCGGTTCAGAAGCTGAAACCCAGCTGGTCCTCGTCGCATATGGCTGGTGACAAGGCCACGAGACACGGCAACTGCTAGGACCCGGGGGGCGGAAGGCGCGTCGCCAACACGACTTCAGCAGACGACGAGAGTGCAAGAGCGATTAGGTCGTGGCTTCCTCCGATCTTACGCTGTATGTGTTTATGATATGACGTAATGCAGTCGCCGGCTGTACTTTTTGCGCGTGAAGCTTTTGCCATTCTGAATCTGGCGGATGCCATCCACCCATTCACTACCCGATACTTACCATCGACTGGAGCGAAGATAGATTGTGTGGAAGCAAGATAGTTGGTGCGAGATACAAGATCGTCGATCCTAGATACGAGCGTGGCGACAGGACTGCGACGGTGCAGCAGCGACCCGTTCCATGATCTCTCGTCTTCTCACTCGACAGGCCGGGCGCATTTCCACCCGCAGCACGGTCTTATCCACTGCTGTCACTTCCACTAGACTGCCCTATCGGCAGCCTCTCTCCATCTCATCTCGTCTCCAGGCGAGCAGCTCCATGGCCGCTCCCACCGACGTCCAAGCCGAGGAAGTGCAGAGCTCGACGGGCATCACGCCGGAATCCCTCACAAACACTCTCCGCTCGTCCTCGGCCCTGAATCCAGTGCATGTCGACATCCAAGACATCTCAGGCGGGTGCGGCGCCTCCTTCGCGGCCCTGATCGTCTCAGACGAGTTCAAGGGCAAGTCGGCGCTGCAACGACATCGCCTGGTCAATGGAGTGTTGAAGGAAGAGATCAAAGCCATTCACGCCTGGACTCCCAAGTGCATGACAAGCGAACAGTGGTCCAGAGAGAAGGAGAGGGTCTAACACCACGATATGAGCATGACAGGACAACACCATCCAACACCATCCGTGCGTGGTAACCTCCTCACCTCGAAACAGAATGCGACTGGTGCCGTGTATTTAGGGCTCATGGCCATCAAACAAAGTACAAAGGACACCTTGGCAGGGACCAGCCAGAGCGAGCCATGCTCGTTGCAATGGTTGAGCAGACATAGCAGGACGTGGCAACGATGCCACCCGCAAGGCAACGGATGTGCAGCCTGGTCGGGACTTAAAGGTCTGGTAGATGGGAATCCAGCATTGCCAACCTGCTTGTGCAGCATCGCACGCAGTAGCTCTGAAAGCTCTAGGCACGCATGTGTATCTACGAAGTACGTGCAACTAGTGCACTCCATGGACCAAATGAATATGCATCCTACATCGTCCGCAGAAGGTCTCCTTCGTTTCTCCGTTCAATAAAGCATTGAAATATGGAACCCACACATACATTATGCAATACAACATGTGACGGTGACGGCTGAAAAGATAAAAGAAATGTGCCTTGCCCTATGGATGCCTGCATCGACCTTCATATGACTGGCCCATGCAAACATTAACTGACGCAATAGCGGTTCGCCACGGCGCGGGGATTGGCCGACCCAACCTCGTACCTGGACAGTACAGTCAGTCACACATGATTATGATTATTACCGCCTTGTTGCACACATGGCAAACAGCCCTCTTGCCTGCCCAGGTGCCGTGCTCATGGCCTGCTTGTCATTAATCCTCTCCTCTTAGGCGGATGTCGTCGTTGCTAACTGTGTGCATTACTTGCTTCCTATCGCTTTTTGTCCTTCCCTTGTTCGCCATGACAGACATGATTAAACGAATTCTCAACCGCAAACGGAGGGCTTCGCAGGATGATGATGATGATGACGACGACAACGACGACAGGATCATGCAGCTCCCTCCTCATCGGATGGTCGTCCAGGAGTCTCCACTCCTCAGCCTTCCCGATGAAATCCTCGTCAACATTGTCAGCGTCCTGGACATGCAGACGCTCATCAGATTGAGACTGGTGTCATCACATCTGCTGGATCTGGCCGAGCCCTTCATCTTTCAAGACTATGACATCCTGCACGGCCATCGGTCCAGCATACTGGGCCGCTTACTCAAACGAGATCCCAGGAGGGCCCAGTGGCTGAAATCCGTGCTCGTGTCGACAAGGCATGACGAAGATGAAGGTCTGCGGAGCTTCCCCCAACAGCTCCGGCAGATGAGGAACCTCAAGGATCTGGTCCTTGAAACCCCAGACTGCAACGCGAGAACACCAATAGACAGGATCAAATGGGTCCAGCTTCAGCAGGAGTACGAATCCATCTTCCAGCGGTCAACTGTCGCTGTTCCCGCCGAAAACCGTCTTCTGCCCTATTTGGAAACCTGTACCCTCCACTTCGTCGACGACCACCTCTCCTTATATCCCCTCACCAAGTACAGCAGCATCTTCCTACACCCAACCCTGAAATCGTTAACCGTGTCTTGTGCTTGCACCGATGTCCCCAGCAAATTCTTGGCCAGGTACCGCGAGCACAAACGCACCACCGCCTTGCAGCATGTCCACCTGGAAGAGTGCGACTTTGACCCCACCAGCCTTGAGATTCTGCTAACATTCCCTCGCGCTCTCACCTCGCTGAAGATCAGCGAAGGCATTCGTTACAACAACGACGAACTGTCCAACCGGCCCTCTCGCCTCCACGGGAATATGAATCCTGGTCTCCTCTCCCAAGCCCTCACCAACTCTGTTGCCGACACTCTGACCACCCTCTCTCTGTCCCTGGGCTACCAGCGTCGCAGAGGCGCGACCATCACCTCGCCAGGCCGCAGCCTCGACCTCACCGACCTGAGTAATCTCACCACACTCGACATTTCCATGCCAACTCTCGGCCTGCTCATCTCACGCCCAACATGCGACCACGGGACATACCGCCGCCTCCCGCCCAGCCTGACCCACATCCGCGTCTTCTCCATCCCGCTGCTCATCCTGCGCGGCCGTCCGCCCATCCCCTTTAAACCGTGCGTGTTCACCTCCAAATCTGCCCACGGCCTCCCACGGCTGAGTCAAGTCACGTACACGTACGAGTACCAGGCTCTGCGCTCGCCGTCCTCGTACGGCCTCTTCCAGCGCGGCGGCGGCGAGGACACGCTGAGCCGCATCATCGACGCGAGCAAGAAACGCGTCGTGGCCGAGAACAACAAGAAATACCCCGTCTACCTGGCCTGCGGGGTACGGCTGGTCGTCGAGGTCGAAGTGACGCCGTCCGGGTTCATCCCCCCGTACCTGTTCAACGAGGAGAAGCCCGTGCGCAGTGTGATTTGGGACAGCGCCACGCCGCCATTCGAGGCCCTGGTATGGGAGGACAAGGTGAGGCGAGCAGCGAGGGAGAACATCCTCGGCGATGACGACGACGCTGCCACTGCTGCTGCTGCTGCTGCTGCTACTGCGGCTCATGACGACGAGACAACTACAACAGCAACAGCAACAATGGTGGGCTCAGTCGGTCAAGCTGGCCACGTTGGCCCCGTTGCTTCCGCGGTTGCTGCAGCGGGGGGAGGAGCCGGACTAGTCGTGGTTGGGAATGCAATCGACGAGGGCGACGAGGACGACGACGACGACGATGATGATGATGACGATGACGAGCCCGACGATGGCATGGATGAAGGCCTGGCCGTCATGCACCTGCCGCCGCAGGCTGCTGAGCTGTTCGAGCTGCTCATCATGCAGCCTGGCCAGCCGTTCCAGCTATAACATTGGGTTCCAGTCTGATTGGGTCTAGGACTCGGGAATGCAGTGGAGCGGAACAGAGCGCAGGAAAGCAGAAGAAGAAGGACTAGATGCAATGTTGGCGTTTAACGGTTCTAGTGCCTGCTTTTGGGAGGGTGATAGAGATATTTAATGCGGAGGGTAGGGGATGGGGAGCTGTGTATAGCTCCATTTTCCCGTGCACTAGGGTAATACAATACGACGCGCACCGAACCGACGTACCAGACGTGTATATACCTTGGGGAGGTAAAGGCACGCGAATGTGCTCAATGGTCAATGGTCAATGGTCACTGCTCACTGCTCACTACTCTTGCTATGCGATACGATACGATGCCATGCCATGCGGTGCGGTGCTGTGCTGTGTAATGTGCTTCAAAACTCCTGATCACTGCGCCAGAAAACACGACATTTCTCATCTCTCCTCATTCGTCATCTCACGTGTCGCTGACCGCTGGCTGGGCGCATGTGGACGGAGCTCTTGTTCTATTACACTAATTCTATCATGCTGGCCGTGCCCCTGACTGACGGCCCTGACAAACGCGCCCCCCCGCTCCATCCCCCCGTCTACCTACGCAGTTCTACCTACGCGGTTGGGCTCGTGCCGGTTCTTGGTTCGCTGCTTCTTCTTCTTCTGCTGCTGCCGCTGCGACTACTATACTGTTTCTGCAGGCTGGCGAATGGGATCGTTCACTCGTCCGCCGGCGCATACGGCTTCATCAGCATCTCGGAAAAGGCCTTCAATCGTTCGCTGCCCCGCACCTCCTCCGTCAACTGCGGCATGCGCACCACGTTGAATTCGTCGTACAGCTCCTCGATCTGGTCGAGGTACTTCTTCTGCATGGCCCAGCGGGCATTGCAGCGGGCACAGGGGCAGTCCTTCTCCGGGAAGACGAGCTGGTTGACGACGATGCAGTGTGTGTCGATGCCGTAGTTGGACAGCTCTTGGATCATGCGCTCCGTCTCGTACAGCGAGAGGAACTCGGCGATGCACACGCAGACAAAGGTCGTCATGTCCGGGTTCTTGAACTGCTGGTTGACTTCGCCGATGGTGGCGCGCAGGCTCTCCATGCGCTCGATCACGTCGTCGAGGCTCTGCCCGCCGGGGAGCGCGCCGCGCGCGCCGAGCACCGAGTTGAGCATCGGCCCGAATTGCTGGGACAGTTGCGAGATCTTCTCGAGCGCCTTCTCGAGCACGGTGGGGAACTGCAGGAAGCGCAGCGTGTGGCCGGTCGGCGCGGTGTCGAAGATGATGACTTCGTAGGAGAGCGATTTGACTTGTTTGAGAACCTCGGCGAACGACATGGCCTCGTCCACGCCGGGGATGCTGAAGGCCAGATCTTGCATCATCCCGCCCATGCCCCCCAGCCCGGCCATTGCGTCCTGCACGTCGTCTCCGCCCGCGGCGATGAGGTCGTTGATGCTGCCGTTGGGATCGATCTCCATCGCGGAGAGGTTGTCGAAGCCATCGACCAGTCGGGCGTCTTTTCCAAACTTCTGCGAGAAGGCGTCGCTGAGGTTATGCGCAGGATCGGTGGAGATCAGCAAGACGGATTTCCTGTGCTTGGCCATCTGGATGGCCAGTGAGCATGATGTGGTGGTTTTGCCAACGCCTCCTTTGCCTCCGACGAAGATCCACCGCAGCGTCTGCTGGTCGATAAGGTTTTGCAGCGTCGGTTCGAGGACGTCGTCGTCCATGTCTACAACTGCGGCCGACATTCTTGTCGAGGCCTGACAGCTACCACGGACTGGTTTTTTGGATTTTTGCAAACCTGCCTGCGAATGCGTCACTGCCAGAGAGCAAGCAATCTGCAGAAACTTGAACGCTGCACAGCACGATCAGGCGTTGATGTTGAGATGAAGATGTCGATGGCTCGGACGATGTTGGTGTTGGCAAGAGGAACGCGAGAGAGCGAGAAGCAATAGACAGGCACAAACGTCTTGCAACGATTCTAGAACGTGCGATTAGTTCTACGCAAGAGTAGGTACGGTATGGACAACTTGTCTTCCCACTTGTAACTTGCAGGTCATGTAAACAGAAATCTGGCTGGACATTTCCTCCCGCCTGGCTGGCCAACGTCATCAGTTCGACGCAGAATGTGGCCTTGCCACGGTTGCACCGCCACCGGACGCTACCCCACCAAAGCCACTTCTCCGCGCTAGGCAGCCTACGGTCGAGCACAATATCCCACAATGGGCGCGTGAGTGTATCCTAGGGCCAATACTGGCCGCCGTTAGACGGCCTCTCATATCCATCTATATCGTCGTTGAGGTATCGTGTCGTTGTGCCATTGAGTGACGTCCCGGTCTCGCTTCTCTACGAAGTAGATCTACCATGGAGAAGCTTGGGCCGCAGACATCTTGTGCTTGACGTGGCTGCGATCTGTTCAATCCAATCCTTCGGACGCTTGTACCTGAGCCTCAGCGCTTTTTTTGGTGCGCCTTGACCTTGAGCGATGCTGGCGCCTCTTGCGTATGGTCCCGCTTGCGTCGGATCGAACGTCTTCCATCACTGTATTAAAGCTCTGAATGTTTCTCTCCGTCTCTGTGGCGTGGTGTCTATGTGGGACTCGAGGGTCGATAATAGCGGCTCTCAGCACGAGACGTCGAGCCCGACCAGGAAGCTTTATGGCGTGGTTCAGGTAAGCATTGAGCTCTCGCTGAAGTTGATTGTCAATTTCAGATTGGACGTCATTGGATGTCTCTGGTTTGTTTGGTCTTTGCTGGTGGCCAGCCAGGCGTGCCTCTCCGTCCTCTCTAAGCCAAGCCACGTCGTTGTCTTCAGCTTCGCTGTCCATAATGATCTTTTCTTTGCTGGTGAGAGTACCGGCCTCGCTGTCGATATCGGAAGAGGTTGTCATGATTAGAGGATCACCTTTGGATGCGTTACACACTCCCGCCAGAACATGTTGGTCACTCGATCTACCTTAACACAAGAGGATGCAGCGATATTCCGATGACGTTGGACGCGCAGCCGAATGAACGCACGATGGGAACATTTAAAATCATGTGAAAAAGACCTCATAGAGATAGAGATGTGGGAAGGCCTGGGACGATTTGTGTTCATGAAGTGAGGGTGAAATGAAGCACTGGCGGCGAAGAGGGTGGATGCCAGGGCTTCCTCCACTGTGTTCGACAGCTATTATCTCGTCTCTAGCACCCACAGACTCTCATTCAAGCATCTTCACCTTGCGCCCTCTTTGCGCTGAGAAATTAATTGTGATGTGACTATCTTTTGTAGCACGTGGACAGAGCACGACGTCTACCATTTCCCTCATACGATGCGAATCGCCGGCGGGCCAAAAATAGTGCTCTTTCAGCATAGGACAGTCCCCATGACTCCTATTAATATACGCAATGGGAACAGCGTAGGGGCATGTGACGCCCTTCTAGAAGGTCGCTGAATCCTTCCCGCGAAGACGGTTCTGCCAATAAGCCTCCTCCGTCACGGCCCGCTGTGCCCGCTTCCACTTGGGAGTGTTCCAATATTTCTGGGCATGCAACCCACAAGGCAGAATCGACTAGCATTAGCGTCAGCCATCACGTCGCATCAGAAATGGCATGTGTGCAGGTCGACAGGCAAGACACCATTTCGATGAAAGAGTACGTCTGCGACACCAGAGCTAAATGTTGACTCACTCGACTTGCAACACTCGCACCGGCCAATGTCTTCACTGTCCTCTACATGGTCCGACATTGACCCAATTCCTGACAACTCGCTTGAGTGTTATCGATAACCGCTGCGCGCTCGAGCTCGATCGCAACGTCGCCATACAGTGGGCGAGAGCGGGAGACATGTGAGATCAAGATCCAGATCAAGATATCGAGAGAGACAAAACCATGGAGGACATACCGCCCTCGTACGACGACATCAATGCCAATGTACTTGACCTGCTCCCACCTTACCTGAGCACTGCTTCACTGGTCAACTTGTGCTTGGTATCCAAGTCGTACTATGCCACCTTTATACCCTACCTCTGGGGCAGCCCGGCGTCACACTTTGTGCCCGTGGCCAATGAGTCCTCGAGGACGACAAACGGCATCAACTTCGCCGACCTCCAAGTCACCGGCTCTCAGAATGATATGGTCTATGTGGCCTTGACTCGCTTCAAGCGCATTTTGAGGAAAGCTCGGCTGTCGACACGCATGCTCTGCCATACCCTGCATCTTCCTCCCGCTCTGTCTGAAATATACGGCGGTCCCAACCCGACCTGGCTACGAGAGGTGCTCGATTGGTTGCCAGCCCTCCAGAGTCTGTGCGTCTCCGGCTTGCCCTTTTTTGATCACGACAGCCTGGTTGCCGTAGATCAGTCTCGCCATTCTTCCGTGTCTCCAAATCTCAATGATGAAGATTTCAGACAATACCAAGTCAAGCTGCTGCTCGCTGCGAAGGAACCAAACGTGACCTGGGTAGGCCTTTCTTTGCTGATTCCTCACTTGCCGCACCTCGTCTACCTGGACCTCTCTTACACCTCGCCTGCTCGTAACGTCAATGCCTTGCAGAGTCTTGACGCCCTCGTCCATTTGCAGGTGCTTAAGCTGCGGGGGATTGGTTTGAAAGACAATGAACTTGAGGTTCTTGCTAATGTCATCGGCCTTAGAGTGCGCCTGTTGGACATCGCTGAAAATCAGCTGTCCGACATGGCAATCAGGAGTCTTTTACAAGCATGTCTTTGGCTGCCATCCACTCCCACTGCGAACGGCAACATGCCCAATGATCAATATTCACGCCGCCATCTCGAATCGTGGCCCGTAGGTTTGCCGCCTCCACCTGACTCGCTCAGCTTGGACACCATCCGCACCGTCCGATTAGACGAAGAGTTGTTGAACCAGCTTACCCATCCCTTGACAGGCCGCCTGGCTTTCGAAGACATCCCCCATGGCGGCATCACCCACTTGTATGTAAGCGGTAACCCAGGCGTCACCATTGAGAGTATCCGAAGCATTCTAGATCTCGGAAGACTGCATGTTCTTGATGCTGGTGACATTGCCGCACTGACACCAGTTGACCTTCAAGTCCTCGCCGCACGCAGACAGTCGCTTGACAATCGAGATGTGCCGCGGGCGAAATCTATATCCACCCCTAGCAAAGTCCGCCGAACTCTGATCAGTCGACATAAGAGCCGACCTTCGAGTGTGTACAGCTTTGAATCCGGTCCGGCACCAGATGAGTCTCAGCTTGAGGGAGAAGACCTTCTGAAATTACCCGGAGCCGAGAAACTCATCCCGGTTTTGAAGGAAAAGGCAAGCGCGAATCTGACACATCTGCGCATAGATCATGCTGTCGCTACAGCAGTCTTGGATCCCTCCAGGGAGCTCAAGGAGAAAGACAAGGCCATTTCAGAGAGAGTGGAGCTTCCAGGCACTCTGTCTCAGGCTGCTGAGCTTGATGCAACCTCCAGACAAGTGGCCGAAGCTCCCGGTTCCAGGGCCTACGCCACTGAAATGCCGGCAGATTCGGCAATCTTCGAAATGGATGCAACTCCGGCACCTCAAAGAGTCGAACTACCGGGCGATATCATTCATTTTGCAGTAAGTCCACCCATCGGCGACGCGCCTCAAACAGAAGCCGAAGAGGAGGCCACCCCCGTCCGCGGAGAGGGTGCCATGGCACCTGAAGTTGTCGAAGTTGCGAGAAACGCCAACAGTCCGTCACCCGAGGAGGACACAGAAGACGAAGAGGAAGTGATTCTCAATGCTACCGGCTCTGGAATCAAGCGACACGCCACATCCGCAACCGACTCGACTGAGTCTACTCTACAGAGCGCAGTCTCAAAAATGTCATCACCCACGACACCTACAGCAGATCGCCCTGCGCCGCTTCACGTCAAGAAGAGGGCCAGCTCACATTCCAATGGTGTGCAACAGGGCCCTCGATCAGCAACGCCAAACCGTGCTGAGATTGAAACACTCATGAGGACTCGACCCAAAGGTCCCGTCACGAAGTTTCACCCTTCATTCCTACCAAACCTGAGAACACTTATATTGACAAACGTACCAGCGCATGTGCCTAGTTCGGATATGTCAGTCATTGAAAATCTGAAGGCCTTCATCGCAGCGTGTGCAACAGAAACACGTCTTGCCCTTCTCAAAGCGCAAACAAATTATTCTCTTCCTCCTGGTCGAGCCAGACAAGACGCCGAACGTCAGCACGCACGTACTCTCTTTGCGCTGCGCACGATAGTCCTGGAAATTAACCCAGAGCCAGATCAAGGCCCTCAGAGAGGGTGGAAGCACACAAGACAGCGTCTCAATATTTCAAAAAGCTCCACCGGTGACCCTGACAGTGAAGCTCTGTGGTCAGCAGCGGACAACGATTTTTCTTTCTTTGGTGAAGGTGGCGAAGAATCGGCTGAGTGCGGTATTTATGATCAGGAACCTGACAAGTACTATCCGACTACGATCCCGTTTGATGAGAAGGTGGTTGTCACAAGCGATGACAGCGCGAACGGGTTCGGCGGTTCGTCCGGACCGCCCAGTTCAAGCTTTGCAAGTCCTCCCGGCGGAGGCTACGGTTCACTGGGAAGCACATTCAACCCTCGGAGTTCGGTAACGCGCAATGGTACTTTCTTCCAAAGTCCACGAAATCTGCCGCTGGGAAGAAACAGGAGGCCCAGCAATGATATGCAAAGAGTCGCTTCCCATTCTCCGACTGCTTCGAACTTTCCTCCTCATAGCAACTCAGGATCGCCCTACGTAGAAATGCCAGGCACCATTCCCAACCGTCGACCACCGCCACCAACATCGAATCCGGTCGGGCACACAGATTCACCAGCAGCGTCCTCACCAGCTCAAATGCTTGACGTCGTCGCGGAGTTGGCGAAATGGCGTCGAGAAAGAAAGGCAGCATATGAAGCTGAGCTGCGGAGCCTCACGCGCCGGATGTCGTCAACCTCAATATCAGCCAGAAACAGTCGGCTAGCAGAGACGGAGATTTTCATCGAAGGGTACTGGCCTGGTGAAGTCAAGGTGGTCAGAAATGCAAAGAAAAACGTCGCCAAAGGCAAGATGGAAAGACAGGGTAATGTTGACATTTATGGCAATTACTTTGAGGGTGGATATCTCTATCCCTGAATTCACATTCTCGATGGGAGTGAATGGGGAGCCCTGCAGTCACATGCACATAGTAGTTTACTTTTCGCAACAGATGCCCGGCAGCGCTATGTATTGTAAAATGGCGATGACAGGGACGTCAAAGGATCCAGTCCGCTTTCGTCTGGCTTGGATGGATAGACCAACTTCACACAAGCAGTGTGTCAATATACACCGGTGTTTTACACGATGCTTTACCTGACGTCACCCTTGCACCGGGACTTTGTTCCTCATTCATACGTATTACCGCCGTCCCATCCCACGCTCAGCACCATCAGCACGTCGTTTTTCATTAAAACTTAGTTGGGAAACCTCACCAACCAGGCAGGGTTTGCCGGCCCCCAATTGCAGCGCCATATGGCAGTAAAAACCGCTCTTCTCGTCGTTGACATGCAAGTCTTCTTCGAGCCCATGACCACGACCGCATTACCCAACATCAAAAAACTAATATCTCACTTCGAATCCACATCAGCGCCGATAGTCTTTACGCAGCACGGCCACTCTCAAGAAGAGCTCATGGCTCAGCCGTCACCAAACCAGCTCGTCCGCAAATGGGGCCCATCCGGGTCCATCGCCACGGGCTCTGACGCCTGGCAACTCCAGGCCGAGATCAAGAGACACCTTTCCTCGTCCTCTTCAGGTCCTGGTCCCGGGTCTTGGCCAAAAGTAGTCGCGAAAAACACCTACGACGCATTCATCAACACGAACCTATCGCAGCTCCTGCTTGATGACGCGCACGCGCAGCGGGTGGTTGTCTGTGGCGTCATGACGGATTGCTGCTGCGACACGACTGCGCGCAGCGCGTTTAACCGCGGCTTTGAAACGTGGCTGGTGAGCGATGCGTGCGGGAGTGCGAATCGCACTCAGCATGAGGCTGGCCTGAGAGCGTTCGCGTTTGCGTTTGGGGATGCCATCACGACGAGCGAGGCGGTTTCACGGCTCGAGAATGGTGAATGAAGTGAAATGACTATAACGGTGCGCTTTGTCACTTAGGGGGAAAGAAAGGTTTGTGTCATGCATGAGGATGAGTATCAGTATGAATGAGTATGGGTGGGTATATTGCATGATGAATCAATCCGGACGAGCGATCGATCGATCAAGAGGCTAAGCTTCAAACTCTAATGTAAAGTCAGGGCGGGTTTTCAGCGACGAAGCGTAGGACTTGACGCCGAACGCTAGACACCACTTGCCTTGCCTTGCCTATACCGACAGACGTGGGAGCAATCGCAGACAAGAGAGTCTGAAGACGAAGAATCAATCGGTGCGTCTAGGTATAGATCCTCATTGATCGGGTCGCGACGAGGAGTCAGGAGCAGCAGCCTTGGATGGGAGCGAGATTGAATCTTTTTCTTCTTGATTGATATTCCATGACCTCACTTAAGGACCTTCCCTCGATTCCACCGCACAGCTTTCACGGCTCATACGTGTTGACCTGGCACGCTCGAACTGTGCGATGCAGCCAGCCTGGTTACGAAGAAAATCAATATTGCCCGAGCAGGGGACGCGAAGGGGTATGGAAAGAAAGGTAGTCGGATCTCGACTTGTGCATTTTTTATGCGTTATGTATGGCTCACCGTCCTACCAAGCCTGCGAACGAGATACCGGTACGAGGAGCTGGCTTGCTTGCCTTGCCTTGCCTTGCAGAGAATTGGCTAGACTCCTGGTTGTACTCGTTACTGCTCTTTCTCTCTCCCCCGGCTGCACCCTCCTTTCTTTGCCCTTCCAAAATTGTGGCTTCCCTTTTATCACCGGCAGTGCATTTGAGATGAGACGGAGGCTGGTGAACCTTGCCATCGACGAACGGGAATAGCTCCGGCTCCGGCTCCAGCTCCAACACCAGCTCGCTTTGCCTGATTCAGTTTGTCTTTTTTTACGGCCAGCTTTGCTGTTCGGGAAGCAGGACGTGCGCCGTCATGTATGCTGGCAGAGTCGGATGGGAAAACCACGAATGGCTTGCCGGGTCGTCTTTCATTCTCATACATTTTCGATGCGACACTCAGTGACTTGTGGCCGATTGGAACACTCGGTCTGTGGCTCGCAAATCCGCGTCGTGCCGAACAGGGTCAGGGCCATTGTTCAGTGTGGTCGTTCCACAGGTCGCGGCTCTGAGCTGACTCGACCGAATTGATGGTCATTCCCCTCCGGATTCCACACCCGCATCAGCAAAAGCTTTGCCCTTTACCCTGCCATAGCTACTCGGTCGAGAAACTGCTCTTTTGCCTTCCAAACTCTCCTCTGCTGACCATTTGACCGGGAGAAACGCGGTACAACTAGGACGAGTTTCACATGGCCTTGGAATAGCATTCTCTTTTATGTTGTTAGGAGGTTCCCCTCACTTGGCCACTGCTGCACTCAGCACCTGCGTCCTGAAAAAGGCGCCCTTGGTCTTGTCAATCACCGACTGGTAGACGGTTTGGGAGGGATGGTTCATCACCACGGTGCCGGCCTTGTAGTCGATCTTTGCATCGACTTTTGTGTCTCGGATCAGGTTGACAATCCATTTCTCACCCTCTGAATCACTGAGACCGAGCCGAGTGGAAAGATCCCTGCCAATATGGTTAGCTTCCATAGTCAAGGTGATACAGTGTACTTACTTTATGTCGATTCGCTGGTGAATCTTGCAGTATGACTCGGAGATCAGATGTCGGGCCGACTCGACAAAGGCGTCGGTGGAGCTTCCGAGGAAAAAGTCGTTTTGTAGAACGGCATCTGCTTCAGACAACTTCTTTTGTGCACCTTCAAAGTCGAAGTCGACGTACAGGGCTCGGACAAATTCGGTGACTGGGTCTTGGTATTCGTAGCCCTCTTGTTTGACGACTCTGGCCAAGTCTTTTAACTGCTTTTGATAGTTGTGGGAGTTGTTGAGTCGCGACCGGTTGGTGATGACAGCCGCAGCCAGGTATCTCAGGATCCAAGGACATGCCGTCTGGATGGTGGAGATGAAGGCAGGCGAAAAGTACATTTCGGTCAGCTTGTCCCGGGCAGGCTCGTAGTTGAAGTAGGGGAATAGAGCATAGTGCACCAGCGCTTCTCGTGCCGTGAGCTGTGCGCGTGGATTATTGAACAGTCGAGTTTCGATATGCTCCTTAACCTTATCGACCTCTTCCATGGCATTCTCCCACTCTTCGCTCAGGATTTCGCAGACCAGTTTGCCCCAAGTTGCCTTGACCACTTTGTCGTTGTCGGTGGACAGCACGCGAAATCTGTACAGGATGTCGGCAGCTTCGGGATACTGTCCACACTCGTACTTGAATCTGCCGTAGTCGTACAAGGTGTCCACCATCTGCTGGGTCACTCCATGCGACTCTTCCAGATATTTCAAGTTGGCGACTTTGTCGCTTCGTAGCTGTGAGGTGACGCTCTCGTCGTTCAGCACGTTGGTGAGATGTGCCGTCTCATCTTCGTATCTTGATAATCTGCCAATGACTTCCTGCTTTTTCCTGTCGAATTCAGCCGGAGCAGTTTGGGAATGATGGATCTCCTTGTACAGCTGGCTGACGTAGTCGACCATGTTTGTGTTTTTCAGAAGATTGAATGTGGCTAGCTTGAGGTCATCGTGACGCTCCTGTGAGATGTCTTCGTTTCGTGATTCATGGTCGAGGAGGGGGAATATCAAGTGTCGGTCCAATCGTCGGATCATTTGGTCGAGAAATACATATTCGCCGGTAGGATCTTCTATGGCGTCGGCAGAGCTGCCATTTGTTGCCGCCATGATCATCCACGAGACCTCGCTATCTGCTTGACCAGAAGAGCAAGATGGAAGAAAAATATGGCCTGCTGTTGACTTCGTTAAGATCTATGTCGACGTTCCAAATTTCTACCTCGGGCGATGGTGCCTTATTTCCGGTCTTCTCGAGAATCTCAACGCAAGGCGCTGCAACAGTGGCAATGTATATGCGACAACAAGGTTGAACTGGTAAGACTGGCCAGCGATGTCTCCCACAATGAGCCCGACGCAAGGCCCAGAGTGTGAATGTGTGCCGCAGAGAAAGTTTCCCGAAGTCTCGCCGAGAGAACCTGTACAAGTTTGCTTGGTTTGTCACGTTTGTTCAGAATCACGTCACGTGACAATCTCTCACTTCCAGCTGCACTTTTGAAGGACGCGATCAAATACAACTCGAGGCAATCTCGATAGCAGCTTCAACCACACCCCAACCCAGAGTGTCCATTCTGAACCTGAAACGACGACCTCATCGCCTCGGGCGTCTCCGTGAGTCTGCAGAGAGTCCCAATTGCTGTCCAGCTCCAGAATCCTCGAATCCTCTCGAGCCGAAATCCGCAACTCTTGATCTCCAAATATGTCACGAGGACCAGTGCCATCTCTGCAGCTCCTGCGGACCTTTCTCACGCCAATACCCAAACCCTGTTCCGCATGCCAGATACGATCAACCTCGAACTTCATCCCACGGCACAAATATGCCAAGGTCACTCGGCTTGATAAGCTGCATCGCCAACAAAAGGCTGCATTGAACCAACTGAAAGAAGATTCGAAAGCACGCGCAGAAAGCCTGGAGGAGGGGTTGAAAGCCGTGGCTGAACAGACATCTGGCGAGAAGCTCGCCTTTCACATGGACAGAACGAAATCGAGAAATCTGCCCATATATGAGTCCACCAAGGCCGGTGGCTCGAAACAGATAACACAGCTTCGACTCCTGTCAGGCGACCTCGCTGCCATGCAGAGCGAGCTGTGCGCCGTGCTGAATCTTCCTAAATCCATCATAGACAACAAGGGACGAAAGAAGGAGCCGGTCGCCATCAACCACCTAACTCAGCAAATCATCATAACTGGCTGGAGAGCACCGGAAGTCCGGAAGTGGGCTGAAATACTCGGCTTTTGAGTCTTGTGCGGCGGCTGAATCTTCCCTCTGTTCTTTTTGAAACAGCGTAGAGGCAAGGATAGAAGGTATTCAAAAGTTCGTCTTGCAGGTCTCTATCGTGTCGGCGCCGCTGCGTCTGCTATCATGACGTCGGCAAGCTTTTGTTTTGGCCCAAGAGTGTCTTTTTGGAAGCAGTTGTACAATACAGGGTCGTGGAGTTCCCAGCCTTGGTGGTATAGTCCGCTGTTGATGATCGACCGAAGTCGTCTTCGAATGTTAATTATTTGTCATCATCATTGATGCGAAACCTTCCCACCCATTTCCGAATATCATGGCACTGCATGCTTGAGGCGCAGCGGCTCTCCTGACCTTTCTTCGAGGCCAACAAGGATCTGGCTCTGCCTCCCTCCTCAAGCACAGAGTCAGATCGGTACTCGACTTTCTAAGCCACGGTGGAATTAGGAGATAGGTACTGCGAACCTCCTAGAACACATGGCGACGTTGATTCAGCCGTTTCAGAATATCTTGTTGCTGACTATTTAGCGTTTCTGATCACCTAATAATTCCAATGTCAATCTCGGGTACGGCCGAGCAAAGATCTTAGCGCATTACTCGGTAGACCCATCTCAATATTCTGCCCAATGATAGTGGCCACCTCAATCATTTTGCCTCACATCGAAGCTACCAAGATACGCTTCGAGGCCAAGCCAAATTTACGGCCGACTATGACCACACCGACTGATGACAATTAGGTCGTGCTTCCACAACCATGACCTCTACGCACGGAGCTGTCGGAGCGCCGACTCCGGGTTCTGGGAGATAGACCATCTCAGAGTCGAGAGGATTACAGCATTATGGACGATACAGCTCGATCCAAGCCTCACGCGCGATGCGCCGTGGGACACCCCTTTAGCTTCGTACCGTGAAGCTCTTCACCTCGAACGACGAAGCTACGATAGTGTCACTTTCCAACTTGTTGCCTCGGATCTATGAAACATGTACTTTTGGAATGATTTGGGTGGAATCATGGTCCAGAGACTGTCACTTATAAGTACTTCGTACCATCGTCACCCTGTACAGCCTCAAGCATACAAAATTCACCGCAACGAATTTCAGGAATGGCAAATCCTCGTCGCAACCCTAGCAACACTCGGCAGTTCATGTTCATCGAACAAGATGTTGATAGGAGTACATCGAGCGAGGCTATCCGAGTCCACGTGATGCGCGAGTCTCACAGGGCAAGACGTCAGCTACGGGGGTTGATGCAGTCTACTGCGGGCCATGGACAAATGACAATTCTCTCATCCACTCTCCCACGTTCAAGCAGTCGAACAGCCCTCAGCCGCGAACCTAGCACTGGTTCCGGCGATCTATCTCCAATGACAGACCTCGAGAGCAGTCGCCCGCAGCCACAAACAAACACAACCAGTGTCGTCGACTTGCGATCGCTGGCTGAAGAACGCCGGAACGCAATCCTGACAAACACTTCTTCAGAAATTGCATCGGCGACACCAGCTGCTGGTATCCTTCAGAGGCTACCGGAGAATATCGTTGATCTTTGTGGCGACGATGCTGCGGCGTTGTATGCACTTCTGGCTCTCGTCATGTCCGTCCAGCATTGGGTGAGCGTTCTGTCAATGGCGCAGTACGAGTCTTCGGCTCTCGAAGTTCTTCGCTCGAGGCTAGCAGATACAGCGAGTACAGAACATGCGGATGAGACCATGCTTACCGTTTTGCTTTTGTCGCTTCTAGAGGTTGGTCTACCTGTTTCGTCAAAGCATGCCCTTACTGACTTTGGGAACAGCGAATCCGTGGAAACGAAGAGACTGCAGGCTTTCATGAGGCAGCTCTGCGTCGAATGATTGAGGATCGGGGTGGGGTTGAGGCGTTGGCACTTTCAAATGCACCGCTTATGAAGCTCTTGGGTGATTACGTGGTCGACGATGGGTCTGCCACTCGACCTGCTCGTTCGGAGAGTTAACCTACAGTTTTAGTACTATCCCTGGGATCATTGTGTATGAGAGTTGCTGTGAAATACCGCGTACCTCTGGCTGTGGAATGCGGGTGGCTAGGGCTCAGTGAAGATCCAAGCAGCAGGCCTGTTTGGTCGATTGGGACCCAACGTCCTACATTGTAAATATCTTATAGGGGACTGATTCACCGACCAGAGAAGTTTCATCCAATAGCATTGAGACAGTGGAGCACCTTCGGACACTAGGCCATCGGAGGATGACTAGTGCATGCATGACACCCGTGACGCTATTATTATTGTGTCGTGTGACACTTTCTACCGTCCCCTTCGTTCAACTTTTACCAGCTGCATCAAATTGTCCTAAGCCAACAATTCGTATTCTAAACCATCTCCTTTGCCCACTACAGCAGTCGCGAGCTGCTTGAGGTTGCCGCTGAAGAAGTCAAAACCGTGGGTTCCAACGTCTCCGTTCTTCGTCATAGAATTCAAGACTCCCCTATCACGATTCAAACAACTTTTCCCCACAAAGATCATTTCTCGATCCGAGCCACAATTGCCTAGGAAACGCACTACCCAGGCAGTTGTAACATTGGGCGTGGATTTGCAAACTAGAAACGAGACCTAGATTCTCACTCCGATATGAAACTCACAATCGCCACCGCTTTTCTCTCCCTGTTCACGGTGATAGCCGCCCAGGAGCCCATCAGTCCCTCCTCCGCCACAGACGCTGCCATTGGATCCAGCGCATCATCCCTCATATCTTCCATCACCGCATCCGCAGAGGCCTCTGTCTCTTCAGTGAGCTCCGAGCTCCAGACCTTCCTCACCGGCAGCCGCACCACCACCAACCCTGGGGATTCATCTACCATTTCTGAAATATTGACCAGCCTTAGCAGCGTCCTCAGCGAAGCGAGCTCGTCTGCAAGTGCGATTTCGACCTCCGCGGCGGCGGCTGCATCGTCGAGTGCTGGGACTTCGGGCGGCGCGGCAGATGGAAGACCAAACCGTGCCGCTGCAGGGGTAGCGGTTGGTGTTGCGGCTGTGGGTTTCGCGATTTTGCTTTAGATGGGTTCGCCAATGAAGCGGCTGGGATCGTGGTATGGAGTAGCTGGCGCAAAGTAGGAGCCTGCTGCTTGCGTCCAAGTTGAGAGGAAACAGTAACTACCACTCGCTTGAAGCGCTTGGATTGGACTATGGATAGGAGGTCGACGGACGGAAATTGATTATGAGCGCGAGCATTCTCAACAAGTGGCTTAGGTTAGGTTCACGGACGAACATGAGTCATCCTACAATTCAAGAACCACCAAACCAAGTTTCCGCAATTACAAGCACAGATCGTCCCCCACAGGAGGGGGGTCACCTCGCACTCCGGTTCTTCTCGCCTTCTACATGTAGAACCAATCACTCCGCAGCAGTAGCATTACCGCCACAAGGGGCATCACCCTCCGGTGCTGATTCCGGGTTGTAAATATGACAAACGACCTCGAAATTCAGCCCGACAGCTGGATCCCGCACAAATGCCCCGTAATATCCCGGGTGGTAATCTTTCCTGAGCCCTGGAGGCCCGTTGCAAGTCCCGCCCGCCTTCAAGGCTTCGTCATAGAATTTGCGGACTTGCTCTTCATCTATACATTCAAACAACAAGATTGGTCAGATCAGATCAGGATCAGGATCAGAGCGTGTCGCGAGGGCTTGCCAACAGCTCAGCTGTCAATGCGGGTTGGGGAAAGACGGGCAGGGGCAGAGAAACTTACTCTCAGCATTGAATGCGACGTGGTTCTGTCTGAGCATGATAGAAATCGTTTTCTCATCCACACCTTCCGGGATCATCGAGCTGAGCCAGAAATACGGCATGATCTCGCCGAGCCCGACGAGGTAGGGCAGCGGCCGCAGTATTTCCTTGAAACCCATGTGGCCAAGGGAGGCCGTGAGGAACTTGATGACGTCCTCGAGCTTGTCGGAGGGGACATTGACGACAAAATGGTCGCAAGGCATGATGGGATAAAAAAAAGGGGCTATGAATTCAGTCTGTGGGCGAGGAGTAGTGATTCGATAAAGTCGCTTGTGGGAAATCAGGCCCTACTGTTGTACCCTTTTTCACGTTTTCAAAACTATGAGGCCCTTCTTGTACTTTCTCTCTCCGACGGTTTTCAGCTCTCGTATTCCAGCAATCGTATTTCGTCCCTTGGCAAAAAATGCGCCATGCTCGTTTTTTAGTTCCAAACACGCTCGCCGAGCAAGTCCACGGATAGTCAAGCTTTTCGTGTTCAGGTTCCCATTCAGGCAGCCACGACAGTCAACCAATAGGCATCATTTTGTGGGGGTTTTGGCGGACAGCTTGAATCTGTGGGCACGAATGAGGGCGCCACTTTACCGGATTTTGACAAGTTTTGCAAGAACATCCAGCTTGGAGAAATAGCGTGACTGAAGCAACTTTTCTGTAAGTAGTCCTCAACACCCCCTAACTATGTATTATGTATAGCGAGGGACACGGGGATGCCAAACTCCCGATTGCTATCAGCCATGCACCAGCTCGGCAATTTGGGCGTTGAAAAGTCGGGATAATTCCGGGTATCGCGTCCAATAATTGGACATCCGGGGTAATGCTTGACTCCTTATTGTCATGGAAGAGGCGTTTTGTATAGGGGCAGGAGCAATCTTCGGCAAGCCCGAGGACCAAGCTTATCCAAGAGAGCGAGGACTAACATTACCCGTCGATTTGGTAGAGGTCTTTGCGCTGATGATGGTAGAGAATGGTATGACGACCTGTACATGACAATGGCTGATCTTTTCGAACCTCTCGTGCAAAGACACAACACTCTTTGTCATTTCTCATTGCCATGAAAGCTGCTGGTGAGCATTCGTCGTGCAATTTTGCCATACCCTACCTAAGCTCGAGTAGATTCTAAATGCATTCGTTGTAGCAAAGCATAGCAACCTCTTCCTTTAGACCGGATAAAATACAGTCTCTCTATACTACAATTCCCTTCAAACTCGGTGACGAGAAATTTGCATGTCGGCAACCATTTCACTGCAGAAAATCGCCTCCTGTTTCCTTCAACACCATCTCATACTCGGGCTTGAACTGAGTAAACAAGACTTCCGCGGACCCTGCCTGTTCCCTTGAGAACGCTGCTTCCTTATCACCAATGATCTTCTTTCGGCATCCATTCGCGGCTGCAGCCTCTGCGAGAAGCTGGGCTTGGCATGCTTGTTCCAAGGCATGGAAGAATGCAGCTGCTTCGTCGACGGTCCCGCCGCACGTAAGGAGTCTGCTCGTGCAGTTCGTAAATTAGCATCAAGGCTTCGAATCAATCATTGACAGGAATATGCAGAATGCAAGTCGGCCACATACCCATGGTTTTGCAGTATAACACATTTGTTCTTAGGCCCAAGGACTTTCGCAATGTGTTCGCCCTCTTCTTTGCCAAACACTACACCGCCAAAGCCTTCGTACACTGAAAGGTTATCATAAAAATAGCAGCAATCTAGATCCAGTCAGTCTCCTTAAATTCAAGACTCTCAGGAGGACGATTGACGTTGTCCGTCTTTACCTACCCTGATTTAGCATCTCGATCGGTTTGCCAAACGCTGACCACGCTCTTCCGTAAGGCGAATGCGTGT
Organism: Incumbomyces delicatus; assembly: GCA_017655985.1. NCBI lineage: Eukaryota > Fungi > Ascomycota > Eurotiomycetes > Chaetothyriales > Trichomeriaceae > Incumbomyces > Incumbomyces delicatus. Next base: position 1,559,788 of record JACJVS010000004.1, read on the forward strand.
GGCAGGCTGCATTCACATCGGGCCTTGCTTTGTGCAGAGCAGCATGGATCATAAATCCTGCCTTGTTCACTTTGTATTTAGTTGACATCATAGGTCTGCCATTCTCATTGACGAGAATAAGGTCGCTCGCATTAATCATGCCAAAATGAACCGAGTAGGGGTCTGGGTTTCCGAACATCAGCGGACACGCGAGCGAGCGAGCGAGTGAGTGATCGAGGGCCGCTCAGATCATTTCGGGAGCACCTACTGATCCAGAAACAGTCTGGTCGCACAGGATCGCGTAGCGAGATATGACCGCCTGATCCATCAGTGTAGCCAAGTTTGGCGAAGACACGAAATGCTCCGGCCATATGCTCCTTGGCCCATTGTCTCTCGAGATGCTTGTCCGCAAAGGTGGGGATGGTCCATAGGTTGCTAGTGATCTCAATTTCTTCATCTTCATCGACAACCGGGTCGGTAACTGGATTTTCTTCTGCTTGAATGGGAATGTTTGACCTGTTTGCGCTGGTTGATACGAGAGTCGTCGTAGTTGCCATGGTTAATATTCAGAAGTCTCTGACTTTGTTATCTTGCCTTTCTCTCCCACCCTTTTAGTCTGCTATGCTAAGCTCCTTGTCAGACTAGCCTAGCCGTCGATGACCTTTATCAGGCCGGAGAAACATCAAGACAGGAAATATCCGTGACAATAGTTAGGGGGCTTCCTTGATTGAACTCTAATTGACTTTGCGTGGTTTCCTGTTTGAGCCATGTCGGGCGATTCCGAGCTTGGCTTCGGATCAATCGGAGCAGGAGCACAAAAGGCCTGCATTGGTCAATAACGATCTGTGGGGCCGACAAAAAGGTTACGAGGTTGGAACATCCCATGATTAAGGACCCTTCTTGAAAAAAGGATCTCGCTGCTCCTATCTTGGTCACTGCGAAGGCTCTGGAATCTATGTATTGAGTCAGTACCCTTGATAGCTAACTAGATAATGGAAGCATAGGACGTCGTATCTCATGGGTGCAACAAATTTGTGACGATATTCGTCTTACCTCAGAACTCTTATCTAGAAGCACGGCTTCTAGAGACTACGCAATCTGGCTTCGGATAAACGAAGAGTCCAAACCGACAAGGGACGCCACCGTCAGGAGCGCCTTTTCAAGACTGAGTATCGTTTGCAAAGACGCGGTATTCGCGCAGAGCCTTTAATTACATAACAAGTTCGCTACTTTCTCTCTAGCTATTTGATAGACACTACTATTCTACCATATTTGAAAGGAGTTCCTCGACCGAAGAGCACATGCCAACCGAACTCATATATGAGACGTAGTTCGTGAATTGGTCATAGCCACCTGGCGATATGACAGGCCCATTTGGTTCTGTGGACGCCGCTGAAACCTCGACAAGCATTGCCTGTGTGGCGCCAGTGAGCATCTCGAAGGCATCACGATAGGCCTCGACCGCGGACCAACGCTCAGCCATGATGGCCAGGACTATCATGGTGGAAGTACAGACCGACGCAACTTTGTCTTGTCGATACGTTGCTCTGGTCTCGGCGCTTGACCACAGACAGTGCAAGAATGTGATTCCAGCAAGGAAGAGCACGTGCAAAGCCCCCCAAGTATCGTTCAGTCGCTGGCTAATGTACAACCGTTTGTAGGTCATGCAAATTGATTGAGAGGAATGAGCACAGTCCGTGAAGACTGAAGGTGGACTTACTTCTCCTTTGCGCGGGACAAGCCGGTGACGATACAACAAGAGGATTGAATGGTTATACATCAGTGAGAACCACTCCCGCGACCCAAATGCGTTGTTGTTGGTCTGGTTCGAAGGCAATTGGTCCGGGGCCGACTCTAGCCATGTAAGAAACTCCGCTTTGAACCCTTCAATCACGGCTAAAGACTGATTTGACGCTCCTCGCGCGATTTGAGGGTACACTTCGCACTGCACCCTTCCCCATAATTGCCGAAGACGGATAGTGTGTATCGCAGAGGACACGGTGGTGATGGGCTCAGACGTCGATGAACGCGGCATTTTGAGAAGCTTGCTCGGAGTGATGTCTTCATCGTTGATATCCAAAGGGAGCTGTCATCGGGATCAATATCTAGGAGCTTGTTCTTGTGGAAAAAGGATTCTCACCTCGACATCAATATCATGGTCTGCGATACCAACAGGCCGACCGAGCGTTATTGCCACTGCCCGGTCAAGATTGTAGGAACACCAGAACACTCGCTTGCGTAACTCAGTCTTCAATTGGTTTGCTTCCACGTTTGACCACCGAATCCTGCGATGGAGGCCCAATTCGAGACACTGCCGCAATGCGAGGCCAGATAACATCCACACGGATACGCCAACCGGCGATCGCAAGGAATACATCGCGCACACAAGCACTGCTTGGATGGACATGATGCTGTTTTCCTGCATAACTTGCTCGAGTGAGTTCTCTGCCGCTGCATACAGCCCTTCAGGCAGCGTTCCGCCCGCAAGAGGGCCTGTTAGAGCGCCAATGGCACAGAGAGCGTAAACAAAAAATGCATAGACGGGCTTTGGCGCTTCTCCATTCTCTGAGGCAGTCAAGACTTCTTCTTCCCACTCCTGGTATGAAGGGCGATGGAGGAAGGGGAATTGAGGGTGCACCTGCTGAAAATATGCAGTGGTCAACATGTTTACAACTGCTCTATTAGGTAAAGGGGCGGGGGAGGGATTGGGCCGGCTCTGGTAGGTCGAATCAGGAATGCCGGACAAAGTCAGCCCCGGCCCTTGCAGGCGAACAGCTCTCAGACTCGCAGAGAATGTCTTTGTGAATGAATACCCAGATGAAGCACCGAAAAAATGCGGTTCAGCACCAGCGGATCGCATGCACAGGAGCTCTAATGCTGAAAGGTCTTCTGCCGTCTGGCCTTGGACGACAGAGTGCGCGGGACCGGACTGAGGCGGTGGCACTTCGGGTATGCTTAGACAGCAGCGAGTGAGCGACACAATGTCAGAATGAAGCGATGGGAGACATACGCGACAGCAGAACTGTTATCATCTTGTGACACACCTCTGTGTTGGGCAGTAGTGTCATTCTGAAGAATGTCCAAGTCCGGTTCGGCCTTGTTCTCGTTGATTGTCTGTTCGAGGAAGGCTATATGGTTTGCCAGTGCAGTATTATGCCGCTCTAGGATTTCTATGTAGCCACGCGGATGTCGTCGTTGAGTTGACGGATCCTGGCTAATACAGACTGGATGTAAATGAGAATAAATGACGTGGGAAAAGGGGGAGGATAAGTGACCTCTGTTCGCTCGGAGGCAGTTCCTGCACGCTGGTGTCCCACCGTCGCACTGCACGATCGCATCAGCATCTGGAGAGTTGCAGATTGGATATCCGAACTTTCTGTTTCTTCTGCTGGCAAGCGACACAAGCATGTGAGACCCTCGCCCTACGTCCGGAGGGTCGTGGATTTTGCGGAGATTGTCGTTCCGGCATGGCTTCGGAAGATTCGGTTGCCATACAAGCGATCAGATGGGTTCGCGGAACGTCGCGCAAGTAGAAAATGGTATTCTTGCAAAAGAGTTGTATTCTACACTAGGCCTGCAAGACTGTTTTGGAACGATGAAACGCATCTAGAAAGGAATCGGATCCTGGAGAAATCCGATGGATTGTAGCAGTGATGGTTGTTGCTGATAAGCGATATTCCCGCGCTCGAATCCGATTAGCGGCAACCCCGCAGGAGGCGCATCGCTCCGCCGATCACTTGGTTCGGGCTGCTTCGTTCGGGGTGAGAAGCGGAATCATCCGAAGTCCAGTTCAAATGCTGCGTTCCACCTCGGGCATTTCAGCGTCTACCTACCCACTACTAGGGTCGCACCGCAATCGGAATGCCCTCATTCATTGGAGTCAACACGACCAATGTCACCGTCTCCAACTCGCACGAGATCACCCGCATCTATCATACTTTCTGAACGTACGCCCATTTTGCAGACCAGCGAACCAAATCACAGTAGGAAAGGACCGGCACCGGGTTACGGTCCAATGGCTCGCTTATATAGGTCATGCACTCTGCCAAGCGCTTGAGAATGAGCGCCTTTGCTTAGACAGAGCCACGTTTCCTGCATATTCTGGACTTCTCGTAATCCCACGACGGCACCATTAGCACAGGTCACGCAGATCACGATCGGACATGGCTTTATCCAAACCAAAGGTGATGTCTATATCCTCGCCAGCATGGGTGGGAGAGGACTATATGCGAGAATTCGAGGCCAAATTCGAGCTCCATGTAAGTCTCTCTAACCTGTCCACCTGACATGCCTGACTTGCCACTCTCTTCTGACCTTACCGATCGTAGGTTGTGACACCAGGAGATAGGCAGACGACAGTACGAAATGTTGCGGCAAAGGTAGAGTCCGACGGACCCTTCGATGCCATATTGATCCTCATGGGGATCGGGCCGTACGAGCCTTTTGACGAGGAGTTGCTTCAGCCTCTGACGCCTCAACTCAAAATAATGGGCTCTGCCAGCGCTGGCTATAACGAATTTGACGTGGAATGGATGACGCGCAACGGTATTGTCTTTTGCAATAGTCGCAACGCAGTCAGCGAAGCAACGGCGGACTTGGCCATGTTCTTCTTACTAGGTATCCTACGAGACGTCCAAAGTCGACGAACTAGCATTATTAAGGGGACATGGAGGGGAACCACAAATGGAGTCTTGACGCCTACGCGAGACCCCAGTGGGATGACCCTGGGCATAGTGGGAGCGGGGGCCATCGGCAAGGTAGGTTCTCCAGATTATATGCTTGCAACTAGACAATCTGACATTATCGGATTTCCAGCTTGTTGCTCGCAAGGCCAAAGCTTTCAACATGAAAGTAGTCTACTACCAGCGAACGAGGATGTCGAGTACGGAAGAAGATGCTCTTGAGGCAACATATTGCTCCACTTTGGACGAACTCTTGTCAACTGCTGATGTCATATCACTTCACTTCCCTCTGAATTCTCACACGACAGGCATGATCTCGCACGAGCAATTTGCTAAGATGAAAGACGGCTCTTTCCTAATCAACACTTGCCGCGGTCCGGTAATCAACGAAGAGGCCCTTATAAGCGCACTGGAAAGCGGAAAGATCGCAAGAGCCGGCCTCGATGTTTTCGACAACGAGCCGAACATCAAGTCAGTTCACTTTAACCAGGCTGTTTCCAGGTTCATTATGCTGATAATAGTCAATAGTCCTTACTTTATCAACAACGATCGAGTCATCATTCAGCCTCATATGGGCGGCCTCACAGATGTTGCGTGGCAGAGAGCATATAGAGAGGCGATGGAGAACGTCAGGTCCTTCTTCGAAACAGGCAAGGCAATTTCCCCTGTGAATGCAGATCAGATCAAATGATAGGTGTATCAGACCAGCCGACATGTAGAAATAGCTGAACCCACATCAGCAAGCCATGGATAGTTGTTTCAGGCAATCAACGCGGACAACCAGCAACCAACGCAGTCCGAGGGATAAACACATATACTAGAGATGGAAGGGACCATTGACCACAGTAAGTAACAAATATAGTGATCCCGAGCAGATCACAGCCGACACGATATTACCTCTTTTATGAGTCTTAAAAGCTGTTGGTCTAATGTTGATTCCTAAAGCGTCTCAGCACCTAAATTTCGGGGCGCTAAGCCCTTAAAGGTACTTCGTAGTACGGAGTAATTTATTAGCCTTAGCCTGGCCCTAAGCCTAACTAAAAACATAGGGCCAGTGCCCGTACGATGTCACATGCTTTCGGCAGGGATACAGTTGACATCTTCGAAGCTTACAGTGACTTTTTTGCCTACCTAGGTACTCTGTGCGACTCTCAGCTGATTCGTAGAGAGTCGTTGTTAGCAGGCAGGTCAGCCTATCCCTGCAATTCACTGTGTCTGGATGCCCCTCTCTGTGCATCTCTGTTGTCATCCGCACATTCCCAATGGATACAATGCATGCAAATAGAGCTGCAGGTGTTCGGCTCGAAAGACCCTATGTCATTCCAAGACAACCTCCAAAGTCACGGCAGACAACAACTCATTTATGCTTTTACAACTATCAAGACGAAGGCGAAAGCCTGGTCATATGAAAGAGGCTCCAACGGATTGATTCCGATGCACGATGATCACTATATTGAGGCAAATTCAAGTGAAGGCACCCAATTGAGGATGTGCTTCCAAAGAATGCGGAGGTTTCCACCTATTGATTCTAAAGGGGCGCCGACCTCGAATATTGCCACCCAACCGAGTTTCCCTCAGGAGCTTCCAACTCCGATGACGGTAAGCACTTATGCCAACAATCCAATTTTTCCACCCCAGCAATAAGCTGTGTGGTCCATCCCTGCCCAGGCCAAAACTACGACACCTTCGCCAGTCCTCGCAAATTTTACCAAGGTCATAGCGCAACGAGACCCGCGAGAAGGTAAGGAAGGCTGGATGTATCAAGTCAAGAGTGGTGAGAAAATAGGTTGGGTGGATATGGGGCCAGTTCAATCATGCGTCACGGACGGTAAACCCGCAGTTTACTCTGTCAGGAAGCGCATTTGGGCAGTCGTGGATAGTAGCGGATGAACGTGAAGATTGCAACAAATTTGGGATTAGATACTCCTTGCCCAGGACAAATTTTTGCTTTGAAAATGTCTAATTTACTGCGAGTCCTGACCAAACACTTGAAGGAAGTGGCCATTAGGGCCATACCACCACACTAGAGCACCTCTAGTAGGGAATTCGTTCCAATCATTGCCGTCCTCGATTCCGTGATCTTTTGGCGACCTCTGTATAAGTACATAAAGCTTGCCATCGATATCCATATTACTGAAAGAGCAATCTTGAAGCTCCATCCGCTCAGAGACAATTTTATCGAAACGAAACTCCCCTAAGCACTCCCTGTTTATTGTTGGGATACGTGAGGATGGCGCCCAAGCATGTCGAGCCAGCCATACAAACCTGGAGAATCACGTGAGCATCGACTCGAGCTTTGCTGAAACACCAGTCTCGATTCGAACTGCCGAGGGGTGGGCAGCGAATGGTCATATTGGAAGCAAAATTTAGGCCGTTTAGTCGATCACAGGTGTCAGAAGCGAATACACCAATGGCTGAAGCTGCCGGCGCAAATTCGTCAGCGGGTCGATAAAACAAGCCAAGGATAGATCCTCCGCGCACTGGACGTAGTGCCTGGTATTCGAAAAATCCTTCATCACGCGGCCGGGGTCCGAAGGTATATATTCGGCCCTTGTTAGTGGCGATCTGTAGTAGAGTTCATTATTTCTCGTATGTAAAGCAAACGTAAATACGTACCTGAATAACTGGATCACAGAGGGGGAAACGAGAGTCTTTAATCCAGCGGACGCCAACCGTTTGCAGTCTCCCCTTGTCATTGACAGGAAAATATGGAAATACGAGAACCGAGCTACCAAATAATGATTGCATCTGCTTGACAAAGGATTTGAATAGGCGCCGAGAATCACCGTGCCTATGACAGAAAAGTCCGATAGTCTTGCTATTACCCACAACTGCAGAGATGCCTGAAATATCCTCGAAGTCATGGCATGTGTATCGACAAATGGCACCCATGAACGGCGATAGGGCTTTTGGTGAAAACCTGAACGCAAGTTTGGGCAATTTCGGTGTGTTCCATTCGACGATTGGGTGTGAAGCAGATCCCTCGACGATCAACGTGCGAAGAAATGTTCCCTACCACACTTAGTAGAGCATTAACATACCTCGAGTGTGCTTACATCGAAAAATCCCCGGAGCTTTGGCAGCTTTCGGCCTGGGGCTCGCAGAGGTATAGTATGGAAGAACAGATAGGGGTCCGAATCACGGACTTCCTCTGTGCTACTATAGAGCCTTCGAATTCCGAAATGATCGCGGCAAACGACCAAGGAATCTCCAACTTCGAGCATTTAAGTCTGGTCTTATCGACTGCTCGCTATATCTAGGCTGGTAAGGTGCGAGTGTCCGTTCCAGGTATCGAATCCCATGAATAATGTCATGCCGGACTTGATCTCAATGCCGCCGGTCCAACCGAACCGGTTACGCCTCCTGTCTATTGTATTGACCGACACCGATTGAATGAGTGCGACAAACTCGGGAAAAGGCTCGAGATACAAACAGATTTCATCAAGAACATGGGGAGGGAGTTTCTTAAAACCGTCAATCATTGATGGAGTAAGTAAATGTTCGAGTGCGGGGAGGAAGACTTGGTCGTGAAGAAAATTTCCCATGAAGTTTGAGAGATCCTTAGCTGATTGTCGAAGGGGTCTAGCAACGATTGCCGAATACACTATATCGTCGAACCTCGGCACATTTTCCCAATACTTCTGCAAGATCTCGGAGCAGCGTCGATGGGTGTAGACCCGATTATTTCGTGATGTACCGAAACAGGCAGAGCATAAGGTCAGTGGAGTCTCCTGCAACTCAACTTTGCCCATGTCAGCCAAAGAACCACGAATGATGGATTTGCCTTACGTGCATAACCAGCCATCTCATGGTGACCGCAGAAAAGACACCTGGCTCGGCCGATAGGACGTGTACAGATTATTTCTGTGACCATCGTTCCTTCATTTCAGTATTTTCCTTCTGCAAGCTCGAAGAAAAGGATGAGGAAGTTTTGGTGGGAGAGCACAACCACGCGAGTTCTGAATATTGATGATCTAGAAGAATAGGAGGTTGGTTTTGAAAGGTGGTACGCCGAAGGGCTTGGCATCCCGATTTCCAGGTTAGCTTGTCACGTGTATCTCGAACGCTTCTACTCCTAGTCACCCAGTAATGATAAACCTTTGGACGACCACTATGATGCCACATGATATGCAGGAGAGGGGTCCAAGGTCGCGGGATTACAGATCGGCGGACTATGCGTGAGAATGACCCTTGTCACGATCGCCAGGTTCTGTTGGCCCTGTTTCTACTAATTTAGAACCTGGAAGTGCTTAGACAATGGAAGCTTTGAAGTAATCGTTCCATTTCATCAAGTGTTCAATAGATGGTCTGCATCTTACATTAATTTGGTTCATTCCGAGTGTGCGCCTCCTCCAGGCAGCAGCATAGCCGGAAAAGCAGCCCTGAGAGCACCCCTGGCAACAATAACCGCGCTGGGAGTTCGCAACTTGGCCTTCCCGGACGCGTGGAACATCTAAAACTGGGAACTAAAGTGGCCGAGTTATGGGGTTCTATAGGGGCTCACGGCTATACTTATGTCGCTCAGGGGGGCCCCTTAGGGCTTTGCCTCGCCAACCTCAAGATTGCACAGCCACCGCTCAGATTGGATTAGTCATGGATCAGGTCAAACGGCGTGATGCTTAGGTCTGGAAACGTAAATGGGTTTTGGAGAGATCACGATTCGCTGCTGAGTATTGTGGTTTTACGAACAGGCTATCAAGGCTGCCAAATTTTGGTTATTGGATAAAAATGGATCAAATGAGATGGAATGAAATTTCCTGTTATGAAGATATGTCGTCAAAGGCCAGATTCTCCACAATGGGAAGTTGTGCCATCCAACGTAACGAACTCCGCAAGACACGCGCCCTCCTAGCACGCTGTCAAGTCTCATAGGCGTTCAGCCATGGATCATGGAGGAGCTCGGAAGCAGTAAGCCGGTCCTTCACGACTCTCATAGCAATTAGTGTAGGTTGCCATCGTAAAATGGTCTTTTGTGATGGAACATAAGTCACATTAGTTGCAGAACGCAGTTCCAAAAGTTCGCAGACACGTATCGCGGACAGGCATGGGCAACCCCTTTCAAATCCACGTTGGGTTGTCTGCCTGCAGCACTTACTAGACCAAGCCAATGAGAAGCTTCACAGAGAAACCTCGGCGGCCAACAACCTACACTATCGTTTTGGATGGCTTTCTCCAGTAAGAATAATTTGTTTCATACCTGAGTACCACTGCCACCGGCGGGTTTGTCTCGGGAACACCTAACTCCATCGTCACCCCCGCCAAGAACACTGCATTATTGACCAATCACGGAAGACATTTTCTATGCGTTTTGCATGTCTGCTACTTATGGGAGACGCCGGCAACGTCGCTACGACCAACGTCGCTACGATTAGACGCTATTACTAAGTACCTAAATAGATAATAACGGTAATTCCAAGTATGATTTCGAATGTTCGTAGCTGTGAGGCATTCATCACGTATATACTACCGAATTTACTCCTACCAATAGAACGGGGTGGCGATGGAGTTGGGTGTTCCCGAGACAAACCCTCCACCGGCGCCCACCATCCCTAAATGAGGAAGCTCATCGCAATGTTTCATTTCTGTACCAGTTGATGAGGATCCATCTAGCCAACATGGAAGTCTGGCGGAAATAAAACAATGTATCGGAATTCGTGTTGAATTCGTCTTTCTTTCAAACCTCTAGATTTCCTCCTTAACCACCAGTCCATCACAAACGCTTATTATCTGGGGACGTGTCTACATTTGTCACTTTGCAAAATGAATCAAACTTCGGCCGGACTCATTCGTTGGACTGGATCACATAAACTGGAGGATATCTTGGAAGCGGCATTTCGCACCGGTGTGGCGACTTTTGCACAGCATAGAGCATCGAGAGAAAATGGTTAGACCACGATACCCTAGATAGAGTGTACATTTGCAAACGTACTTCAGGATGAGAGGATTAAGGCCGCACAGATCAGGTGCGATATTCCTTTGTGGCACACAACGTTTTACTTTTAATTGATGTCTAAGTCATGGGGTGTCCAGCCACATAAGTCAACAAAGGATGTCAATGAAATGGAACACGTCATCTCCCTTCAAATTTTTTGATGCGGATGACAAGCGGATCGCTTCTGCACATGCTCGCGCCGATGGGTCAGGGACTATCAGGTAGCCGTCCTGTTCTAGTATAGGCCCGCTGATCTCGCCCCACGCGACTTCGTCGGTGGTACTCGGCGGTGCCTAGTACTGCAGGTTTATATGCAAAACAAGTTTGTGTGCAAAATTCAACACTGTAGGATAATTAGAGCAGTTAGAGGTCTAATATTATAGCTATAAGCTTAATACTATAGCTGCTACATATGCACGCTGTTAGAAATTTTTTTAATGCATTATGTGGTAAGATAGAGAAACGTGGTGCTGCGATTTTGTATGCCGACCTGTTTTGCATATAAACCTGCAGTACTAGGCACTCGCCGCAGTACCACCGCGAAGGCGTGTGGGGCGAGATACCGGGGCCTATACTGGAATAGGACGACTACCAACGTGTGGGGCTATGATCAGCTCTATTAAGGATGCGCTCTTCCGTTGGAATTTAGTCTATGCCATAAGGACGGGTATGTCATATAGCGAACTAGAGGCTTTTTAGTTCAACGATCAGCAGAGAATTGGCTCTCATCCATGCCACTTTCAAAGTGTCAGCCTCTGGATGCACTGCTGTGGAGGCTGAGATTGTTGGCGTCTTGAGATAGAATGTTCTCCGATCGAAAATGGGTGAGCGTGTAGATTGCGACTTGACTTGGACATCTGATGTGACAGTTAATCAGTCACACATGCTTCGTGTATCTCATGTACGCCTTCCCAAAAAATGCCCCTCCGTTAGTTGTGCTGCTACTCCGTACTTCCCATTCAGGTAGCCTTTCCTTTTGGCCCCGAATAGTTAGCCTAGGCTTAGTGGAGCAACTTTGTATTTTCCCTCTATCCAATCGTTGGTTGCAACGATTTCCACCACAGAGTTCGGAGAAGGCCCTTAGTGCGGCCTACTTAATTTAATCCTCACCCTTCTTGCTCAACTTCACCGACGTCCACGTATGTCCTCGACGAAAATCTCCGTTGGAAGAAGCTGCGAAGAAGCTCTCTCCAGTCCCTTCAAGGACTCCCCGAGAAGTCTCCTTCCGTTGAAGAAAAAGAAACGTACATCAGAAACTAGAAATTACTGTCCCCTAAGCTTCTAGAATAGTCTTTCCGAGGTCCATCTGGCTCGCGTACAGTGAAATCAGCGACGCATACTCTCGATGTCGTGGTGAAAAAGAAGTGCACGCCGCTTTAAAACTGATGCATCTATTGTTCAACCGTGTTATTACAGGATATTAATTATGCTTGATGATTGTCTTATACACCCTCAAAAGACCAAGTTTCAAACTTCATAAATTGCCCTCCCTCCCAACCCGTTTAACCCGATCTTACATCGTGTGGTTACCACTCAAAAAGCTGATCTCCCTTTTTTTTTTTGTTGAACGTCGGATGTTTTGCAGCTTGGCTGACGGAAGGATATGGACTCACTTCCTGAGGGACTAGAAAACTCAAGCCGTCGCCATCTGCAGCTCGACTCCGAAACGTGATTGCTTTCTACACCTTGTGAGTTTTTGGATGAGGTGAATCGCAATTTGGATTCCTCCGAGAGCTCGATGGGTATATCGGTATTGCATCAACTGCCAGGCAAAAGCTTTTCAAACGGGTTCGCGTCCACAGATCCTCTCAAGATGTCTTGTCAAGAGAATTGCCGCAATCCCAAATTTTCTCTCCCCGCTCAATTTGGGCCAAGTGATCTGTAGGAATGCCACATCGAGGGGTGTTGATATTCGCCAGATGTTTGGGTGACGCAATTGTTGATCCGCGTCGGTTGACCGAACGCATGTGGAGCTTGCAAATTCGGGACGGACGGGCGTTGCCTTGAAGCCTGAGTATGGTCTGGCACGCTTGCAGGGTCTGGGATTGGCCCAACCTGATGCCGTGGTGTACTCAGTCCCCGGCCGTCAAAGCACCTAACAAGCATTTGAGCCGCCGATGCCCGTAATTCTGGATTTTCCTGCGCCATAGGGCTGAGAAATGTATAGCGAGCTGTTGCAGCTCTGGCGCAGTGCAAAACTCCTTCGTAGCGGGCTAGCTGACGGTCATGGAGCTGCTCAGGCTGCGTCACGATACCGATTACCATAAAGAGCGACCAAACATCCATTTTGGGGGATTGGGGATGCGTGTCGTACTTCACTTCAGGGGCCATGTAAAGTGGGGAGCCACAGCAGGTATTTGCAAACTTTTGTTGATTAGCAAGACCAAAATCGGCTAGTTGGAACAGGTAATCCCCATCACCCGATTGAGTGTAGAGAATATTCTCAAGCTTGACGTCCCGGTGAATCCAGCCTCGAAAAGCTAGATAATCCAGTGCCTCGAGCATTTCATGCAATAATTGCATGAGGATCTTACCATTAGTAGAAAAAATCGCAGACTTCTCAAGAAGTAAATGGCATAAGTTTCCAGTCTTGAGGCTCATATAGATATTCGCAGTTCCAGTCTCCCAGCCCGATGAGCCTAGGTATTCGACCATGTTTTTCTGTACATATGGTGAGAATCCAACGTTGCAAGAAACAGGTCAATAAACTTACGTGAGAAATACTGGAGAGGGCTTTGACTTCACGTCGTAAATAGACCTCTTCGGCAGATACGGCAACGCCAACTCTTGGGGGGAAAGAGACTTTCTTAACCGCGACGAAGTATCCCGAATCAAGGTCTACCGCTTTGTATACTTGGCCAAACGTCCCCTTCCCAAGATGCCCAACCTCGGTCGTTCGCTGGACGGCCCCAATGGCCTTTGTGTGAAGGCGGGTATTGTACCAAGAAGGAAGGTCCGTAGGTCCATCCTGAACTGTCCGAGCCCAGCGAGGATTTTGTACCGGTGCTTCTATCATCTGATATTCTTTCTTCAAATTTTCTCCCCCGTTCTCTGCCACCTTAGGCCATCCCAAGGTGAAGACAAACTGGGTCATTTTCTCGCCGCCAGTGCAAATAGTATATTGTATCTCCGGTTGTAACACGATCTGACGGAAGTGCCCGTCCGTCCTGAAACAAACCGGGCGTATTTTGGTGTTAAGAAGTCGGGATCGATCGTAAAACATGATTTGGCGGGACTCGGGATGGATCTCAAAAGACCAGTGTACTTGAGAAATGGTCGATCCCGGCATGATGAGGTCGGCATTTTTTCCAACTTCCACTATCACCAGAGGACGAGGCCTCGTAGGGACGTGATAGCCAATTTCTAGGCCGTACACATCTTTGCCATCTTTTGCTAGAGCTTTCTCATAGAGAGATACAAAGGGATCGTTATCCGGGTGTGAGAGCATCTCTTGCGCCTTGGGGGATTTCGGAACAAGGTGGAAGATTGTCTGTGGATGAGGCGTTTGGCGAGGCATAACGTCTTATCTTCAGCAAGGGAAGATGGTGACGCTGTCAAAGGGGAGGCACCTCAACTGACGGGATTTTGTGTATGGGAAGCAGGTCTTGAAATGAAGGAGGAGAATGAGAAGACATCCCTCCAGCTGACAAGAGGAACATATTTGAGGGCGCGGCCTCCTCATCTACGCGCGGATCAGACTGAAACATTTCAGAAAGTAGAGTACAGCTCCTCCTATAATCGAGAGACATTTCGGGAAGTACAGTATAGCTCCTCCTATAATCGAGAGACATTTCGGGAAGTACAGTATAGCTCCTCTTATATTTGAGACAATACGTCCAGTATTCTCCTATTGGGTGAAGATGCAGACTGTGGGGTGTCCTGATCTGCAAGTTGAGACGATGGGCCAGTGGACGAATGGATCATGAATCATGAATCACTGCCTTTAGAGAGTTAGGGGGCTTGGGAGTGCCAACGAGGGTATGTGGGAATGGAATTTGGACGTCACGTGTCGTCGTGCTGCTTTCGTAGTTAAAGCGCTTTCCTTCCCTTTCTCCCTTGATTCATTCTTTATCTACTCTTAATCATTCTCACTCATTCTCAATCATTCTCACTTATTCTCAATCATTCTCACCCATTCTCAATCATTCTCACCCATTCTCAATCATTCTCACCCATTCTCACCCATTCTCACCCATTCTCACCCATTCTCACCCATTCTCACCCATTCTCACCCATTCTCACCCATTCTCACCCATTCTCACCCATTCTCACCCATTCTCAATCATTCTCAGTCATTCTTAATCATTCTCAATCATCACCATGCTGCATTCCGTCTACGACATCAACCTGGCTCGTCTAGATGCGATCATGCCATATCTCCAACGGATGGCGGACGATCCGGCGTTCCTTGAGCGCCGACGGCGTCGTTTCGACCAAGACGAACCTCCGCCGGTATATTCGTCTCACAGCATCACGAGACTGCCCACTCCTGACCCGTTCGCTCCGGCGACGGACAACATCGATCTAGACGAGCTTTTTCGCAAACCGCTGAGTAACGATGAGATCCACGCAATCGAGCGCGATTGCGATTCGATCTGTTATCCACGCGACAGATACAACGAAGAAGTCCGCCGCGAAATGGATCGGATCGATGGACCACGGTTCCGACGAGACGAAAATAATCATGTTTCATTTTATTGGGGACCTTCTTACCTTGGGCGTCCTGGACAACAAAGGAAATTTATCATGGCCAGACACAGCATTAAAAAGCGATGGCAACAACTCGGAGTGTGGAATCCTGCATGGGGAGTACCAACTGATGCATTGGGAAGGTTTGGCAATGGTGATGGCCCTAACTACTGGGCATGGGCCCGGATACGACAAGTCAGAATAAGGCGAAAGTACGATTACCTCGGATGGGAAGATAAAATGAACAGTTGGCCCGCGCGACATGAGGAGACGCTCAACGAGCGAGGGATTCGACTGTACTTGGAGAGCGAAGGTCTCTGGAGCGACACTCTACAGCTCCAATCTTCATCTTCAGGGACTGAGCACCCAACAGATATCGACGTGGATGGTCGTGAGTCGTTAATCACCAGTCGGCCTTGGTTCGTGTGGGCACTACAGGTGGCCGAGGAACAGGTGAGACTATTTCGCCATCCGAAGAGTTGCGATCCGTGGGATCCGGCCGCGGAGGATCACGTAAGAGCACGATGGAAAGAGAAGGGAGACTGGAAAGACAGCTGGGTCAACTGCCCAGGGTGGAAGTGGAGACACGAGTCCCCTTCACCAGAACCGCCCGATCCGGACGACTTGGACTTCACCCCGTCCGAGATTGATGCCATCGAAGCGATCCCTCCTCCCACCCCCAACCCGGAGCTAATACCTACTAAACATCAGGGTCCGACTTGGAGCAAAATCTTCGGCTTTCTTCCTGGCTACGATCCCGACCAACCATCACCAGATTCTGCACCGCAGCCCTTGACGCTATCCCGAGATGGTGATGGCCATGACCAAGGTAACAAGCCAGGAGACACAGCCGAACCGAGTGGTCGAGAGTCAACACAGCGATGGTTCGAGAGTGACGCCGATGCAGCTCCTCGCGCGGCCCAAAGAGAACTCTCCCCCCCTGCAGCACCACGTCGACGAGGTAAGCTCTGCACAGACCGCAATAACGGCAAGCAACAGCCCCAATCGACCACGCGTCGCCCCCGCACCCGTTTGGAGACGCGTACAAGCGGCTCCACGCCCCACGCCAAATCTCCCTCCCCAGTTGCCTGCAAGAACCGGCCAAGGCGGCGAGCATCTCGAGCTCCGATCGAGTCTTCAAAGATCTCCAAGTCAACTCCACCACCCCGCCGCAGTCGGAGGATTGCAGAAAGAGAACGAAAGTTGAAGAGCATTGACCTCCCGTGAAAGATGTAGCCCAAAAGAAGCTACGACGACGACTTTTTAACGAGCTAAACCAGCAGGTAAAAACGACCTCGACGATGGCGACAAGAACGACCAAGGCTCGCATCAAGGAGACACGTCCGCCAACAGGGTCGAAACCGCAAGGTGTCGCAAAGCAAAGCCGACGTTCAAAGACGATGGAAGGCTTGACATGGCCAGAGCCTGCGACGTGCTCCCGTGGTGGCTACGCCGTCTTGATGACGTGCCATGGTCGCTCGACAGTCGCTCGAAGCAATAGATCTCTTCATGTAGTGGCCCGGGGAAGGCGAATCTTGCTCGCCCCTTGCATTCTTTCCGCCTTTCCATGTCAAGTCAAGATTTCCCATGGTTTAATCATATTTTTCATCCTCGTCTTCTCCAGTATTACTGCACATCTCATATTGCACATCAACCCTCACATCTAGGTAATTAGATCTTCGTCAAGCTGAGCTCTACCCGCTGCAGCAGGCGAGAATCCTTCCCGCTAAATGGCTTGACATTCGCCTTGCTGATATCTGGCTCTCTCCTGCAGACCGAAAATCATCGTCAGAGGAACAATAGACGTCGAGTTGGCCTCGTCCGAAGTTGGGTTGGCGTGATGTTTGTCATGGCGGTATATGACGAATGGGCAGGCATCACCAGCAGGCAACCATGTCACCGGTTTGATGATGCGGACCCACTCTAGGCAGCAGCCCAGACGGGGAAGTAGCCCCGATATAACACTCCTAGAAACAATAACCGAGCGAGGCCACGGAATGCGAACTGTAGGGGGCCGAGCCAAATATTCAGGGCTGCACAGCCCACAACTCAGACCTGCGTAGTCAGGGCTCAGGTAAACCGGCGTGTGGCTCAGGCCTGGAAACGGAAATGGATCCGTCCTATTTCCACTAGTTCTGTAGCAACTCACAGACCTCAACCGACGTCGCTGGTATAGATCATAAGTTAATTACTATCTGGCGCAGCGGCGAAGGACCACCTTGACCATACTGTAGCCTCCCAATACTTGCGTACCTGTTTACAGCGTTCATATTCAATACCGCTATGGGTTAACTGGTCAGGATGACGAAGCCTTAACAGTAATAATAAAGAATGAAGAGGTAGTGATACATCAGTTATCTTCGCGATAGCTATTCAGATAACTACGATACCAAGGGCAAGACGAACAGCTCTAACGCAGCTTCGTCATTAACCCGATTAGGAAAGGCCTATGCGTCGAAGCATGCCTCGAACCACCAAATTTACGCTTTCGAACTAGTTAACGAGCCAGCGGCGTTATAATCTTGGGCAAAGTCGATCACGGAGCATTCCGATGCGGCCACTAGGGACGTGTCTTGTTCCCGCATTCGGGTTTCCCCGTCCAGAGGACCAGTTGGACACAAGCTTGTCAGGCCTGTCTCGGAGTAACAGAGACCGAGTTACAGCCGGCTCAAAGGGCACAGAAATCAACAACTATGTCGTCCAACGAATCCGTCCTCAGAGCTACAGGGGAAGATACATCAGGGGCTCAGAGGCTTGACTGACAGATCACATCACCTACATCACCTTAGTGGCAGCTCAAATCAAGCCTTCAGTCGCAAAACCTCCGCTTAAATCCTCATCTAGCCTTGCTCCAGAAGACAATAGCTCACGGCGAATGCAACATCAATTTGCTTGCCAAAATGACCAACTCGTCACAAGATACCGCAATCTTCCACCGTTCCCTCGACAAGTGCTATGACACGGCTTCGGGTGGTGAGGTGTGTACATCATCCACCCTGATGGTACTCGAACATTGGATGGCAGCAGTGGTGCCGCTGTCCCCTGTCTAGGCCATGGGCATAAATCCGTGATCGAAGCCATTGTCAAACAAGCACAAAAGATGGCATTTGCACATACATCCTACTTCACGAGCGATACCGCGGGAGCGCTCGTGCAGTTGCTCATCGGCCAAAGTGACAAGGCTTTCACTAGAGTCATGTTTCTTAGCTCTGACTCGGAAGCTGTAGAGTCCGCCATTAAACTCGCTCGCCAATATCACGTCGCTATGGGCAATCCAGAGCGCGTAAAACTTCATCTGTCGCAAGTATGCTTACTACGGCAACACCCTCGGTGCCCTCTCTGCGGGATTTAACCCGCCTCGAAGACAGACATTCGAGCCATTATTGTCGCCTGTATTCCACCATGTCTCGCCATGCTTCTACTCTTGTGATGCTCACGACGACGAGGATGAAGCTGCGTACGTCGATCAACTGGTCCGGGAATATGAAGACATGTTCACGGAGTTAGGCTCTTCGTCCGTTGCAGCGGTTTTGATCGAGACAATCGGTGGCGCAACGCTGGGCGCGGTTCCTGCTGCACGAGGATACCTCGCCTGTCTGCGAAAGCTGTGCGACAAGTATGGGCGCGCTACTAGTCTTCGACGAGGTCATGTGTGGTATGGGACGCACTGGTACACTTCACGCCTGGCAGTCACTCGGAAATGTTGCCCCCGATCTTCAAGCAATCGGTAAGGGGCTCGGAGCTGGCTACCAACCGATCTCGGCCAGTATTGTTGGTTCAAAGGTGCACGAGGTTATGTTGTCTTCGCAGCAAAGTCATCCTTTTCGTTAGTGGGCACACATACCAGGGGCACTCAATTGGTTGTGCGGCAGCGCTAGCGACACAACAAACGATTGTCAATGATGACTTGCTAGCGAATGTTCGGGCAATGAGTCAGCTCCTGGAAGCGGAGCTTCGTAAGCAGGTACCGTTGGTCAAAGACATTAGAGGCCTTGGTTTGTTCAAGGCTGTCGAGTTTGCTACACCACCGGGGGCCGGGGCAGGGGATCGCTGCCGATGTAAGGAACGTGTGCCTTTCTAATGGAGTAGCAATATATCTCTGCTCCTCTGCAGTGGATGTTATATTGTTTGCACCACCGTTTATTATCAATGAGCGTGAAATACGAGAGCTGGTCGGCGTATTTGTGGCGGCAACCAGGCAGCTGTTACAAGAAAGGAGATTGACTTTCACATTATAAGTGACTTACTAAGCTGTCTTCAAGCTACTTTCTCATAGCTCAAAAGTGAATGTAAGGTCGAAGGTGCAGGTACTAATGATGAACATTGAAGACCTTAGAATTGTATCTGACAGAGAAGCCCATAAGAAATGACTGATTCGGCAAGCCGATATTTTTCCGGTATATGGATGCTACAAATAGTGCTTCCTCCTTTTCGCAAGGCTGCATCAAGCCCATTCTCCTCCCCCAGCTATCCACGTGAGACATGTACGAGCGTCGGGTCATTCCGGTAATAGTGGAACTTTAACCCTAGCGTGGGAAACCCTTCTCGGGGGAAGCTGCTTCCGAGGCTTAGCTTGGCCTCATTCTCTACGGACGCGGCCGGTGAAAATCGAATATCTATTGTATGTACAAAATCTCGACTTTGGATCACGTAGAACCCATGTGTAGACAAATATGCGACAGAACGCCTGTTGGGAAATTTAACCGAAACGAAGCTGGATCGCGCTAGTCAAAGATGCAGGTCAGAAAATACTATCTTGGTAGGACGGCATTGATGCCTAACTCGCCCTACCCCCTCTTACACTATAGAGGTATTGAGACGTCGGGCAAGGCAAGCGACTTTTGTGATATGTTCGCACAGAACGGCTGGTGTACCCAGTGGATATATCGCTATGGCCACACCCAAAGGTCACATTATCATTCTGCGGCCCATGAATGCATGGCCGTGTTAAGTGGTACAGCAACCATCCGCTTCGGCGTGGCAGATACCTCGCTTGACATGGACGATAACACCCACGGCGGTGCGAGGGAAGAAGGCGGAGTTGAGATTGAAGCTCAGACTGGCGATGTTTTCATTCTGCCCGCCGGCACCGCCCACAAGACTTACGATACCAAGCCCGAGGCTGAGTTTGCCCTATTGAGCCCCGGGGATGGGCATCATATCCCCCCACCTGATCAAGGGATTCCATTGGATAAGGTAGAATTGTCGGGGTTTACAATGCTTGGTGCTTACCCTGACGGCGCAACTTTCTGGGACTCCTTGAAAGGCGGCGAAGTTACACCTGAAGACTTCAGCAAGATTTGGGCAGTGCCGAAGCCAGAAAGAGACCCTGTGTTGGGCGACTCTGGGCAGGGGCTTGTTGGGCTGTGGCAGGACACCCTCTCCCCAACAGCGTAATTCGGGCAGTACGGTGTCCTCTTCAGGGTTGTGGGGGCCTTTAAGTTAGAAAATAAGTATGATCTCCTGACGATCGACTAGGTGGGAGCAGTTATAGAGACAGCAAGCCTTTACGGAGAAATTCGAGCATTCATAAATGTCTGTGAATTCGAATTCGGGCATCGGGGAAATTTCTCAAGTTGACGAGTGCTGTAACATCCAACAGCTGAATCCAGCGCATTTCCAATTGACGAGCTCGTATCATTGGCCTCAGTTTCACTGCGTACGCCTGGGGGACCGATTTAAAAGTATCTATTCCAGCTTCAGATGGTGTATTGGCCAAATCAACACGGGCCGAAACAGAGGGTGTAACTTAGACTAGTGGTAGTTGTCGGCTCCTGTCGCTTCGTGGCGACGCTACTAGGTTTCAAGAACAATACTCTTGCTAAGATTTTACGCATGCTGCTTTATATTTGTGCTAACACAAGGAAACATAGGACAAAAGTGCCCAGTTAAGACCACCATCAGCAGTGAATAATTGATTCTAAACAAATATGTGAATGACAACACGATCCTCCATTTCCAGCCGATCCAGTTAGCAGCCACTCTATGAAGTGGATCCCAGTGCAATCAAAACAGACTATTGTCGGCACAGGTGAAGGGGCCCTTGACTCCGCTTTCTGGGTCATTGAACAAGTTGACCAGGTTGGTGATGGATGCCCACATGCCAGCACTATTCATGAAGAGGGCAAGGGCGATGAGGAGATAGCTCACCGTAGCCAGTGAGATCTTGCGCCAATTCGCAAATTGCTTGTCCCAATTTAGCGAAAGCCAAAAAATTCCGGGTATTCCGAAACTAAACCAACCGACCAGCAGAGCAGATGAGACCCCAATGATATTGCTGAAAGATGGGATTGCATTTGCTAGGACGAAGACGACGGTCCAGAAGATAGTGGCTAGGCCAACCCAGACACCCCAGGAGTTGAAGTTGTTTTTCGTCATCTGGTCTGGTATCTTGAGCGCATCTCGCATTACGACAATGTAGAGATATTTAATGCCGGCATGAGAGTAAAATAGTCCTGTGTTGAAGAGGGTCAACATCAGGATGCCGTAGGCTGCTTTCGCCGGGACCAAAGGCGCACTTCCAAGCGCGGGCGAAGTGACATATTGTCCAGCCAATCCATAGATCGCCCCACCTGTGATCAAGTACATGGGAATGGCAAAGCATTGGAGTATGATCAAGGCCGGGACATAGTCTCTCGAGGGGTTCTCCATCTCTGCTGCAATGGTCAGAAACCCTTGTCGGCCGCCGAAAGAATAGAAAATGCTCAGGAGCGCTGAGAAAGTTTCCCGAAACGAAGGATGTCCCACCAAGTGCATCTCTCTGGCCCAGTTTTCTGGGGCTTTCTGAGGTTTACCGTGGACCAGGCCGCCGATGACGATAAATATCGGGACGATAATCCCCAAGGTGGCAGGTCCTGCGAGCTGTCAGTAATTTTACCAGTGCAGAAGGTAATCATTAGACGTTACCTGAGAAGTAAGACACGAAGTTCATGGTCCGTGGCATACATAGTACGTAGCACACGAGCGCAGCAAACCCGATGAAGGCCACTGTGCACATGCTGTGGCCGGTCAAGGTGTTCAGAGCGATGCTCATGGTTAAGACGGCTGAGGAACAAGCGAATGACAAATTGATGAGCAGTGCCACACCACCGACAATAGCTAGTGGCTTGCCACCGAGCACACGTAGAGCATCGGGAAGGTTGTCAATGTGCGGATGTTTCCGCAAGAAAAGGAGGTATAGGTAGGCGGTGTAGGTGGCCAGGAGGCCAACGGCCAAGATGGCGATAAGCCCGGGGATCAATCCTAAAGTTTTGAGCACCGACGGTAGACTGAGGATACCGATCCCAACTTCAGTATGTATGAAGACGAATGCGGTCTTCCATCTGCCCAACACTCGGTATTGCTTGCCGCCTGCTTCAGCTGCTTGGCCAAATGCGCCCACACGAGAAGCATCGATGACAACACCTTGTTCAACCTCTCCAGTGGTACATTCAACATCCTTAGACTGGAGCTGGTACTCTTTCATTTTGTGATCGGTGATTTCTTCTGCTTGGTCCTTGGGAAGGTCGCTGGAAGCCATAGCCACGTAATGCGTTAGAATGGGTGCGCCTGAGGGTCCTGCTGATGTTTTGTTTTGCTCTGTTCAAAAGGCGAACTTGTTGGTGGTTTGGTCTTGAATACATATGCCACCACGAAACGGGGAAAAGAGCCATCGCTTGACAAACGTTGTGTTTTGGACTTCGAAAGCGACGGAAGATAAGCTTGTTGCCGGATTGGACCGGGGGCACGGCAAGACTTGATTTGTCTGGCCAAGTCTGCATATTACAAAGAAAGCCTGGACGGGAGCAAGACGTGTTTGCCTGTCAGCATCCAGCTAATTCCCCTAGCCCAGGTGATAAACTGATGTCCAGCATCGATCGTCGTGCCAATCTTGCGGATTTGGCCGACCGGACAATCCGCGAACCAAGCCGGGTCAATCCGACTCAGAAAGGGTGGATCATATCTACAGCCAATGATATCGCTTAAGCGCGCGGGACGTCGAACTGAAGGACCCGGGTAATTCAGATGATGCCAAGGATGTGCATGTAAATCAATTCACTGGGCCGAAAACATGATTGAACCGGCTTCATTGATACAGAGACAAGATACTGGGCCAATCCGGGGACGAAAATAGGCAATCATATTGACATCCTTGGAATATTTGTCTTGCCCTGATGATAAGCAGAAACTCGGTCTTCTTGAATCTCCTTAGATGGAACTTCTCGACAATTGACACCTCCCAAGATAAGAGCACATCATATGTTGGAGAACTTCGAATTATGTGACAGGGAATTCAACCTGTAGCATGTCTTATGGTTCTAAAGGTGCTAAATTCCTGCGTGAATGGTAATCTTTGGTCCGCCAAGCGCAAATACGCCACTAGGACCGAATCCTGTAGCATGAACCGGATTTCGTTTCGTGTTCGGCATTGAAACTTTCCTCAACCATCGAGAAGTTTGTCATCGGGGTTGAAGATGTTGACAGTGATGTTTCTGAGATAGGATAAGGTGGTATGTCGACTGAATCAAGGTAGCCTGTCGTTGATCTGCCCTCCACTTGCGCCATGATCATGCCGTTGCCCATCCACGCAAGCGAGTCTTCCTCATCCTGCTCGAACGATGAGTACTCAAAATCTTCGAATCGAGGTACGCGCAGCGTCTCTCTTTGGTGGACTGCAGATCCGGGCCAATAACCAATCATTCTCCCAGTACTAGTTCTTTTAGCCCAATTATTACACTGCGAGAAGAATTTTAGGTCAGAGAAAATGTTCTTAGGGACCAAAATGAGTGTCAGGCTCACCGTAAATGCAAAGGTCGTCATCTCGAAGTATCGGTCTACCTGTCTCATGAAAGCTTTGACAGCTGAAGTCCTGCACACGTTTCGTCAGTTGATCGGTCCAACGTCGGTCACTGCCCTGCGGCTCACTTAGCCATCATCCAACGGAGGTTCTCCCGTTGGATCTTTTGAACACACTTGACAATATAATCACAAGCACACTCGCTCATATGAATGGTTGAACCCGCTCCTGGTGCGCCATTGGGGCCGACAAAGAGAAAGAGGTTGGGCATTTCCGGTGGACAAATGGACATGTATGCACCAGGCTCATCTTGCCACAAGGCATCGAGAGACACGCCATTTCGTCCATATATCGGTGTCTCGTCCAGTCTCAAAGATCTGTGATTCACATCAGTTTTTCCTTCTTTGCAACGTCTCAACGACGACGCCAAGGACTTACGTATCGAAACCTGTCGCGCAGATTATTGCGTCCACTTCACGAAGAGTGCCGTCATCATCCTCGAGTCCAGTACTCGTTACCCTTTTGACGCCTCTGGGGATGAAATTGAGGTTATCCTCCACCAGGCACTCTAAATATCTGGGTCCAGGAGAAACCCGACGGCAAGCTACAGGGTAGCTTGGTCTCAGTGCCTTGAAAATTTCAGGTTTCTTTGCCAGTCTGCGCGCCATTGATTCCTCAGTTGCTGCAGAAAACGTCTTGTTCATTTCGGAGCCGACCCAGTGAATCAACTGGGCTTGATTGACAAAGTCTTCAACTTGCCGTCGATATCGCAAGTACGCTTTGGGATTTCGAGCGTATTCTTCCCTCTCCTCTAAAGGATGATCGACTGATGATATTAGGATCGTACTGACTGAGACACGCAGCTCACTCACAGTTATGAAGGTCTGGATGGTTTGCTTTTCTAGGGTCCGCTGCGACATAGCCAGCTGGTGAGATCCATGCTTGGCCTCTCACGTAGTGGTCCATATATTTCACTTTGGGAAGAATCTGGGGAACCAGCTGGACGGCCGTTGCGCCATATCCAATGACAGCAACACGCTTGCCTGTGGGATCGAATGAATCTTTCCAGTTCTGTGCGTGAATCAGTTCGCCCTTGAAGGTTTCCAGCCCAGGGATTCTGGGCCATGCCCATTTGTTCAAGTTACCCGTGGCCTTGACAAAAACATCACAGTACTGGATGAACTCCTAAGTAGCGAAGGCGGTTAGTCTGCGGAAGCCAACCATTGGGAAGAGTAAGTTACCAGGTCATCAGCCAACCTCAAGAATTTGATCTCCCACTGCGCCCGGTCTTCGAGCCATTTCGCCGATTTGAAGAGATGTCCAAACCTAACGTATTTCTTGACGTCGTAGCTTTCAGCAACCTGTCGAAAATAGTCGCCGATCTCTTGACCAGGGGAGAAGAATTTTGACCAATTAGGGTTGTTAGCAAAGGTGTATTGAAAGCAGTGGGATGGGACGTCTAAAAGAATCCCATACGGTCAGTTTCAGCACTAGCCCTGACAAAGATGAGGTGCTTTTGGTATAGGAGCGGCTTACCGCAAGTCACACCGGGGTATCTGATGGAGTTAGTACTGTGCCGTTGTGCAGCAGGTCAACTATACCTATTCTCATGCCACACGCCACCAACTTCGGTGTTCTTGTCATATATAGTCAAGTCGATATTGGGAATATTTTGTGGGAACCGAATACCGCACAGAATTCCTGACATGCCAGCGCCTATACAGATGACTTTGACGGGTCTTGCATAGTCGATAGGCACTGTTCTTGGCTTTCCTGGCGCAGAGTCTTGATCCATAGCCCAATGTCACGAGAAGGAGGAAAGAGTGTAGTGAATCACAAGAGGTATGGGTCCATTCATCAAATGATTCTTTATTCTGCTATCAATACTGCACAGATATATGAGTGCTCTTGGACAGCAAGGGATGGAACTTAGCTTCAGTGGCCACAATCATCGCTAGATAGGTACATAATCATAACACTTGATGTTAAGAAACCATAATAGAAGTCTGGGATATCCCGATGCCGGGACCCTGAGTAGTGTGAATGGCATGCACAGCGGTACCTATTGCCGCAGTTGGGCTGGCTTATCACTTTCCATACCAACTCTCAGTAAGGGCTCTCTTATCAGTTCCTAATGCACAGATTTAGTCCACCGTGCGGAACAGCCGGTGGCGTGGGCATAGGACCAGAAGGTTTTGTCGAGCATCGGGCAAATTTCTGATATGCCGCCCAAAACACTTCGGGTTGAACCGTGATCGACAAATCTAATCCGGTCATCCAATCATTCCGTCGCGCAGCGAATCACATCAAGGCTCGCAAAGGGCGAGCATGAACCTTCGCATTTTAGGGAGTATGCCAGGAATCGCATACTTATGAAGATTGTTTATACGAAAACTCCCATTCTTGAACCATTTAAACCAGCCTCATCAAACTTGGATTTTGAAAGGATCGAGGACAGCATCTAGTGGAAAGGGTCAAAATGACAACCTCGACGCCAAATCCCGTCATCATGACGATAGCAGATTTGAAAGAAGCCGCCTCAAAGAAGATGCCTCCAATGATTCGAGGTAGGCATGACTTCCAAAATCTCTTTGAAATGATACTCGCTAAGACGTTTAGATTATTACAACGGAGGGTCAATGGATCAGCTTACGTGAGGACACACAATATAGGGTTTAGAAATTGCATGAGTTGAGACATGGCAGACTTTACGAGAATGAAAAGTCCTTTGACAAATTTAAGATTCGGCCACGAATTCTGTCTGATGTTTCGCAAATCGACACTTCGATCCATATCCTTGGACAGAAGGTTTGTTCCTGCGTGGTAGAGATGGTATGTAAACTGATCAGCGTGACAGGTTCCTCTGCCTTTTGGGTTTTCACCAGCTGCTATGCACTGCCTGGCCCATCCGGACGGGGAAAAGGCCACTTCCAGAGCAGCAGCGAAAGCGGGTATCCCTATGGGGCTATCAACATATTCCACGGTATCGCTAGAGGATGTCAGGAGGGCGGGCGGGCGCAATCCTTACGCCTTTCAGCTCAGTATAGTGAAAGATCGTTCAATGAGTCTCCAATGGATCAAGAGGGCGGAAGGTGGGGCTCCTTTACTACCAAGCTGTGTCCTGATTGACGCATATGCTGTTTTGAGGTGTTGTGCTTACAAATTGAACAGCTGCGGGTTATAAAGCGCTTTTCATCACAGTAGATGCACCCGTTCTAGGGAGGCGTTTGAACGAAAGGTCTGGCGTTAAGTTTGAGCTACCTCAAGATATGTCACTGCCCAATCTGTCCGACCCCGCAGGTACAAACAAAATTAACGGCCAAGAAGCTGTTGTAGTCCGCTCCTACCATTATTCCGGGCGGGATGCGAGCAATTCTTGGGCGTCTGTGATCCCATGGGTCAAGTCCAACACGAATCTGGAGATTTGGCTAAAAGGAAGTAAGTGGCAAGCTCGTATAATGTTCGGTCGAAGGCAGAAACTAATCCTATCTACAGTTTACTGCGCTGAGGACGTTCAGCTGGCTATTCACCATGGACTTCATGGTGTAATCGTATCCAATCACGGAGGGCGCCAGCTTGATAGCGTTCCAGCAACTATAGACGCATTGCCAGAGTGTGCAGCAGCAGCAAAGGGGCGTATAAAAGTCGCCATTGATGGTGGCATCCGGCGTGGCACTGACATATTCAAGGCTCTTGCCCTGGGTGCCGACTGCTGCTTCATGGGCCGAGTGCCGCTTTGGGGGCTAGCTGTGAGTTTGGTCTAGTGGATGGCGTTTGTATGTGGCTGACCACTCGTTTTATCAGTACAACGGGGAAGACGGCGTTGAATGGGCAATTGAGACCCTTGCGGATGAGCTTCGAACGGCAATGGCTCTAGCCGGGTGAGTCTTCAATCACCATCAAATCCCGCATGCTAATCAGTCCAAGGTGCGCATCGATCGGCCAGATCTCAAAGCAGCATCTGTCAGTCGTCGGGCCGAGTGGATTACTTGCGAGACTGTGAGGAATAGGACTTAGATGTATCTGAATATACATATTACGTGCGGGGGCGTTCGCGAACTAATAGTTCAATGTATCGTCTTGCTCAATGTCCAGCAATGTGTATTCAAGATGATGCTCCACGCTTCCAACAGCCCGAGCCGCCACGATTGAGTGGCTCGCCAAGTGGAGTGGCGCTCCAAGTGGTGGGCAAGGTCGAGGGTATAGTCCGCTTTGGCCATTTCCAAGCGGGATTCACGACGAAGCAAAAAGCTACTCCCGCATTAGTATTTTATGCTCTAGTGGGTCATCGCCATGGACTCGAGCGTTACAGTATGCACACATCTCTGTGTCCTACGAAATGACGATGCTGTTTGGCAGGCCGAATTGTTCAATGCTACCCAAAAATTCATCCTTCGAATCACTCAATAGCTTTTGGGTGGGGGATACTGGATTTGCGTCCTAGCGAGTCCTACCTCAGTAACGAAGGTGGAAAGTACTTCGTACATAGTAGGCGCGAACTTACTCGATGTCAAAGTTGATTTTGATGCTACCAAATCACTGAACTTGTGCTTTTCCTAGAAGTACACTTCATACTAACACGGTACAGACGAAACTAATTTTCAAGCCAGCTTGTACACCTTCGCACCCCAAGGCTGCAGTTTCGCACTCCCAGCATCATCCTCGCGACGATCTGCCACGACATCATACCAATGCCTGTCATCGGACTTGCTCGGCCAATTATCGATTCGATATCCATGCGAGAAATCTTCTCCTGAGAAGTTCGCAACTACCACGACTTTCTCACTGCCTGAGGACGACTTCCGCATCCAAGCTTGAACTCGACCATCACGAGGGTTGCTGTGGATGAATTCAGTACTTCCCCTGTTGAGATTTGTTAGGGCAGGTGACGTTTTCCGAAGCTCGATCAGTCGCTTGACATAGTTAAAGAGACCTGTTCGCCATTCGTCGCTCTTTCGCTCCCAGTTAATGGGATCTTGTTGCTTGAATGGATGTTCAAACTTCTGGTCACCCTCATCGCAGAACTCTTCACCCGCCAAGATCATCGGGATACCCACAGAGGTCAACAGACAAGCAAAGGCTAATTTGGATCTTTGTGCCTTATCATCGTTTTCAGTGATGTCGAAGTTCTCCAGGTAGTTCCAAAGTCGTTCCTTGCGATCACCTTCAGTGTCATGGGACGTTATGTAATTGATCGCCTGCAAGCCGTTGTCAAAATGGCTATTGAAATCCCAGAGATTCAGCTGGGTACAGTCAACCAGCTTCCGGACGGTCCACTTGAATTTCTCTTCTTCACTTCCAGAGTCCTCGCCCCACGGCTCTCCAACGATGACGGCTCGAAGTTTTCTTTGAAACTCTTCGTTCCACATCGCGTCGAGTGGCCTGTTCGGCCCCTTGATGATGTCGATTGGCATGTTCAGCTCTTCGCCAATGATGAGGAAATGATCGTGAGCATCACCGTCGCTGCCGTATATGGCTTCAAAATGCCTGTAAGCATCCGCACGGAATTGACTTACGAAGTCCCAGTTAGCTACATTGTTGACGCTGTCAAGACGAAATCCTCCAAGGTGATAATTTGCCATCCACCAAGCAAGGTGGGCTGTGTGGAAAGCTCGAGCTGGAGAAATGGTTGCTTCGTTGCCACTGTAGGGGTTATACGTCTTGATTTTCCGAATGTATCGCCAGCAACTCCCTCCATAATCATCTCGTAGCTCTTGGTCGCGTGAGGATTGCCACGCTTCAAGATCCGTGTTGTTGTCAAGGTGCCATTGGCGGTCTTTGTCTTTGTCCTTGTGGATGAAGATGTGGAATGCGTCGAAGTTAATGTACGCATATGGGTCGTGGCCGAAAGCCATTACAGTATCACTGATAAGGCGAATCCCATTGTCCAGACAGTGCTGCGCGAGTTCAGCGAAGTCGGTCGAAGCGTTATGTTTGTCCCCGCCCAGATCATAGTCTGGCGCAAAATAATGTGCCGGAGCTACTGCTGTCAGCACCAAGTCTGGCTCTAGGAACTCAACATACCGTATCCCCACTCGTTTCGATGCTTTGAATCTGTTGGTGGAAGTAATTCGAGTCCATTCACGCCAAGGTCTGCCAAGATAGTCTGTTTGCTTACAACGTCAAGGCTTGCGAAGTTTATGCCAGGCTCATCTTCCTTCAGCAACGCCAGGACGTCTCTAAATGTGCCCACGTCGCGTGCGTCCTTCGCATCCGAAGTGGCTTTGGTCCATGAAGCCGGTAACTCGTAGATGACTAACTCGCTGTTCTTGGGCACCTTAGCTATACCATCTGAGGGCTTCGTGACAGGGTTCAACTCTTTCCCGCTCGGATCGCACGACAGTAGCTTGCCGTTAGCGGTGTCCACTTTTATCACAGATGCGGGCTGATCGATGCCATTCGGGTCCAGCCTCAGTCGGTAGTCAACAGCTGTTGCGAATGGATCAGTCACCAGAACATCATTGTTGCTCCCGTTTGGTTTGGTGTTCTTGACCTTGAACCAGTAGTGATACACATCGTCTCCTGGAGCGGTCGCTGGCTGGTTCTCGTTCGAGAGACTGGCATTGTCCAGCTCAGATGCAATATCAGCAACTGCGAGTTCCCACAACGAAGGATGGCCTGTAGGATCAGGCTTGCGTAGAGGCTTCTGCAGGATCTCCTTGAAGATGAATTCCTCGGGATCACTACCAGCTTTTCGCAGGATCTTGCCGATGACCAAAGCGGGCACTGTATCCAGTTCAGTTGCGGTCCAAAGTACAAATGCCACTGAGCGATGTTCAAATATTTTCCAGTCAAAGATATTCCGCGAGTTCTGCGCCGCCATGATAGACATTCCGCCCAGAGTATTGTTAGGTTGCGATTTGCAATGTGCTAGGGCGAGGATTTGAGATTAATCGCAACACTAGCAATATCGATATTCTCTTGATCACGAACTCGGGGAGACGGTAAGGTAAGAGAGCCGACGACAAGAGCGCGACGAGGGACTGAGGAGTTCCTCCAACAAGACGTGTCTGCCTGCCATTCTGCGTATTTGTTCGAGATTTACAATTCAGCCTCGACGTTTTCGGGCTTACACAACTGTTGTTTTCTCGCCTACGCAAATAACGTGGCTTGCATATACGAGTAGGTGATTGGCTGGACAGATCGCTTTGGGAAAAAAGCCGGAAATGTGGAGGCGGTGCACCCAGCTCCCCTGCCGATCGTAGCCTAGGGCAACGCACTTTTGACCCATTCGCAGTCTAGGCACTCAACCTCAGCAACTCCACTGCAAAGGCGATAGAAACTGTCCTAAAACGTACTCCGTATACTAACTAAAATGCAGGGGGGCGACAGTATTTAACAGCTTGGGATAAAGAAAACCCCCTGGAGTGGAACGCAGAACCCTCTAAGGCTGAGTATCACCGGAAAAGACCTCTGCACAACAAGCATTGAATTTCATGCTCGCCTATCTGCTCATCTTTGTCAAAAGATTTGGCAGTACTTGTTGTGTATCAGAAAGTCGCTGCCCGTCGAGATTGAAAGTACGACCTAACCATTTGTGTCGAGCCCGCTGTGTCGCACAGTGCTGGCTTCCCGCTTTCCACTCCTCGAAGGCTTGATCCTGATCCTCCACATCGTTGCTTTCTTTGTATTATCATCCATCTCTGGGTAATGAGCCTTGAGGCAAGGCAGACGTTGTTCTCTTGGACTCTACCAACAATGGGGGCTAGTCGAGTACTGTGCCAATGATGCTAAACTCAGCGGCATGTCCTTCGCTTCCGCCTACGCATTTGGTCGTGCGAGAAGATGTTCCACAACCGCTGTATGTCCCTTCTCAACGGCCCATGACAGTAGTGTCCGACGATAAAAGATGGCCTGAATGGGCGAAAGTCAAACATTCCTGCGGTTGCAGCATTTCCCTGCCTCCAGATCTTTTGTGATCGATCAAAATTTCGGCAGTCTCTCCTCAGAGATTAGCCGAATGCATGCGTGGTGTCTGTGGGTGACATGTTCATTATCTGTACAAATATTTTCACTGTAATGTCCATCTTCGAGCTATCCTACTGCAGCAACATCCTTTGTTCTGTGTTCACAATCACTTGAATTATCAAGAAAGACGTTCTGTTGTTTTGGTACCGCTGAAATCTCTACGTAGATGTATCCATTAACAAGCATAGTGCTTATCACAGAGATTCTGCAGGACTCGATTGTTCGGCGGCCATGCCTTATGATGGGTTAACTCAGTCTCTCCCAAAGCTGATTAAAACACAAGCCATGTAGCGTAAACAACAGTGCTCTTGTCCACTGCCCCAAATGCTATGACCGCTGGACCGTAGATTAATCACAATCCCTTGTCCATCATGTTTCCTGGTCCTGTCAATTGTGATCCGATTCAGAGGGTTTGTCCCTCGTCGCGAATGTGAACAACATGCCTAAATCATACGTCGCCTTGAGAGATCCCGCAAGCACGAATGATAGCCAGAACAAATTGGAGCTCGCCAAAAACCCTGTAACCCAAGGCCCGATACTCTGGCTGCAAGTCTTGGCGACGTTGATTAGTCCCATCATAGCCGTTCGCTTGTCGGACGGCAGGATCGAAGCTAGGAATGCGGAGCGAGGCGCCACATCCATAGATTGCGTGCACGACCGGCCAATAAGGAAGACGAGCGTGAGCCAAAGAGACGATGGAATACCAATAAGAGCAAGGCAGACGGCCGATGGCAGGTGCGTGAAGACCATAGTCTGAGGATGACAGTTTAGCAACGTATTTAGATTGGCAGTGATCAAGAGTGCACTCACCTGGACATTGCCAATGCGCCTGGCGATGGATGCTGCGCAAAGCGTAGATGCAGCAGAGATAATACTAGTGATGAAGAAGATAGACCCAAGCTTGCCCTCGCTGAGTGAGAACTTCTTTTTGATAAAGTAAACCACCCACGACCTGTTGATATAGCGTTAGATTCTTGAGACCCGCCAAGCTAGGTGAAGAGCTTGTCAACCTACATGGGAGCCAATCCTGACGCGAATGAGTCGAGAGCAAAGAGTAGACAAAGTTGGAACAGCAGTCTTTGCAAATGCCCATCGAAAGAAAACACAGACGGTTTCTTCGGCTTTGGTTGGGTGCCCTCGCCCTGGGCATCATTGCCTTGAAGAAGAGGTTGTCTGTCGGCTTGGTCTTCGGGCGAGACCTTGGGCGCCTCCCGCTCCACGTCACGACTCAATGCTAGGGTCAATAGAAACTTGACCACGCCTATTCCTGCGTAGAGATAGAAGATGACTTGGCAGGTTTCAACGTAGCTCAGTCCCTTGCTATCGTTCAGGAGCGTGAAGAGCCAGCCACCAAACATGATGCCGCAGGCCGTGCCACTCGTTCCGACAAGGGCATACCAAGCATAGATGTCGCCCAGGTGCTT
The DNA here is from genome assembly GCA_017655985.1 of Incumbomyces delicatus. Taxonomy (NCBI): domain Eukaryota; kingdom Fungi; phylum Ascomycota; class Eurotiomycetes; order Chaetothyriales; family Trichomeriaceae; genus Incumbomyces; species Incumbomyces delicatus. The sequence goes on from JACJVS010000004.1 coordinate 1,593,238, forward strand.
CTTTTCGACAAGATGTGCGATGGTTGACTCCTCAACAGCACGAAATGGACCAATCTCATTGCCGCTAGCACGAAAACATGAGCCCTATTCCGTCACAGTGATGTGGAAGGAGAAACCTACCTTGGACTGATCACTCCAAAGATTGCCGCTGCAAGAAGAACCCAATAATTGCCAGAGAGACCAAATACTACACCACTTGCCGTCATGAGCAATGAACCAAGTCCTAGAATAGCTCTCCGACCCATCCTGTCGGCGAACAATGTTAAGAAAAAGCTGATGATCACATCGCCCGCCAAGGTCAGCGTCATGAACAAACCAATGCGATCTTCCTGGATGCCAAGTGCTGCCAGATAGGAGGCTAGAATCAGTGTCGAGCTGCCGTACGCGAACAGGCGCACGAAGCGCTGCGCATACAACAACTTGACATTGCGCGGAGAATGGTAGACCGTTATCAGCCCGAGCTCTTGAAGCACTGATTTGGCGGCATTCTGAATCGCAGCAAAGGGTTCGGGCATTGTTACGATGAACTTCTGCGCGTTGCAGGCTGCCAAATTTTAAGTTCGAGTACTTTTTCACACAGCTTTAAGCACGCCGTCGAATATGGGAGACCTATAACGTTGCGTAAAATCTCGTACAACTTAACTATCTGAATCTGTTAGTCGAATCGAACTCGGATAAGCTTAAATCTTCGTAAATAGAGTCCGCATGATTGAGTGTAGAGGAGAGGTCGCATGTGACTTCATTGAACGGGAGTTTCAAAAGCCAAGGCTTCGACCCCATGTAAATGCCAAGCTCTTTTCACAGACTGTCCGCGCGTCCTACAAAATGGAAACGCTACCATTGAGATCGCAATGGTCTGTGATTCCACGTAAACATAGATGCGCACGCCATCCGAGCTTAAGCAAGTAGCCAAGCACTACCTAGCAAATCAAGCTGTGGAGTTTATCAGGAAGAAGCAATAGCTATTTTTTAGTTCAAAGGCTTCAATCTCGTTTTTCAGATGGGTTCTGTAACAAGTGAAGGCTTAAATATGCATTGATAAATATCTTAGGTCACTACTGATATTCTGGCCATAAGTTACATGGCTGCTGTTACTTGCCGCGGGGTTTTTGGACTTCTTTCCTACTCTTATTCCAATTTTGAAACAAAAGTCACTCAGATCTCATGCGACCAACGCAACCGAGAATTTCTCCCAAATCAGGCGCCGAGTCGAGTGCGTAGATACTATTTCAGACGAGCAAATCTGCTTGTCCGTACTACAAGTTGAGTGGTCAAATGAAAACAAACATTAAGGCAGCCAAAATTGCTAATGACACCAGCGTTAAGAATCCTAGGCTTGATGCATCTGATGATGATGGAGGGCTTGATGTCGAAGTCGTACTTGAGGCACTGGCAGTTACAATCCCTGTACTACCTCCATTGCTCGCGGGCCCTCCTGACACGGAGCCTCCGACGTTGGTGCCACTCAACTCATCGTAAGGATATATATTGGTGTAGTTGAGTGTAGTCGCCACATTAGCATAGACTTCGACGACAGAGTCTAGGACACCTTTATGATTTGCACATGTCGAGTCTTTCGTTGGCGCAGGCCATTGCGAGACATATTTTTTGTGAGACAGCGGACCTGGGTAAGAGGTGTTGAAGTATAGGTTTTGTGTGTTGACGTCGTAGTTCTTGGAGCTCGTCTGGTTAGCAACGACCTCGAAGACATTAGCGTGACAGTCCCATCTTCCAAGCGATGGGAGGCCCCAGTTCAGAGATACAGTGGAGATTGTGGAATAGTGGTTGTAGAAGGTGTTGTCTGTGGTGCCCTTCAGGCTGTCTGGGATGACACCTGGGCCCCCCAGCAAGATTGAGAACACCTTGTTCTGTGCATTATAGGTCTTGACCTCGTCGAAGGTAAGGAGCACCAATGTGCCATTCATGAAGTATGAATCGTTCAGCAGCGGCGAAAGCCAAGCGCGTTCCCACGCCGCAGCAAAACCTATGTTGGTATCGTGGGCGTTGTTCGTCATGTTTGGCGTGAAAAACGCCCACTGTGGCAGCTGCTGCGATTCCAGATCGTCTTTGAAGCTAGTGAAATTCTTAATGAGCGCAAGTCGTGTAGCGTTGTTAGTCACAGACTCATACAAAATTAACGGGTTGTGCTTCCGCACGTAGGCATTTGCGTGTGTTTGCTGATTGGAATAGTTGAAACCTTGAAATCCGGCGTATGGGAGGTCTTCCTGGTACTCGGCCCAAGAAATGCCCTTGGTGTCAAGTAGATCTACTATAGTAGACACATTTGCCGGGATTTGCTGGAAATGGTCGTTGTCCATGCCAAAATTGTCACCGCCAGCAGCCCCACAGTAGTTGGGCTCGGAAGGATGAGTTATCGCCCAATAGTTCGTTAACGTAATTGCCTGTTTTGCAAGAGTTTTCAGATCAGTATTACTCGAAGCGGAGGAATAGTCGATATTTTCAAGCCAGACCTGATAGAAGCGATTGAATGCTACGCCTTGGACGTTGCTCGTCGATGAGAGTACAGATGCGGTAGCTGCTGCAGCTTCTATCGCCGTCAAGGACGGCTGGATTGTCGATACTGGTGGCGGCGAATCATGTAATGCTGCAGCCGCCAACTCGGCCGTCGCCATCAGGATCACCAATAAGCTCGTGGTGAAAGTCGGGAGTTCGCTCTGCATATTGATCTGCTGTATCATAGTGTATGATATCGTATTATCTGAACACTTTGGAAATCGGCATAGCATCTAGTATTTCCGCAGTGATCACGAATCTACCTCCCATACCTAATGTGACCAGGTGGTAAACTGGGTAGCCACGTAACGTATCCAGACCTGGCGCACTTCGTGATAATTGACCGATACGGACCCTAGCATAATACGCGTCATAAGTAAGTCGACCCTTGAGGGAAAGGGTTACACGACAGGCTATGTCCACATCAAATTTATACTCTCCTGGTCTTTCCTCTCTTCGCTTGTGGTCTCCTATCGGACCAGGAGTAGAGTGAAAGGGTTGCACAGCTAGTTTAAACACGTAATCGAAGATTCGAAGCCTAAATAACGCCAATTATTATCTAGTGCTATTAGAGCCGATTAGTCCGAGCTTACTACGAAAGTATCTTTCTGGTGGGTTCATCACCGCTCATTGCTCCCGACAAATTCGCAGATGTGGTGGCTGAGCTCGATCAGATGAAACGACTTCTATGTCTAGGTGAAACTGCTCCGTGACCAACAACGATTGGTGCTTGGGGCAGGAGATGGGATCGGAAAGACACACCTGGCTAGTGATCGCGTGCACCTGCATCAGGCGGTGTACATATCGGTATCTGGCTCAACGCGGCGACGGAAGCGACTGTCAAACAGAGCCTAACTTTCGGTCCATCACGCGGCACCTGCAGTGTTGCAGGATTCGTAGCAACATCTCAGAGCGCTGAGCTTGTTGCTAGCACGACCAGGAGCAAGCACTGGAATTATTGAAGCTATTGGAGGATTCTTTTGTAGCGTGCTGAGCTGGTAAGGAAGAAAGTTACTGGGCCTTGGCACGATCAGTAGAATCTATTTCCGCTCTCAGTCACCCAGGGGGGCAAAACGCCAGATTCCACTGCTCTGGGGTTGTTCTCTATCGCTCCGTATTAGGCGCCAAGACTTAGCCCTCTTTGGTACCATCGACCATGGCGCTAGCTACCGAAAGCCTTCTCTCGCCCATGGCGCTGAAGCGCCGCGCTTCGTCGGCCTTAGTTTGACGGACAACACGTGTAGCATCTGGGTTCAAGCCCATAAGGAGGCGTGGTTGTGTAATAAACTGTGAAGACGGTCAGCTCAGTTTATTGGATCAGGGTGTGAAAGGTAACTTACCAATTCGTCAATCTGCTCTAGTGTTCGGCCTGAAGTTTCAACGCCAAAGAAGTACGCGATGGGAATGAAAGAGGCGCACACAACCATCCAAATCCAGAAGTAATTTCCACCGAGGTTTTCCATCCCAATTGGGGTGACCATAACGACCACAAAGTTGCTCATCCAGTGGCCAAACACACCCACAGCCGTAGACTTGTTACGAACTCGAAGGGGCTGGATCTCAGCAGAGTAGGACCAAGAGACTGGTAGGATGCCGAGAGTAAAGCAGTCGAGGTACAGGAACATGAATGCAACAGCAGCGGCCGCCATTGAATAATCCTGCCTGAGCAGACAGCCCGCAACAATAGCCATGCAGATAGCGCAGCCTCCGGATGAGAGCATGAGACTCCAACGTCGGCCGATCTTATCGATATAGAGGATTGGTGGGAAGGAGAAAACAGCATATTGAGTAAAGGCAACCGAGGCGAGAATCAGCGACATGGACTGCGAAAACCCAAGGTTTACCTGCAAGATGTACGCCATGTAGTAGCTCAGGGCATTGATTCCTGACCATTGATTCATCATGTATGGTCCCATCCCAAGGACGACACGCTGGAGGTTGCGCTGCTTAGTGCGGTTACTAAAGACCTCGGTCCAGGATGGCTCCTTAGCTCCTTGCTCAGCTGCGATGTTCTCCAAGATCTCATCAAGCTGACCTTCAACCGTGAGGTCTGTGTCAGGCACATCGAGAATTCGGGCAATAACATGTCGAGCTTCTTCCTCGCGGCCATGCTTAGCAAGCCAACGTGGTGTCTCAGGGACGAATAGACAGCATGAGATGGTCAGCAAGCTGAAGAGGATCTGGCAAGCGACTGGGAATCGCCATTGCATCGAGCTGTCGGCATACAACGTCGCGAAGCAGAGCCATGAGGCGATTGCCACACCAATAATGATTAGAGCGGCTTGAATAACAAAGAGAGAGCCTCTGTTGTGAGCTGGAAGGCACTCTGATTGGAGAATGGGGACGGCAACGGTGCTGAGACCGACACCCACACCTCCAATGATTCGTGAGACGAACATTTGCCAATAGTCGTACGAAGCGGTCTGGATAGCTGCTCCAACGATAACGATTGCATTAGCAGCGAGGATAGAGTTCTTTCGGCCAATTTTCTCTCCCCAGATAAAGGCAGCAACAGCACCTAGGGCGCAGCCAATGTCGTAAATAGCAGTGACGAGACCTGTCATAGTCGAGTTGGGATTTCCAAGCATATCTTGAAACCGCTCGCCAGCCAGGATACCACCAAAGAGACCCTGGTCGTACCCGAAGAGGAGAAAGTCGAGCCCCGATGTCGCGAGAATCATGAAGATGAGGGTCTTCCCTCGGAATTCAACGAAGCCCATACTGCCGGTGTAGGATTCTGAAGATCTGTATTCGACTTCCAAGTTGTTGAGGCCGCAGAGAGAAGCTATTTTCTCTGGGAGTGAGACAAGAAAAGCTGGCCATGATCCTGCTATATAATTCCCTGGTCTGCTTCCTATCGGACACAACGTCCGTCATTTGGGACCTGACGGCCGGGGACTTGCGGTGGAAATCCCCGAGTTCGTTTGCGCCTCAGACTGGACCGGCTCCTGGGCTTTTCGTTTCTACTTACTCCAGGTTGGACATGCCCCCGCACAACTCTCTAGCTCGAACTGAGCGGGCCTCCAAAAAGATGGGGACCGGAATTGACTGTTTTGATCTGCCGGGGCTGGGCAGATCTGACATAGCCACTCATGGCTGCATGCGAAAAGGTGCGCCAAGAAGCGGAGCGGCAACGCACTGGGCCGATCTGACTTGGTTAATTTCTCCCCGCATGGTAGAATCTACGCCAAGATTGGCGCGATTCTGTGCGAAGCTGGGCACTACGGGTCTCACAGCTGATAGTAGTACCTTCCAGCGGTAATAAGGTAGATAAATACTTCACTAATATTAATAAAGGGATGGACAGTGGATGAGATATCTTTGGATTCATCAAAGATACCTCGGCCTGATAATGACTTCACCAGTGAGCTTGGCAACGGCTCCACATGGCGGCACGGCAATTGTGGCGGCCATGCTAAGGACGAATAAAAACGGAGTACTCGGTACTCGGCAAGGGAGAGCTGGTGCAAACCTCCGAGCTGCCATCACAGAAAATGCTGGGCGACGAGGAAGCAGAGTTTCTTGCTGTGTTCTTAGTCAGCAAAGTGAGGCTGGCGGGTGATTGTATAGTCAGTCTGGTGGTGATCGATGCCGAGGCTGCGGACAAGAAAGTAAGAATATCGTCTTTCGGTGCTGTGCGGGAGTGGGTGACCCTGGGTAATGAGGCGCGATGAATCTGCATACGTCGCCGTCGTGATTAATTGCGTTGTTAGGCAGTCAACGTGATAACTCTTTGCGAGACGTACGGATGTAAGCGTCTATATTGGCGGTTGAGGTGCCCACCAATGTGCCTCCGGATCTGACCCTTCACCTGATTTATGTCGGTCAAGTTAATTGTTCGACATTCTTTGTGCTCTTTTTGACTCCTCGAAGAGGTGTTCTCGATGCTGGCTGTCAAGTCCCAGACAGCGCTAGCCAGTTGGGCCACACAATACAACAGCTTCAAGTCCAGTTGCGCAACTGGCCAACGCTGGGCCCAGAGTTGGGTTGATTGGAAGACGAGTCTCAATTCTCATGTCCAAGAATCAAAGTTAGTATCACACGCGGACAGTCTCATTTCAGTTCCACCATTTGCGATTCCAACCCCCTTTGCGAGGGCCCCAATCTCCACGGACAGCCGCTCTGATATCGTCAACGCTGAGATAGTCCACACCTTCTCGCACCAACACTCTCCACAAGTAATTCCTCACGCCTAAGGGCCACGTTGGTACATCCCAATAGCGAACCTTGAGACCGCGCTGATGTGCTCCTTTTATTTGGGCTCGAATTAGTTCCACTTGAGATTGAGACAATCTCGAGCCCCAGGGATAGCCAATGGTTCGCGTGAAGGAAGCAGAGGCGAAGAATGAGTTTGATGTTGAATAAACTGCCGCATTCACGGGATTTCGCAATGGTAGGGCTACATCCAGTGCTGCATCTACAGGAACACTATCGCTACTGACATCGAATTTGAGCGTTGCGGCCACACGACCGCCCATCAGTTGCAGTGGAGCATCAAAGAAGATGTCACGACGCGTGAAGTTGTGGACAACGTCACTGAACGACACGTCACCTGACACAACGACTGTCAGGGGTCCCTCCACGACGTCGAGGCCGTTGAAGAAGGAAAGATAATTGCGTTCTCTGAGCGGCTCAAGCTGCTGATAAAACGCCGGCCAAATAGCATCTCCATCTTCTTTGAAGTCGACGAGAAGAATCAGTGATTGGGTAGGATCACTCTCAAATATCCCGTTGATAGGGCCATCTTCGGACTGATGATTACGACGATCGAGAATATCCAGGATTGGCTGAATGTATGTGGCAGAGAGTGTTCGGCTACTGGAGAGCGATGCTCTTGTGTGACCGACAAGCAGCGCACCATTGTCCAACCACACATCCGCTTCGACACTGGTACAACCTAGCTCAATAGCAGAATGAAGTGGTCTGATCCGCCAGTAGTCATTGTGGGAGTGGCAGGATACAGGCGATGTTGCATCAGGAACGCTGAGAGTGTCGCCAGGGAGCGTGCCGTCGAAGACTACTGATGCAAGAACGGAGATGGCACTGTCCGGGCACAAGGCATCTATGATCGACATCGAGAATAGGGCAAGCTGATACCAGCCCCTTGCATCGTGTCAGGAGCAAGTCCTTCTGCGCGGAACGAAACTTACATTGCCATGAGGATTTTTCGGGGTAGTGTTCGAAGACTGCAACCAAAGAGGTAGGAATGATTGATCCGAGAGCTGATAACATGGGAAGTCTTCGTCGCCGGCCTCGGCTGGGGGTGTACAGCTTCAGCCCGGCTGAATGGGTGAGATGTTGTGAATGAAGCGAGTTCGATATCGCGTTGTTTGCCCTTGCTGGACGACATGAACGGGTATGAAAGGAAACTCATATTGGGTGTCTGTTACAGTCTTCATTGCGGTATAGTTCCCCCTGAGCCTGTCGACAAGAACATCACCTCCATAGGCACTATATAATAGCCAAGACGGCAGACACTTTAGCTTCTGGTAGCGCGGGTCTTGGTTTTTGCTTGATTACGTATGCCTTTGTAGCTTCCCGTTTGCCGTGCCCACTTCTCCGGCAGCTGCATTGAGACTGCTGAGGAATCAGCACCAAAACAATCCCGACTATGCGGCTGTGCTTGCAAGCTCAGAATTTAGTTGCTATGCCCCTCAAATTGACCGTTTTGAGGTTCCACCATTGCATACCAAGACGATCTTGGCACCCAGTCACAGTTTAGCGTTTCAGGTGCTTCCTTAGCCTACCGACGCTTAGCCATTGGAATCTAGAATGCTCTCCTTTTGCAGGGGCGTTATCATGCGAAACCCTGTTTTGACACGCGCACTGCAAATTTAGGGTTGTGACAGCTGTAGCTACTGGTACTTTAATTCTGGTCGAGCCTTGATAACCGATCATTTGCCTTCTTGCTCTCTGGTGGAGTGCTACAAATTGCGCGTACAACCTGGCTGTGCTTTGGAGGTAACCTCATGCCTTGCAATGATATACTACTACCTGACCATCTTTGTCTGTAGTGCTGAGATTCATAGTTTTTGATATCGATGCAATGATGCGTCGTAATGGTCGTTTGGTGGTCTCATACGTGCTGGACTGGGTTGTGGTCATGTAAGTGAATGAAATGTGGGGCAGGGAAGCTTCTGACTGACCCTCTACGCCAGTGCTGTCGCTGCTGGCGGGGGAGTTCTGAACTACATCAATGGCTTCCATCGACCTTTTTCGCTGTCCGATCCTGCTCTCTCCTATCCTGATAAGGACGACATCGTCTCCATTCCCGTCGTCGTCGTTATCGCCCTTGTGGCTCCTGCAGCTATTATTGTTGTACTGTGTCTGGCAACGCTCTTGCTTCGACCACGAGCCCATCGGAGCAATGCATTGCGTCGAACTCTTTGGGAAGTCCATGTCGGCTGGCTCGGCCTCTGCACTGGCTTGGCAGTGACGCTCTTCGTTACCTCTGGATTGAAGGATATGATCGGCAAGCCACGGCCCAATCTACTTGCGCGATGCGATCCAGATCTAACAAACATCCCTGCGTACATCGTAAGCGGGTTTGGGAGCACTCTGAATTCTGAAGCTGAGCCGATTGTGTCGTCTGCCATATGTCAGCAGCCAGATCATCGGCTCCTGGATGATTCGTTTGCAGCCTTTCCGTCCGGCCACTCATCATTCGCATCTGCTGGAATGGTGTATCTCAGCTTGTGGCTATTTGCTCGGTTTTCACTGGGAATACCGTATCTAAGCCCGACTCCAAGAGCTTCCAGAAAACAGTCGAGTGACATGACGTGGCTATCATCGGCACAGATGCAGCAAGCAGCGCCTCCGTCGTGGCTTCTGGCGATCGCTTTTACGCCCATTGTGGCTGCACTCTTCGTCTGCTCGAGTCGATACGCAGATTTCCACCATGCGGGCTTTGATATCATTGCCGGAGCTCTGATCGGGACTTTATTGGGATGGGCGAGCTTCCGCATATATCACTTGCCTATGCGACGTGGGCGCGGTTTCCTCACCTGGGGTCCTCGGTCAAACAAGCAGGCGTTTTTTACTGCCACACCGAGCGACGAGCGTCGAACAGAGCCAGATGAAGAGCTGGGGAGGCCGTCGTCGTATGAAATGAATCCCGTTGCTCCTCGTCCTCCGGAGAGAGTCCAAACAGGCAGTTCTTCCGACCCATTCTACATGGAGACCCACCTTGATCGTGAGCGGCCACAGGTGAAACCACAACAATAACAGCACAAGTGTGCACAAGTTTGGCTAGATTTACAATCTGGGTTGAAGCGTGTAATAATTAAGCGGACCGAACTATGTGGAGGAGTTCTCCTTTGTGCGTACAGAGCTTCTTACGCTGTTCGGCATGGCCGGCCGCGGCTTCATGAAGGTACAAGCCCTGGCCTTGGGCAGAGCTTTATCACGCTAGTTTGCGTTGAGTTGGTTTGCCGCGTCACCGCAGCTTCTTCGGCCACTGAAATCACACCTAGGCGTTACAAGCTAGAGAAAGATACACAGTCCTAGTTCTCTGATGGAGATTTATTATTGACGAAAGGGCTAGATCAGGAGACATCGAGGCTGTCAGCACGAATGCTGGTGAGCGGCCAGTAATAAATCCAACCTAGTATAAAAATATCGCCGTCGTGAACCTAGCTAACAATAACGAGGATAGATAGTCTGTCTGCTCCCCGTCCAGACACAGCGACGAGGGTGCTCTACAGATCAGTCTGCATTACGAGGCTTGATGAAGCCTGCAGAATTCATGGTCAACAAGCACGGCTTGCGGCGACCGCCAAGCCTGGCCGTGCTACGCATTCATGGTTCAAGTCACTCTCCTGCCTAGGCTGCTGACTTCCGGATGCCGACAGGATACTGTGCCACCTTGTTCTCAACACAATAGTGACCATTCAAGCTGTCGCAAAGCCATTCCTGGAAGAGTATTCGCTGCCTTGTTGTCAGAATAACAACCCAAGAAAGGGGGCACTAGCATGGTTATACACGTTCCGACTGGTGCTTGCTGCTTCCCCGCTGGTTGAGACGTACGTATGTGTGTGGCCGACTTCAGGCCGTCTCATATTCTATAAAACCCGAGAGAGACATCGTCCGCGGCGTATAGCTAGCCAGGCGTGTCCCTTCACACCGTGCCACCCTTTGGAGCCAGGAAAGATTAACGCAAACAAAGGATGGCTTTGCCGTACTGTGCATCGGGTCTTCCCAGAAAGATCCAGGATTTCGCTTTCTTCCCATTCAGAAGACCGACTGTCCCTACAGATGAAGCCAAAGGGTGGCCTATCGCTATCGCAAAGCTGGCTCGAGTAGCTGTGGACGAGGATTGGACGGGACAAAGCACCAAAACCAACCGAATCCTCGAACACTACGTTTCGTGCACATATCAGCTGCTTGCGGCCCAGAGCAAGATCTACATTAGCCACGACAGCAGCTGCGCCACGTTCAACACCGGCCTTCTAACTCAGCACCGCGAAGAGATATTCGGATATTTCGAACGGAACAACCGCGCCCGCGCGCAGCATTGGTTCTTCACGAGCTGGGCCACGATGGGCGAGATGCAAGGGAAGTGCAAATTCTCCCACCTCCCCGAGATGGCCGAGTACGTGAGCGACGCAGCCGACTTGGTCTTCGACACGAACCGCGACTTGACCATCAACCTCGATCATATCGTCGCCTACAATCTCGATCGTTTCCCCGAAATGTATCAGAACGAGTTGACAGTCCGCTTGATGTTGGAAGGCGCCAAAGATCTGGCAATCATGCGCCTGCGTCGCAACTACAAGATTGCTGTTCCGCAGTGGCAGCCGGCGCTTGGCCAGGCAGGGGTTCAGCTCTTATTGCCGCTTGATCTCAACCTAAACGGCAGCGTCGACATTGCCCTGGTGGTGTCGAAGACTGAGGGGGGTGATTACCGCGGAGACTCGGTGTTGACTCTGGAAACGGCCTACATGAACGCACGCCTGATTGCGCGACCGGATAGCGATTGGTTGACGCCATAGCTTTAGCATAAATTCGAGCTGAAACGCCGACATACTTTACTTCGTAGCTCCTCTTTTCCAGCTCGAACGAAATACTTGATTCCCCAATTTCAGTCTCGTCTTTGAAATTTGACATCGAATCTGTTTTTCCAATGGTCACTTTCTCGACATCATGGGTTTAGATAGGCTACAGCAGCTTGTCGTGATAATACTAGTGGAGCTGAGCTCAGGAGAGATCAGCTAGAGCCGGCGTTGGGGAAGGGGGCGGCTCCGGGTGTTGCCGCAACCGACTAACGAAGTTCCTTCCTTCCTTCGTAGCTACATAGCTGGCCTAAGAACTTGAACCACGGTAATAGTTAGTCTTCGGTGGATGTTCAAACAGCTTTTTCCTATCTGATCACTAATAATAATAATAATAAAAAGGCCCGCTGTCTATAATTCTGCACTATGGACAACAAGAGCATTAGCATTTTTTTCTCCCCGAATTACTTCATATACCTTAGGTACCTAGGTAGAGTAGGTACTCCGTACTATTAATGGGACATACACCACAAATTGCAATCTGCAATCTCGTGGCGTACGCATTGACCTCTGTGCCATCTGATCTTTTGAACATTCCAACCTTTCACGACTGCAGCTACTTGAGTCTAAGTGAGGCCAGCTGTTGCCGTTTCATGCTCGTAGAGGCAAATGTCCGGCTCTGAAGGACAGGCCAGGCCATGCCATCTGCCGGGCAGATACTACTTTTACTTTGCACATTTTTCAACTGCAATATAGCGGTGGCAAGCACGTCGCGTGGTGCACGAGGCATGCAGAAACACAGGGCAGGTCTCATGGTCAAAGAGCTTGGATTGGATACTTTGCGAGACCCCAACGCGCTAGTTACAAAGTGAGTTACAAAGTGAAGCGACCATACTTTTCCAGAAGAAGTTCCTTTTCCGAAGTATAATATAACAGTCAGGCCTGCAACGATTGGACCGAAGCCATTCTCTCGGCCGTTGCCTATCCAACACATGCCGATGCGAAGCCTTGGTCAAGCCTCTCAAGTGGCCCTGGCAAGACCCACCGCATCGTTCTCCAGGTCGTACACCGAGTACCATCGTCGCAAGAAGGCATCGCCGAGGATGAAGAGGGGACCAATGTTGCCACCCAAATCGATGCCCTGGAAGGAGGAGATGCAGCTGCCCTGGATCTCCAGGATGTAGTCGTAGCTCGTGATGGTGAAGTTGTAGCCGGACAGGGTAAAGGTCAAGTCGGGCAAGCTATCTCGTTTGTTGCACTCGACCGTGTATTGGCCGTTGAAGCCCTTCTTGGCACCAATCTGCTTGTTGAGGAGCTCGGCATATTCGGTGGGCATGGCGATGAGCGATGTGCCGGTGTCGAGGATGGCGCCGGTGTTGTCCATGTCGGCCGTCTCCCCGCCAAAGGTAATGCCATCCAGGTTGACCTCCCAGTAGGCCTTTCGGCGCACGGGAAGCATGATCATCTTGCCCGAGTATGCGCTCTTGTCAACGCCACCAAAGGTGCAGACCGAGTCGGTGCCCTTGGAGGTGTCGCCCAGGTAGAAGGCAAAGACCCTCTCGTCGAGCAGGTCTTGGTTGATCATTTGGTAGAAGGGTGGCGGGACCTTGTTGACCGCGATGCTATCATAGCCCAGGCCGAGAATGCCGTCGAAGCGGCCAAAGGCAAACGCAAGACCGGGCTCGTTGGTGGCTTCACCGAACAATTGGTGTTTGACCGTCAAGTCGCCGATCTTCAGCGTGTCCTCTGAAATGAAGCCCGATACTTCACCAGAACCGTATCGGATGCCAAACTCGGAGCCATTCCTCTTGTAGGACGAGGAAGAGGAGGAGTCGTATTTATTGTGGAGGTAGCAAGCGATCGAACCGCACTCGGAACTGGGAACCCAGAGGTTGGAGCTCCCCGTGTCCATGACCACCTTAAAGTCTTGCGGGGGAGTGCCGATGCCGATGGTGCTGAAATCTGGACAACATTAGCTGGATGCGTTGATGGAGGAGATGGCCAGCTAATACGTACATTGGGCGTTCAAGAAGTTCTCGACGGGCACGTCGTAGCCGCCGTCAGAGTTGACGACCTGGGCATTGAAGATGTCCTCGGTCTCGGCTTTCATGAACTTCTGGCTGTACTTGTGTTGCAGAGCGCGGACATGGTCTCGCACACTCGCGGTCGCGAATTGCTGGTCGAGAGGGATCTTCTCCAGCTTCATGTGATGGACGCCGGCGGCGGCAGAGCCGAGCAGCGCAGAGGCTGCGACAAGCGGCGAGGTCTTCATACTAGATGATGGCCTCTGGCAATGATAAGAAAAGAAGAAAAGGATGTGATGCAGATGAGAAAGAATGAGAGTGTTGATGAAGACGACACAGACACAGACACATCCAAGTCGGCGTCGGTGCGTAATCAGACGAGGTTTGGCAGGAGCCTACCGGAGACATGCACGCCGGGTTCCAGCTTCCCCAATAATAACGATGATGCGTCACGGGACAACGATGACGATGGCGCCAAAAGCCTGAAATAATAATGGGGCTGGCACGCGCTTGGCAAGGCTGGGATGTGATTAGTCTGAGCAAGTCTGAGCGCCACTGCCTCTGACAGCCTACGCACGCCTCTGTCTGTTGTGGCACGCTTGGGTCAAAATAGGGCTAATGCGTAGCCAGTCTCCATCTTGCACGCTTTCCTGCAAGGTACCAAAACGTATTTGTACCGATATCAGATACTCTACGTAATCCGTTCTATAGTGATCGGCCGATCCCACTAACCTGTAACGAGACTCTTTAACTTCCTATATTGTTCGAAACACTTTCTTTATATACGTACCGAGTGGGAACTAGCGGAATACGAGATTAGTTATCCTCTTACTTTAAGAGAGCTTCATTACGAGGCCCGAGCAAGATAGTTCGACGCTCATGATCGATATTACAGGCACTAGAACTGGTAGGACTTATATTACGCGTTATATCTAGCCAGTTTATATGCATTATATTTAAGACCGACGTATAGATGTGCGTCTTTGTCCTCTCGATTGGTCCTGATGCTCGACTTCCATACCTATTCCTAACACATGCGCAAAAGAACAGTGACGATCACTTTTTGATCCATCTTGCTACAAGTTTTAAAAACACTGTTAGGCAGCCATGCTCATCAGGCGATGTAGAATTAAGAACCTGTTCTAATCGCTTTACCTCTTCTGGATCATGTACTGTTTCATAATACGGTACTTGCCATAGGGGTGCTTCGAAGTCAGGAGGGTAGAACCCAGCGTATTCCCAGTTAATAACTGCTTTAACTTCTCCCGTTTGTGTATCACATAAGAAATTATGTTGGGCAAGGTCGTTGTGGCAAAAGTGATACTTCTGGCTCGTAGATCTCTATGGCAGCCAGCGTCCTTGCGAGTTGTATTTAAATATCCGTCGTGGTGGTATTATTTCCCCTATTAATGACCCCGATGTATCCGAGGTTAATGCCTGTAGTTAAGGAATAATAATGGTCTCAACATATTCGTTGAGGTACGAGGTAGAGCGCAGTTTCGATGAAAGTTCGTTAAATAACATACCATCGACTAGCCCGGTGACGATAGCGAGGTTATCATTGATACGCTCAAGTCGAAGTGCTTTAGGAACTGGTATCTTTGTTTTTTCTACAGCGTATTTTAAGGTGTAAAACTCATTTCTTATGCGTGCCTCTGATTTCCAAGGGTGCTGTGTCTTCCCGTCGACATCGCTCCATGACGGAATTTCAACCTTTGTGAAGGTTCGTTGGTGTAGGGATTTCAAGTATCTCCTTTCAAGCGAACTTGACTCCGATGTCATTTCGTAGTAACCGTCTGTTTACAGATGTAAGTCGTGGAATGAAGAGCAGAAAGATCTAGGTTTGGTCAAGATAAAACACGTAGTGCTTAGGCATAACCTGGACTACAATAATCGCGTAACAATGGTCTATTATCGGTAGTGTGGTACATTGTATACATAGATATTCTGATTTATCTGTACCTCGTCAAAGTCTTATCCGAGCTAGCCATCACGAAGCTCAAGGACTCTGTAGGGTCGGTTTCCGGGCATATATAGATATTATGATTTATCTGTACCTCGTCAAAGTCTCATCCGAGCTAGGCATCCCACCGGTCAAGGACTGTGCTCACGCACTCTGCGCTCGGCTACCCATGACTTCTTCCATCCACGGATAGATGGATGCGTTGGCCGGCGGATAGCCCATGTGCAGCATCTTCTCGTAGAACCGGCCTTCTTTCGGTCGTCCATGGGTCATGAGCAGCATGCTGTCCTCGATGGGCATCAGACCGTCCCAGGTGCCGTTGACGAGCAACAGACGACAACACGGCCCTTCCAGCAGGCCGCTGTTCAACAAGCTAAAGTCTTTCTGCGCATTTTCAAGCAATTCTTCCCAGTCCTTGTAGCCGTATTTCTTGATGTATGCGTGCGACAAGGTGAACGGATACTCATGGTTGTCCACCCGGCTCAGCCACTCGCGACCGAGAAAGTGGTGTGAGCCGGCACCTTGTCCGATCGCACCTATCAAGCGATCGTGGTGGGTGTGCGCCACCCGTATTGCGTAGTAACCTCCTGCCGAAAGACCCCAGGCGAGGACCTTGTTCGCATCAAAGGCCGGCTGAGAGCGTATCCAATCGAGCACGGACGTCCAGAGGCGATCTGGGGATTGGGCATCTCGACGATCGGCCGGACAGTCGGCGGTTCCTGGGATTTCCGCAATCACAGAGGCCCAGCCACGGCTGAGAAACTCGTCGGATCTGCCCGTGTTGTCGGGCCGGTGGCCGTCCAGGCCGGTAATGAGAAGGACCACGGGGCACTTGTTACTGGCGCTTGCTCCTGGTGGGATTCTGACAAAGAGCGGGACGTCTTTGCCATCCTGACCAGAGGCCGCGGTGTGCGGGATGACAACCTGGTTGAGGGGAGCATCCCACAGCGCAGCTCCTCGGAGATACACCTGGATCTGCTCGTTGAAGATCTGTCTTTTGAAGCCAGTGTCATCACCATCCACCGAGGGAAATCGGGAGATTCGGAAAACGCATGCGGCTCGTTCGTACAGCTCAATGGCCTTCTTCCGGTCGGAACTCTGGACCGACAAGGCCTCGTCAACTAGACGGCGTGCGGTCGGGAGAAAGTACTCGGTGTATATGTCTGTGTAGGCATCGTTCACGTTGTCTTCGATGAGCTTCTGGAAGATGGGCTCAAAGTCCTCGAACTTGCCATGGTGAAATGGATACACGCTCTTGGTGCACTATTTCGCACCGACTATTAGCAACAGTTGTAGAGAGTGTGAGAGTCTACTAGGCCCAGCCGTCGTGGGTTCTGAACCATGACCATGCTTACAGGAAATTTCCATTTTGTTTCCCAGAGCGCCTTCACTCCGCTGAGGTGAGGATATATCTCATCGAACCTTTCGCCTAGGATCCAGTTGGTCATGTTGCCCGAATGTTAGCAGTCCGGCGGCAGAGAGTGTGGGTTCACTCAAGAAGAAAGCAAGCTTGGAGGAGCCAAACACGACAGCATGTTTTTCAATGATAACATGGAAATGGTGATGGATGGGGCGGGATGGGAAAGCACCGGTCGCCGAACCTCGAACTGCAACTGGCTTTTGGAGAGTCAGGCAACCATAGTCTGGACGATGGCAGCACTTGCAAAAACTCAAATGGCAGCGGCCAAAGGTGGCCAAACAATAATACTTGTCACGTAGGGCCCGTCGACGTGCACATTAGTCGTCTGCACAGGACTGAACAGATGCCAAACTCGCCGACAGAACAGCTCCAAAGGAAAAATACACGAAGAGAACAGAACTGGAAATGATCGGCTTCCAGGGAGAATCTCGGCCCAGGCACCAGGCCCCCAGGGTGGGATATCCTCTTCTGTTACTCTCAGCCAGCCAATGTCTTCGCGATGCAAGCATTGAGCGTCGTTTCTCGTCACGCCGCATTGTCGAGAAATGACCTCCCTGCCTAAATATCTACAGCGGCGATCGAAAATAGCCGAGCAACGATCCTGATGAGGTATAAGCTCTGCTCACGACATAGGCTGGCTGCTCACAACTGTGCAGCACCATTCCCCCTCCACTAGGAAGTCGGGAAAAGCTAGTTGCCCCTTTTTCAAGACACGGAGGGTCTTTGGGGGTGGAAATGGAGCTGGTGGCGGGACGTAGCAAGTATCTCATCATTCCTTTCTACCTCGCTGGCAACTTCAAACACACCCGCTGCAAATCTGCACGACTTAACAGAGCATGATCCTGTCGTTTGACCGACCTTGGCCGAAAAACTTCTTGAGCTTCCGAGCCACGGATATCCGAGCGCGCAGAGCTTTGGCCAATTCTCTTCCTGCAGGCGCTGCAAAGATGTGTTCAACTAAAACTACCAAGTCATCATCATACAGGTGCTTCTTTTTTGAAGGATCCCGCCACCGCACTATTTGCATAGGGCTTCTCCCAGTGGACGAGGCTCCGTGCTCGATGAAAATTTGGGCCGTGCGGGTCCAAGGCCCCTCTTCGAGCTGGGCAGGGTGTTTTTCCTCATACGTATGGTATGCCACATTCAAATATCTCTCCCAGCTAGTAAGGTGCTCTGGTTTAAGGTTGGGATCGGCCTCTGATTTAAGGTTGGGATTGGCGCCTTTGGCGAACAATGCGGCGAACAGTGTATAGTTTGGAGGCCCTTTGAATGGTATCATCGCTTGCAAATTCGCAGGGTCTACCATTTTTCCCGGCGGTATACACTCATTTAGCAGCAACCCACGTTCTCCACTGCCGTTCCGATCCAACACAGGGTGTGCGCTGTATGGTTTGTTCACATTGAGGTTTGGAAGGTTCATCTTATGCTTAGAGTAATACACCAAGCGGTGCCCTATCGTCACTTTCAGGACCGATCCAACAGATCCGTATCGCTCCTGATCCTCTGGAGTTCTGAGCAGAAGGTTGTGAGCAACTTCAAAGAAAAGGTCGTTAAGGTCAGTGTGTGCACGACCTGTGGAAGATTCAAGTTTCCTAGCATTCGTAAAGTATTGTTCGACCAAACGTCGCAGATCAGGTTCTTCGGGTCCAGCCATTTTGAACTGCGCAATGATAGACTTGCAGAGAAAATCAAACGCATTGAAGGAGCCAGAAGAGTATTGCTGAAGGATGGTTTGGATATCTTTGGACAAGAGGAGATCTCGGACAGTTCGATGAAGGTAATCCACCACTGTATCTCCAAAGTTGCCGCGACGTTGGAGTTTGTTTACCTGCAGTAGGCCCTTGCACCGGCTCTCCAGACGCCTCATCATAAATCGTTTTCGGGCTTCAATTGATGATAGATCAACAGGTTTCACAGGGCACTGTTGCAGAAAGTCGGTACTTTCTTCCTCGAGAAATGATAGAGAATGGACAGAAACTTCATCCTCACCGATCGCTGTCATGATACTGAAATATGATGCAGCTAGAGGTCGGTATTTTTCAGGGATGCCATCGATGATCTTTCGAAAGTACGCCTCTAGATCGCTAGGAATCGCGGCCAGACGTGCTCGAAGTGCCGACATAGACTCCCCTTCCATCATTCCCTGTGATAATGAGAGGGTCACAAGATAGACCCACAGAAACACGCCTTGCGCCTTTTCAACGACATCGCGAATTAGCTCTGAACATTCTTTTTCATATATGATCCGAAGATCTTCAAACGCGCCCACTTTGGCAAACTTTTCGTTCACGTAAAGGCTTATATCATTCCGCGTAAGCTCCTCTAGCCGAAAGTGTGGGCAGTCTCCGAACGCATTTTCGAAGATTGGCCAAGGCCTGCTCGAGACGCATACCTTGATTCCGGAACCGATAGCCAGCGACTTCAAAAACTCAACGAGTTCGCTCTGTTCCGAGAATGAGCCCTCATATTCGTCGAGCCCATCCACAAGAAGAAAAATTCGATGCCTCGCCGCCGCGGCCTGCACCAAATTACGCAAAGCTTCTATCAGTTCCTCATTTGACCAGAATTCTAGCTTGCGAGAACCTAATGAGTAGGCTCGCCATCGCAAAGGGGCTACCTCCTCGATCAGAGAAACGTCTTGATGAAGAAGGTCATATAGCAATGTCCTAAGAAGGCCAGGCAGCGATTTCTGCAAACTTGAGCCTGAGAGCCAGAAGAATGCCGAAGCTCGGAGATGCGGAACCTGCTCGGTCCAACATCTGAGTGCTGTGTCCGTTTGAGGTGCCATGGATAGAAAATGCATCAGCGTAGACTTGCCGGATCCTGGACGGCCAGCGACCCAGAAGATAGGTTGCGATCCCTCTTTAGCTTCCAGCCATTTTGCAAAGTTTGACTCATCACGCATATTTTGCGGACTTTTGTCAAAGATCCAAGCGAATGTATTTGGGTGAGCGGCTCTTGCATCAATCTGAAGTTTCCGGTCTCGGATCTGTGAGAAATGAAGACTGTCCAAGAATAGATCACATATTGCCTTGCTACTGAGCTTTTCGGACACGTTGTTCGAAAGCGTCTGGATGTCGCTCGAATGAGTTTGTATCAAAGTGTTGATCCCACGCGCGAACTTCAAGTCTTGATCATTACCCCGTCGGTCCCGATTCAATTTGACTAATTTGTTCAGGTCGGACTTCAAGTCCTGGCGTGAAATTTCGATCGCTCTAAGTATGTGAGCTTCAGTATCAGAAGTTTTCGCAAAAAGCTTGTCAGAGCTATCTTGCTGCCGTTCGCTAAGTTTTAGACGTCAGCTTCATGTAGATAAATGAATCTCTTCACTCACCTCATTACAACGAGTAGATGTAAAACAAGCTGTTCCTTTTGTGATTTCAATCTTTGCTGCATGCTCTCAAGGCCGTCCTTCTTCCATAAAGCTTTGAATGCTTGCCTGAAGCTCTTGAAAGAATTCTGACCAGGTTGAGCTGTAAATGTGGAAAGCGCATCCTGGAACTCCTTCGAAATCGTCCTACACTCAGCTGTGGTCTGCTGGAGTGCTATTTCGGCACGTGTTAAGTTTGTCCGATTGGACAGCGACCGCAGCGAACTGTCAATACCTTCCTGCAGCTCCTGAAGTCGGCCTATTGCGATGTTGAATTCCTCATGTTCGATGAGCCGCCCCGAGGCACTCTTGTGAAGCTCGCGGCCCTTCGCGAGCACTTTGTAGCCAAAATCTATAAAAGTTATAATGTTGGAAGCAACACCGAGAGCGGTAAGCGGATCAAGGACCATGTTGAGGTTGGGCAGCTGGGCATAACTACTTCATCAAAGGTATATTAGGCTCTGCACTGGACTGACGTGGGTGAAAATCTAGCCTTTGTTCACCGCTGCCGACGGTTCCACGTGATAAGCCCAGGGAGTTGGTATTCTCAATCAGTGTGCTGACACAGTCACCCTATTCCGGCTAAAGCTGCCTATCTGTTCGCAAGGCTGAAACGGGTGCTTGCGCTTGGTCCGGATGTTCAACATAATAATTATTGCACATATCCAGGCGTATGGTACAAAGTCTTTCGTTTGAGCTTTGGTCAAATCGAGGCAGCCCACTGAGGGATGTTACACCCTACAGAGCCGCTCACGGTCATGCTTGTTTGTCAGGGTTCGGTTAACGTCGCCCTCAGCCAGCCGGTGTCTGCGTAATGCAGAGAATGGGAGCACCATTCCTCAACATGCCCATTGTGGAGGAATGACCTCACTGCCCAAACATCTACAGCGGCGATCGAAGTGGCATCGACGTAGCTAGCTAGTGCTGAGACCTCGACTTTCTTACACTAGCAAGACATGATCGAAAAAGCTGAGCCTTGGATATCCAGAAGTCCACAATTACAGATTCGATGCCAAGCCGGAAGCTCCTCGGAAGCCGAATGACTTTATGATCGACCTCAGATTAGAAGCAGCCTCTAGCCGTACTCTAGTGCTTAGAAACCTGTTCGCCGGCATATCATTATTCCATGTTGTTAAAGGCGTATTAGTATTCCTCGGACCGGTCCTCGTATGCAGCGTTCCATGGACACTCCAGGGGCAGGACGACGTCGCCAAGACCCCGTCTCTTGCCGTTTGTGTCGCATTAAAAAGCTCAAATGTTCACGGCAGGCGCCATGCTCTAACTGTGTCGCCAGAAAAGTCACTTGCGAGTTTGACCAAAACCATTCTACGAGGGCGGCCCGAATTCAGCAAGAAGTTGAGCCCTCAAATGCCGCCATTCTTTCGAGACTCCAACGACTTGAGGATATGATTATGCGCATGAATCAGGGCTTGCCGTGTACCCCTGATTCCTCAGCTTCGCGCAGGACTGGAGTTGATTCGGCACCTGCCGCATTGACACCGGTCGAACAATCCCATCAGATCGAGTCCCTGAAGCTGTCCAGCATTGGCACTCAGGAGCCCAGCCGTTTCCCAGCAATTTCCTTCCGCTGGGTTTTTGAGGCCGTGCCACTTGAAGCCATCTGGAAGCATGCGCAAACGCTGTTGGACTTCCCTGATGCGACACCCATTCCGTGTCACAAGATCCTCCTTCCAACCTATGCCGAGGCTTGTACTCTTTTCGAACAGTATGCGCGCCACTTATGCCACTTTCATCACATTATTCACCTCCCGACTTTGCGCAAGACCATGGAGAAGTTCTACACCAATATATCTCGAACAGAAAGCATTGAAACCGATCATGCTGCGTTATTGCTGGCTATTTTCGCAACCGTAATGGCCTATGCAAAGCCGAGCGGTCCTGAATTTACTCGGCTGGAAACAGGTCCTGACCGCAACGGCGCGTTTATGTTATTCTTCCGATCTGCTTTAGACCTTCTCGACCATTCCAGGCGCATGTTGCCAGGGTCCTTGGAAATCGTGCAGACTGCCGTCATCATGGTCTTCCTCGACTATAACCTAGAAGGGTTCACCTCTCGATCACGGGCCGTCCACGCACAAGCTCTTCACACCGCAAAAGAATTGTCCATGCATCGGCTGGACTGCCCGTCTGAAATAAGGAAGCGTGAGGGCGAGTCGACCTTGGAGAAGCTCATCGACACGGAGATGAGACGGAGGGTCTGGTGGCATATTGTCGCCACCGACTGGATGGTATCTCTCGCCGGGACCGCGCAAGAAGGCACATATAGCGCTCACCCTTCGCAGATGAGGGTCAGGCTCCCTCGAAATATTGAGGATGAAGTTCTTGACCGAGGCAATACCACTGAAGATCTTCCACTCACGCAGCCAACGTCCATGTGCTACCCTTTGCACCGAGTCAGACTCGGGGAACTCAGCCGAAGTGTCATCGACATGTGCAGATTCGGCATCCGGGACGCGACCGAGCACGACTACGGGCAGGTCATGCTTCTCGATGAACGAATCCAGCATTTCCTGGACGACTTGCCCGCGTTTTTCAAGTTAGATGAGCACAGTCGACAGAAAAGCCTGTACATCCTAGAACTGTATCCATTCATCGCTATCCAGAGATACATCCTCAACGTCGGCGCCCAGAGCATCCGCTGCAAATTACACCAGCCGTTCTTGGTCAGGAGCAACCGTAAAGCCCAATACGCCGCGTCCGTCGACAAATGTCTATCCGCGGCCAAGGAGGTGGTGCACCTCAACAAAGCACTGCGCGACGACGACGGGTCGTACATTCCGCGCCAAGTAAAGTTCAACGGCGGCCTGCTGGTCCAGATGTTCCTAGCCACGGCGGTGCTCGTAATGGACCTGTGCTTCAACCACATCAACGGCGGCGAGGAGGCGCCGAGTCTCGAAGCCGTCAGCGCCATCCGCATGCTCGAGGAGACAAGAGCCGAATCATCGACCATCCATAATTTTCTGGACACGCTCACGGACGTGCTGGCGAAGCACCACATCCGTCTCAAGCGGGATCTGCAGGGCCAGGCAGTAAACATCGACAACACTGCTACTACTACTGCTCACGAAGGCGGCGCGTTGTCAAGCTCTAATGCGGAGACCTGCTACCCTACAAATGACCCGCCGCCCGCCACAACCGCAACAACAACCCAGATCCTCCACAATGCATCCCAGACAGTTTCTCTGGGCTTTGAAGATTCCTGGCAAGACGACACGTACGGGGGCGTGAGTAGTGGTGGTAGTGGTGTGGGTGGTGGTCTGGGTGGATTGTCGAGGATGCCTGACTGGGACCAGCTCTTCTCCCAACTTGACGCGTTCATAGCGTGAAAACTCGCGCTCGCTCTCGTAGATTTGAAGCCAGTGTATATGTTCAGTCAGCCCTTCGAGTGGTGGCAACGTACATAATAATAATAATATTAAAGTATCTTCTTGTTCTTCTTCTCCCTTCTCGTTACCTAAACGAAAATCTCAGCGCAAACTCTTATATTATATGCAGTAGTGGTCTCGAGTCTCTTCTGCTTGGCTTCTTACATACTAGTAAGTTGAGGTGGAGATGGAGATGGAGATGGAGATGGAGACGAGGGAACTCTGACGGACTCTGATCTATTACTAGTGATTAACAAGCAATGATTAATGAGTAATGAGTAATGAGTAATGAATAATGATTCCGTTGGCCTGAACAGTTTCAAGATATATAGCTCAGCTAGGTCCCAGCCAGGTCCCAGCTAGGTACTTATGTATTATTATAGCGAACCATGACAAAAAGGATGAGATAGATTCCAAAAAACAAAAAACACAAATGTCGATCATTATTCGTAAATTTAAAGAAAGAGAACGAGAGAAATTGCGCGAAGTAAAATATGAAAGTGGTTTTCCCTCTCTAAAATCATTGAGCTAGATCTATAGATAAAATACATCTAGACTATTATGATATGAAGTAATATTGCATTTTTGATGCACATGCCTGCCTTGCCTTGCCTGATTGATATATGGCATTGCTTTCCTACGGCGTAATAAAGCCCAGCCCAGCCCACTCACTCACTTTTTCAGTTTGGGTTTGGTTTGGTTTTCCCCTCAGTGACATCTCACCTTATTGAGCAACACGCCGATGCCAGCAACAGCAGCACCGCACCCAGAGAACACAATCAGCGAGCCAAACTTGGTCCCGTACGCAAGCACACCACCACTACCCGTCGTGGTGGTGGCGGCAGCGACGGACCCAACATTGAACAGCTCCACGCCGATTAACCCACCGACAATATACCCCACGCCTCTCGCGCCGTTCATCAAGCCGTACAGCAGGCCGGTATTGACGAACTGGTCCCGATCACGGGCCTCGCGCGAGACATGCTTGACGACGCCGCCCCAGGTCGTGGAGTAGCCGCCCGCGAAAAAGCCCCAGATGACGCAGAACAGCGTCAATAGCGTGATGGCCGCAGCGTACGAGGTCGAGGGGACCATGCCCCAGAACAGCAGGGTGGGCAGGGCGGCGCCCATGCAGCTGAGGAAGGTGATGGCGGTGATGGACAGGCGGGCGCCGCCGAAGAGCCGCGAGGGCTCGCCGTCGGAGATGGGGCCGAACCACAGGCTGGCGAGGACGGAGGGCAGGTTCAGCGCGACGAGCATGAGCGCCGCGTTGGACGGGCTGAAGTGTAGCTTGCTCGCGGCGAAGGTGCTGATGTATGTCTGGGGGATGCCGTAGCTGGCGCTGAAGATGATGTTGGCGAGGGCGAAGGCGAGGAACGTCGTGTGCGTTTTGAGGAAGCTCCAGTCGGTGGCGGGGCCGGCGAAGCGGGACGTGATGGAGAAGCTGGGGCGGGAGGAAAGCGGGATGCGCGGCCGGAGGAGGAAGGGCGCGGGTAGGATGGTGGCGAGCGTGATGCCGCTCCAGATGAGGACCGTGGTGCGGTAGCCTGCGTGGGTGAGGAGCGAGGAGAAGATCAGTGGCATGACGACCCCCACGGCGGACTTGACTGCCAGGGTGATGCCGTAGCCGAAGCCCTTGCGCTGGACGAACCACTCGTCGAGGTAGATGGTCGAGCCGCTGTAGACCAGAGTCGCGCCGAACGCTTGCAGGACGCCTTGCGTCACGAGCAGGTGGGACACGTGTGTCGCGAACGCCGAGGCCACGATGCTCGAGACCAGCATCACGGTCCCGAGCACGATGGCGTGTCGGCGCAGACGGGCTGCTCTGTTTCCGAGCATCCCAAAGAGCACCGGCATGCAGAGGTAGATGATGCCGTTCATCGTCGTCCCGATAACACCGACGCTCGAGATGTTTCCCGTCAGTTGCAGTTTGCGGTCCGGATTGGTGTAGTATTCTTGGAACACACCATAGGACATGGGGAACCCTAAATAAATCACAGGGGTCAGCAGCGAGGATTCGGGTATTTTCGTTGAGATGGAAGGAAAAAGGAAAACCTGAGCAATTATTTGTCTGTTTTTCCTCAATGAAAAATGAAATCAGAAGCTCAATCAATCCCCGGCAGGACTACTAGATTCATACATACCCCAGACAGGCAGCTGCATCAGACAGCATGCAGCCAAATTCATGTGAGCCAGACGACCGCCGTCCACTGGAGGCAGTTGTTGCTGCGAAGATGCTGCGAGGGAGAGAGTTCTCCCATCATCAGCTTCGGCATCAACCTCGGTACCGGCTTCAGTATGCTCGGATAATGATGACATGTCATGTCTCAACTCGTGTTCATCGTAATGTGTAGTCCCTACCTCGCCCGGAAGACTGGTCCTGGCGCTTGGTGGCATCTTGTCGTGTGGTGTATAGATTGGGTAGGTACGCGTGGATGACCATGTCCTTTTTGCAAAATGTGGACTGTAGCTAACGGCCTCGACGCGACCGCATCTCTCCCTTAATATATAGAGAGGGCTTGTCCCGTGTCTGCATCGCACTGGACATTCCTAAAAAACCTGACTGCCGTGCATTTGTATGGTACGTCAGGAAGACGTCTGATTCGTCCTGGGTTAATGTAAGGTTCATCATGAAAAAGGATTTGCAAAAGTCCCTCGGACAAGAGCGCCAAGCATGGTCGCTATGAGGCTCACTCACAACGAACGGAATGGTCACCTATTTTGAGATGCCATACAATAGGAAACTGTAACGTGATGTACCCCTCAAGGACAGCGCTTTGTAGAATATGCTGAGAGAACGGCCATGAGCAGCGTCGGCCCGGTCGACGTCAATCGGAGAGCAGCGAGACGACCAGCACCGCCGTCGACATTATTTCAAAACTACATACGTGACTATACAATTCAGCATGCGTGCTGAGGCGACCCATGGTAAAGTGAAAATATTAGATATGAAGGGTATAGTGTTTGCTCGTGTGGCCAAGGTACCAGCTCTAGCAGATTTGATACAGGGTTCATCAGACACCGTATCTGACAAGTGTACATCTGCCCAAGTAGGTGCTTGCTTACTTTGCAACGCCCTGAAGCCGCCGTTGTTGACCAACAGCATGTGGCGCCTCCGAATGTGATCATAAAGTCGTTCCCGTGCCTAGCTTATTATGTTGCTGTACAGGCGCCCACCCAAATCTTTTTATGTACACCTTGCCCATGTAAAACGGAAGTAGCAGATAAATAAGGGCCGGCCCCAGATGGAGTCGGGTTGAGACTCTTCCTGGGGCAGAACGACATGTCGTTCAGGCCGAAGGAGGCCGCGACGCGTGGTGTGGAGTTGAGCATGAAGTATGCGAGGGCGCAGTCGAGAGCTCAAGCTCAGCCGAGAGCTCGGCCTGCGCGCCCGCATCACAGTATGGCCTCGTCAGCAGACCTTCCAGCGGGTTCAGCTCCTAGCCAGATCGTTGCATGCCCGCCTGCATGCCTCCATTGGGCATCGCCATACCGTAGGGATTCATCTGCTGGTGAGCAAAGGCCGCATTCGGATCTTGCATGCCCGCGAGGAACTGGCCTATACCCTGGGCATGGCCCACAGGACAATCTTTATGTTGGATTAGTAAGTTGCGCAAGTTGCGGATCTCGTCATGCAGCGTGGCAACCTGCGTGTTGAGGGAGTCATTCTCAGCCGAGTACATCTCGACCTTGGCCTGGAGGTTGGCGAGCCACTGTTTCTTTCGTTGTCGACATTTGAGGGCAGCAACCCTGTTGGAGTTAGATGATTGGCTGGTCAGAGAGGGCGGCATCATGTACATACCTATTTCGTTCCAGGAAGTTCCGTCGTTTTTCCTCGTCCGTCATCTTCTTGTTGCCGGACTTGCCATTCTTCATGTCATCCATACCGTCGTCGTCGTCGTCGTCATCACTGTCGTCCTCGTTCTCAGCGTCAGGGTCTAGGGCCGGGTCAACATTGACTGCGCCCGAATTTGACTTCTGGCGCTTGTTGGGGCCTTTGGTGTTGGCTTCTGATTTCCGCCGGCCATTGGCAGGCTGCGACTTGGCCCCTTTCTTGCCACGCGAGTTTGACTTGGAGTCGTCATCGTCCGGGCTATCTGCATTGTCGGCAGATGCGTTGGATGTCCGTTGCTGACCCTGGCTTCGGGTCTGCATCTGCTGCTGTTGCTGGTTGGTGGAGTTGTTGGTGTTGTTCTGCGCGAACTGGTTGGGCTGGCCGCCCTTGGCGAGCATGAACAGGCCGTTGGCAGCATCGGTAGCGTCGTGTTGCGCGTCCATGTTGCCGTTCTGAGCTGACTGGTCCTGTGGGTTTGACGTGACCGTGTATTTATTGCGCGCAGCCGCGTTCATCGCAGTGCGGTGGAAATCTAGGGTGCCGGGGGTTGCGCCTCCGCTCTGCAGAGAGTTGAAGATGGCTTGAGAGTTGGGACTCGCGGCAGGAAACATAGACCCCCCGCCACCGGGGGTAAGACCTGTCCTTAACGATGATTCGTTGGGGGTGGGAAAGCCACGCGAGATGTTGCCAAAGTAATCACCACCGCCGGCGGGACCTTCCAGCATTGCAGGGCTCAGCGGCCCAGCTCTCAAGCCCTGATTCCAGCTGTAGCTCGAGGTGTTGTTTGCGCCAGGGATGGCCGGAGACTCGAGGGCCGCGACAGGAGGCAGGAGGGTCTTGCCGGGGGTCTCAGACGACGGGGCTCCAAAGGACTGCTCAAAGGGATTGAATTCGCTGTTGTTGTTGTGTACGGATGAGAAATAGTCGGGTGTCTGGGCCGGGTTCGAGGCGGCAGGTTTGGGAGGCGGCGCCAAAGGTTCAGTCACCTGGGTCGATTTGGGGTCTTCACCCGCCGACGTGTTCTGCGCGTCTGTCAAGCAAGGTCAGTACATGGAATGGCATTGGCACCAGGTCGACAGCAGGTAGCACAGAAGAGATGGCAGCACGCGAACGAGGTGACGAGGAGCAATGGCATACCGACGGCGGCTGGTTTGGTTTGAGTTGGTGATGCTTTCTTCGAGTCTGAAGATGGGGAATTAGTGGCCGGCAGCGGTGGCAGCGGTGGCATTGGATCAGCGAGTGACATCGACGGCGAGATGCGAGTCGACAACCAGTATCACGAGTTCGAGCCAACCCCCATGTGGATATGTGGATGGACAAGAGTATGATGTAGACGATAAGATGATGAAATGTGATGTCACCTTGCACGAGGTGCGAGGTGAAGGGGGAGGTCGATGGACGATGATGGTGCTTGGGACGGGGCCTCATGGGCTCATGGGCCCACGGGGTTGGCAACGGGCAACTTGGAAAGGGCAAACGGGCAGTGGCAGAGCCAAGGGAAAGCCAAAGCGGCCGAGCTACGTACCGGTGCCAGTGCTAGTCGTGGATTCCTGTTTAACTGCCTTGGACTCGGCCATGTTTTCTTGCAGCGTCGGTGCTAGGACAGCGACGGACATGGCACGCAACGCGGGTCAGGTACGGTGCCAGTCTGCCAGATGTGTGGTGAACAAAAAGAGAAAAAAGTGACGTAGAAAGAGAAGAGTGACGTACGAGGTGTGCAGAGGCTGGCAGTGTTAATAAAGCAGATTTGGGCCGCACACCCAACAGCCGGATCACGGACGATGGTGCGGCAGGCCTCCTCAGCCAGCGCACTAGGACGAAGTCGTAGGGAGGCGAAAAAGGAGGCCCACTCCTCATCGGTGAGTGGAGAGGACCACGGAGAGCACGGCAATCGACTGGACCAAGCGCAATCTCACATTCCACCTCTCACACTACCGCCACTACTGCTACGAGCGGGCAGCTAGATCGGAGATTGATTGCCTCTGCTCTCATCGCCCTGCGACCTTCAATCATCCAGCAAGGCCCAGCTAAGCTCGCCTCCCGTTCTACCCTACGAGAGCAACAGCTTTGCCATTCTTTAGTAGGGGTCGTAAAAGGACAGGTCTGCTCGTACCTGTCGTACCTGCTCGTACCTGGTAAGCACGTTCGGAAGATGATTGCGGCTGACAAATTGTCAATTGGTCAATCGGGTTCGGTGTGCATTGTTCGTTCCCCTCTTGAGCCGAGACATGAATCTACAGTAGCATACTTCATCCGGTTTTACAGATCTGGATATGCTGTTCACCGTGCTGCTGCTACTACTGCTGCTGCGCACTGGCGCCCTGACACACGTTCAATTTTTCGTGCATGATCCTAAAAGAGAAGGAGCATTGATATGATTGGAAGTACGAAGAAGGAGCGACACGCGGCGCTCGCTGATTTTCTTACGGCACCGACCGCGACAGGCAGCACGGGAAATTGATGACGTTGCCTCCCATTCGTCTTGCGAGGGCATCCGTCGAGGCGTTGAGCACGCCGCACGTTAAAGCACAATCGAGATTTAACATCGCACACAAACTTTTTCTCTCGTAGTAACTCGCACGGTCACGGTGTCGATGCATGTCGCAGGTGCTGGTGAGGAGAAATCGGTTCTCTATTAGCACTGGGGTGCCCTAGCACGGTGGGTGGACTGACAGGAAACAGGCTCTGACGCAATCAACTTGGAGGGCGTGGAGGGTTGATCTAAACCTTATCCGCTCCACTAGACTCCACTCGCGCTCATCTGTTCACCAATGTCTGGCCATCGCAACATTTTTCTAGGTAAATACTTCCACTGCATGCATGACCTTGCTGCGAGTCAAACACGCGGTCTGGATACATACGCGGCCACTGATGCTTCGAGATGCAGCCCACATCTCGTGGACGAGCCTGAGGTGGATAGTAAATTCTCTGAGCTTTTCTCACATCCCAGCACTCGCACGTGTCTGCGTGCTTCTCAAGCCATTACCGTGCGTGCCGTGCAAACAATTCCAGCCAGTGACACGTCGGCACACGCGTCCCAATCCCATCTCAACGAGGCCGACACACATGGACCAGCGCCAAACATGTCGCTGCCATGGAGCAGGAAAGTAGCCGCTTCCAAAGCAACGTGAGACACAACCGACTCTGCTCCTTCGATGCCCGTGTATTTGAACCACCCAACCAACAAAATGTTTGTTACGTTCTATTCTCTTCTCCCTCTCTAGAAATGCCCTAGCCGAGTTTGGAGAACGCCGGTGCCCAGAATGTATAGATTGATAGATTGATAGATTGAGAGATGCATCGATTGACGGCGTGATCCAGCGTCGCTGCGTGAACCCCCAACACAACACCATGCCATGAAGACGATTGTCCGGCCTCGCGATGAGATGACTTGGTCGGCAATTACTTGTAAAAGTCAAATTTGTCCTTCTCTTGTGCGCCTTTCACCTGGCTGGAGTAGGCCTCCTCCAGGTCAGCTTGGATGATATTATAGCGGTTCTTTCGGACAGCCCTCAGGCCGGCCTCCTGCATGATTGCTGCAATGATGGCACCGGAGAGAGGGTCGTTGCGGACAATTAACGAGTCGAGGTCGACTTCCGGCGACAAGGACATCTTTCCCGCGATGGTGGAGAAGATCAGTCGTCGTTCTCGTCGGTCTCGGAGCGACGGAAATTCGATTTTGCGATCAAGTCGACCGGGTCGGAGCAGGGCAGGATCGAGGGTGTCTGCCCGGTTGGTGGCCATGATCACTTTGACATTGCTCGTCTGGTCAAAGCCGTCCATCTGGTTGAGCAGCTCCAGCAGAATGCGCTGCACCTCCCGATCGGCGCCCGTCTGCGCATCGAAGCGCTTGGTGGCTATGGCATCGATCTCGTCAATGAAAATAATGGCGGGTGAGTTCTCTCGGGCCATCCGGAAGACATCGCGCACCATGCGGGGGCCTTCACCCAGGTACTTTTGGACAAACTCGGATCCGACGACTCGGATGAAGCTGGCGGTGGTGCTGTTGGCCACGGCTTTGACCAGCATCGTTTTGCCCGTGCCCGGCGGGCCATAGAGAAGCACGCCCCGAGGCGGGTCGATGCCGATCTGTTTGTACAGGTCAAAGTGTGTCAAAGGCAGTTCCACCGCTTCTCGGATCTCTTGTTTCTGCATGTCTAGTCCACCCACATCCGCGTACGTGACATCTGGCTTTTCATCTTGCCCCAGCATGGCAATCGACGAGTCTGCTTCGGGAGGGAGAATGTCGACCAGAGAGTTGGAGTGCCGATGCAGCGCGACGGATGAGGACGGCTTCAGCTTCTCGCGGTCGAGCGTGGAAAGGATGCGGACGACATAGTTGGAGCCCGTCGACGATTGGACAATGCCCGTGCTGACACCATTAGCCCTGACTGCCACCACGACCTCATCCGCATCAGGAGCACTCACTTTTGATCGATGGCTTCCATGAATTGACCAATCACCAGCGGCACGCTCTGTATCCTCTTGATCTCTTCTTGTGCCCTCACCAGCTCCCGTTTCAACGATCGCTGCTCGTCCTTGATGTATTCCTCCTGTAGTTTGATGTACTCCAGATGTCTCTGCAATCGCTTGAGGGTGGCGTATTCGTCGTTGTTGTCGTTCCCCGAGCCTTCCAAGGAGTCAATGTCCGGGACTGAGTCCGGCCCTGCCATTTTCTTGTGAGGCGCGACCATATTAGCCGGGTTATCGACCAGGACGTCCCCCATCATGCCTTGAAGTTGACGTGAAACTGCGTGGTGTGCGAGGTTGGGATGAGGATTGTCGCGGTTAGGATATTCTGGGGGTTGACTGGATAGATGGACGGAAGATTTGATGCAAGGTCTTGAAGATTGTTCACGTCGTCCTACAACTTCAAGTCGAGTGTCGCCATCCAGCCACGGCGGCCATGGAAGGCATCACGCATTGACGCCGCACCACTCGACGAGGCTGAGCTAGTGTATCACGTGTTAATTATAGCCTTGGCGCTCTCGGCACGCCTACCCTGCTAGATGTGCAAGTGGCGCTGCTAAGACCAATCATAACGCCTACCGTCAAAATCTGCAAAAGCCTGACGAGCCGGATTACATATACGGAGTCACTCCGTCACCAATATAGCACGGCATGTGCCCTGTTGTAGGCTTGATTGTTCATTTGTCGGGGGTGCCAGTAGGTTTCAAAGTCGGTCAATTAATTCTATACAAGCTTGTGACGAACTCGCTGGGAGGTTGGTGTGCTTTGGTGACACAGATTTGAGCGAGTACTCGGTTTCTGTGTCACTCCCAAGATGCCGGGCATCCACTGGTGATTCAACGCACAACACGCTGTAGCTCTGACAAACTATGATTCCTTCGAATGTTGGTCCGGACTGAATGAAGCTCGACTCGAAGACCTGTCACGGAAAGCAATCACCCAGCAGAGTTTCGTGTGATCCCAGGGAGCGAGCGATGGCTCCAGGTTTACTAGCGGTGGCGAATTTTACATTCTTGGTAGAGTGGAGCCTGCTCTTCTGCACACTTCAAGTTCGTAAATGCAACTCGCAACGGCCAGAGACGATGCAGAGCAGCCTTTTCACCCTCCAAACAGTCGGCGGTGGCGTAGGAACAAGACGACATCAAATAGGCAGAAGAAAGCTGTTTTGGGCAGGACGTGGATTTGAGTGCTGGCGCTGGATTCGGGTTGGTGTTCGGAAGCTGCTTCGGATTTGGGGGTTCTGCAGCACGACACGTTGGCATGCAGTCAAACAGGGATCTCCGTGGGCTAATCTAAAATGGCACGATTGTCGGTTTTTTCGTATTGGTAATACCGCGCCTAGATTTGCTGCAGCTCATCCACGGGACTTTGAAACATGCTCTCACACTGCAGAGGCCGTCTCTCATGTCTCCCAAGCTGGCCTCGATGCTGACTTTTGTCGCTGCCGTCGTGTGTGGAAAACGGGGCAGCGCGATCAGTGTTGATGTGGTTGAGATTTCACGTATTGACCAAAAAGTGGGATCAGGAGCGGCCATTGGCTGGGTCAAAAATAGCGAGCAGGACCAGCACAGGCAGAGGAGTCGCCCTCCATTTCCCCTTGTTTTCTTCTCACGTCTTCTGCCTGTGCTAGCAAATTTCAAAACCGTTTTCTGCTGAGCGCTTCTTGCCTGGTCGACAGCTGGGTACTTGTACCTTTCGTTTTCTGCTTAGCCTCTCTCCCCACTTTTTCCATCTGGTGTGCACCTGCTCCCAGCCTGTGCCACGTCCCAACTTGGTCTGGGTCGGGCCTTTGTTACGTGTGGGAGCGTGGTATCTCTTGGATCTGGGCTAATCAACCCATCCACGAGCCAGCCAGTGCCGTAAGTGAGCTAGTTACCGATTTCCATCTCCCATCCCTCATTTCGGCCTCACCTTCCGAACGGCCCCAGTCCGTGTGGTCCGTCTGGCAAGCGGAATCATGGTTGGTGGAGTCACGCTGGCACTTCCTGAGCCCATCCTCGTGAGTCGCTCATCAGGGCTCAGTCAGGCACATGGCCGGCGACGGCCAAAGAGTTTAGCACCCAACCCAACCTACCGTGACCACGCAAACCGAAAACCCACCACTAGCGCCTCTGCCGTCGTGCCTCTCGGCGTTGACCTACACGTTGATGCGAGTTCAGTGCTACGCACTCGATGAAAGTCCTTTGTCTTCGCAGAGAATGGGCCGAGCATTTGCTGACCAAGCCATGGCCAGGTTCGCGCTGGGACGCTCAGGTGCCCCCGAAAGTTGGCGGTGCGCTAAGCTGTTTTGGACACGGGCAGCCCCATTGCCACCGGCTCGACAGGCTCTCGTCCGCCTGAGACGTTCGCAAGTTGCACCTCGACACACTGTACTCTAATCTGGCAGTCATCGGTTCGCACATCGAAATCGCTCTGACACGTCCGTCCACTAACCTGTACAAGCCCGGTAAGCAATCCTGCCTGCCTTGACTTTTGTTTGTTTTTGTTCTTGCCTCGCCGCATCACATGCACGGGCGTCCAATGCCCTACACAGGTGCTGGTGCAGGTGCGCTTGCGGTTGCCGTCGCTCCTTCTCCCGTGCACTCGACGCGTCTCACCACCAGCGCACTTCATCGGCTTCCTCCTTGCGCCGACGTGGCCCTTCTCATCACCCTTTGCACCCCTCACCCTCTGCTCTGTCCGACGTGACTGATGGGGATGGTCGTTGCCGGCGGCCGTTGATGAAATCCACCTCGCTCGAGTCCATGATTGATGGTTTTGATGCCGTTGAAGGTCCTTGGTCGAGGTCAATGCTAATCAACATGCGCGACAGCAACAGATGGATGACGAACATTCTGCGCCGAGCTCGACATGAACCATTGGCTCAACGACAGCAGTAACATCTCGAACGGTCATGCTGCCCTCGGTCCGACGCCCGACCTCCCAATGTCCTTCCCTCACCAGCCGCAGACGATCAATCCTGCGCAGTTCCAGGCCGGGCCCTTCCTCAATGGCGCCACTCGCACGGCCTCGCCGGCCCTGCACCAATCCATGTACCAGACGAACCAGGTGATCCCGTTGAAGCGACCAAGAGATGACAGTATGGGCACATCTCCAAGGCCGTCGCACAACCCGCCGCCCAGCTCGGGCCCGCGATCTCAGACTCCTGGCCAAGCGCCTTTTGCCGGCTTCAACCCTCAAGCCAATGGCGGCGCCGGCGCCCCCTTCACCAGTGCTCCCACCCCGTTCCAGCATCTGCAGACCTCCAACAACGCGACACCATCGCCGACCATGCAACAGATGGGCTTCGCGCCGGGCGCTGCCGCTCAACGAGTGTCGACCGCCTCCCCGAGTCCCTTTTCACCACAACACAACCTGCCCAGTGCGTCCCCGGGAATGCCGGAGAGTGCGAGTCGCGGCGGGACTCCTCACGATGCGCCTCCCAATTTCATGCAAAACTCGGCCAACCCGGCGTTCAACCCACAACACTTCAACCAGGGCATGATGGGTCAGATGGGACAGATGGGACAGATGAACCAGATGAATCAGATGAACCAAATGGGTCAGATGGGCCAGATGGGCATGAACCAGATGAACATGAGTCAATCGCAGATGCAGCAGTTGAATCCGACCCAGGCCTACCAGAGACAACTTCAACAAATGGCACAGCGGCAAGCGCCCAACGGCATGGCCTCGGGCTCCCACCCTCAAATGGGTGCGCAGCCTGGCTCGCAAGAATCAACTCCGCAGCCGAGAGTGTCAAATACCCCTCAAGACTTTTTCCGTGGTTTGCAGCAGTTTGCAGCCGCCAAAGGTCGCCCCATCGAACTGAGACCTCACATCTGCGGCCGGCAGGTGGACGCGCTGCGAATCTATCAGGCCGTCATGAAGGGAGGAGGCTCGAACCGCATCTCCAAGCTGGGTCAATGGGCCCTGGTGGCGCAGATGATGCAGACGTTTCCCCCACCACAACTTCAGCAAGCTGGCATGGAGTTGCAGCAATACTGGATGAACAACGTGGCCGCATATGAACAGATGTGGCTCCATCAAAGACAACGCCAGAGCCAGATGGCGTCGCCCACACGCGAGAATCAATCACAAAACAGCACGGCCAACCACCAGAGGGCGCCGTCCGACACCGTG
Organism: Incumbomyces delicatus; assembly: GCA_017655985.1. Taxonomy (NCBI): domain Eukaryota; kingdom Fungi; phylum Ascomycota; class Eurotiomycetes; order Chaetothyriales; family Trichomeriaceae; genus Incumbomyces; species Incumbomyces delicatus. Next base: position 1,629,332 of record JACJVS010000004.1, read on the forward strand.
CAGAGGCAGCTCAATGGCCAGGCCGCAAAGATGGGCCCTCAGCCCAACGGCCTCCCGCCGACGAGGGATCCACCCGCGACCGCGCCGGGCCACCAACGCCAGGACTCATCTCGACAGATAGACCATGCCCAGCTCAACGGGGTGCAAAATGAACCACAGATAGACCAGGCGCCGAAGAGGCCGTCCACGGCCGTGAAAGCGGAGCCAGAAACGGAACCAACCATGCCGGTGCAGAAGCCCATCCAAGATCCCTTTGTGCCCGAGATCATGCCACCGACCCGTTATCACGGCCCGATCGAGGTCGAGGACATGTTTGCGACCGGCCAGAAAATCATCGAGTCCAAGCCGACGGTGCCGAGTATCAGGGAACTGGGCGTGATAGACATCCATGCGCTGACCATGGCCATAAAATCCGGCATGCACGCAGAGACCAGGAATGCATTAGACACCCTGATCACCTTGTCCATTACCTTGTCCAGTGACCCGTCCTTCCAGTTGCAACTGGACCTGTGTGACGACCTCATGGAAACGCTCGTCGACTGTGCCCAAGTCGAGGTCGACTTTCTTGCCGAGCATGCTTCCGAGGTCTCGGACGAAGTGTCGTTGCCGTCCTACGAAGAACTGGTGCGAGCTTCGCACGTGGACGCCAAGACCGTTCAATCGATTCCAGCATTCGGAAGCCTCGACTACGATCTCGACCGAGCAGTCGACCGGCTAATATGTATAACCACCCTGATTCGAAACTTTTCTTTTTACGAGCCCAATTTTGTAGCGCTGGGACAGCCGGAAGTCCTTCAGCTGGTGACACGAGTGATTCAGCATATAGGGACGAAAGATATGCCGCTACGCACGCCACGCAACACCCTCGATTTCATGAAGGACATTGTCATCTACCTCAGCAATCTCTCCTCGTCCATCCATCTTCCGAGCAAGCAAGATGCCCTCTGCCTGTTGCATTTCCTGCTCGCCTTTGCGCCCAACCCGCCTCCGATATCGTCGGCCAATGGTCGGATCGCATTCGCGCCGTACAGTCCTAGCGTACACAAATACCTTCCACCCGCCGTCGACAGCATCGCCAAGCTGTTGGCCCGCGATGAGCCCAACCGGGTGTACTTCAAGGCCATCTTCGCCGCCGACAGTCGAGCATCGATCCCGTACGAGTTGTTAACACGCACCTTTGGCCTCGTCATTGCGCCGGTGCCCCACAGCACCGCTCACTTGCGTACACAGATCGAAACGCGGAAGCCGTTCTTGCTACAAGGTATGCTGGCCGCCGAGATCATCGCCAGCCTGGCTCCTGGCACCGAGAATCCTCTGGCCAAATCGTGGCTTCAGTCCGAAGACTGTTTCGCCGGCAACATCCTCAAAATGGCAAGTGCTCTCAGCGGGCAGTCTACTTCGGCCAACGCCAGCCGACAGCAGCAGCAGAACAACAGAAACATGCCACAGCGAGGGCATGACGATGATCCGTTGGCTCACAGCTCGATAGTCAACCGAGCCATGGCCATACTGCGGATCCTGATCAACAAGAGCCGGACGACGGACGACGAGGGAAACTACAATGCTGATGGAGTGCCTCCTAGTGCAGTCATCAGGAAAGAGACGTTGCTCGGGGCAATGATCCAGGAGAACATTGATGCCAACATGCTCAGGCTGTTCTGTCAGTACGCCGGCATTGACGACTGATCGCAAAGACTGCAAGAAGGCCGACAGATAGAGTGAGGTGGCCGCTTCGGTGCATGGCCGGGGTTCTCGCTATTGGCAGCGTCAGAACCAGCTTGGAAAGACACAAGATAGATATCCGCATCGAATGAATGAATTGTACATGTCCCCAAACTAGCCTTCTTGTATTGGTATCTTCTTTGCAAGTGGACGACCCAGGAGATACTGAGCTCGTGATACGTTTTTATCGGCACGTCTCAGATTTGCAACTAAGCTGCAGGCGCCGGCGTGGTGACTACGAACACACACGGTGGCATCCTTCTCCTCTAGCCAACCCCTTTTTCAACCACGCCAAATTGCCGTCTCTCTCTCTCTCTCTCTCTCCCCCTCTCCTCTTAGTCTATCTCCGCCCTACACAACGACAATGGGGCGCTCACGAGAGCGTCGCAGTAGCAGACAGTTATGCGTCAGCCAGCCGCCACGAGGTCAGAAGGTCAGGACGCCAGAGGTGAAGAGACGAAAAGGTCAAGAGGCAGAGGTATCGACGCCCACGCTCGCCTCGACTTTCTGCACATAGTCCTTCAGACTACTGTACCCGGGCAACCCGGCCCTGAGCGGATCATCCACACACTCCGGCTTCGTCCCGCCGAGTCCAAAATGCCGCACTGGCCGCCGTCCGGGCCTCTGCTCGACCCGCACGATCGCCGCGATCGCGCTGCCCACTTGCACCGCGAAGCGCCGGTGCCCGATGGCCTGCAGGAGTGCGTTGATCATCCCCCCGTGCGCCGTGATGCTGATGTACCGAGGACCCTGGGCCGTAGTGGCAGTGGCAGTATTTCCAGAGGTGCGGTCTACTAGTGTTGGTTTTCCGGAGGAAGAGGGAGTGGAAGCGGAAGAGGAAGAGGAGGACAGGATGTCATCGAGCAGCAGAGCGGCGCGGTAAACGTGCGCGTCCTCCGGTTCGCGGTGCACGGGGTCCCATAGCTCGTCGTCCTCGGTGAAGCCGTCCTCGATGGCGTAGCTGGGGTACCGCGATGCGATCACGTGCCGCGGAGACCGCCGGTCGCAGGTGTGGATGCCGTTGGTCTCGCGCAGGAACTCCTTGACCGTGGGCTGGAAGGTTGCTGTCGTCAGAGGAAGCGGAAGCGGAAGCACACCGTCGCGGTGCAGTGGTTGGAACGTGAGTTCCGCCGTCTTGCACGCGCGGTGCATCGGGCTGACGTACCATGCTTGCGGCGGCGGCATCTTCTGGTCCGTCAGCTGTGTCCGCCAGAAGTCGGCCTGGTCGCGCGCTTGCCGTTGGCCGAGCTTCGACAGCGCCGCGTCCGCCCAGGTTATGTTGGAGTCCGGGTCCGGGTCGCCCGCCAGCTCCGCCCAGTAGCAGTTCCATGCCGCGGACCCGTAGTACGACTCGGCGAGGTTGTGGTAGCCCTGCCCGTGGCGCGCGAGATAGAGGATGTGGTACGACGTGTTGGCGGGCGCCCGCGCGTTGAGCTGGTCTAGGTGGTGGTTGAAGCGCTGCCAGTCGGTAGGGCCAGCGTTCGTCGTGCCACTCGTACTAGTAATACTGGTACTGCTACTAGTAGCGTCGTCCAGGGGTAAGTTGGAGTTGGAGTTGGAGTTGGAGTTGGAGTCGGAGTCGGAGTCGTATGGCTGAGATATCAGGCCGAAGTTCGTGGTGGTTGGGTTGTAAGTGGCCGGGTTGGTTTCAGGCAACGAAGGGAGAAAGTATGAGCGTGGCGCGGCAAAAGCAAAGTGGACGTCTGTCTGCTGTGCTACCGGCGTAGTCGTGTCTTGGTCGTCGACAGACGCTGAGATTCGGATTTGGTCATGGTCTTGATCTTGGGCCAGAACCTGGCCGACCAGAGAAGACCCGGTCATTGTGCAGAGGAGGAAAAGGAGAACGGGAGCAACGGTGAGGACAAGCACTGTCTGCACTTTGACACGCCCACGCAACCAGTCCGGCCCTGGTCGACGTTGTTGACGTTGATTAATTCCGAACAGCATCGCAGGTGCTTCGCGACGCCGCTAGCACAACACTCATCTTGTCCACAGAACAATGCAAATAAGTCAAGGATAGCAAGAGCCGTGTCTACACCGTAAAAAAACATTTCGCCCGATTCGTGATTGACGTCATTTGATTCGTTCCCTCACGTCCCTCATGCCCCTCGGTGCCCTCCCTGAAAAAGGGGTTTGGTTTTCAGGCAAGCAAAGTTTTGAATCGATACCTCTCCAATCATTATGACCTGGAAGCATCAAATCCAAGGTCTATCAGGAGTTTCCGGTTGTGAATGAGCCCGCTCATTGAAAAAGATCCCATGATCGTTCAGCTCTATCCTGCATTCTACGCGTCAAATGACCATCTTACTCAGAGTCTGTATCCTGAACTCCCTCTTACTCGTCCACATTCCCTTCGGCGCAAGGTCCGGCTCCCCCTCTTTCACATACCCTCGACGCATCCAGTACGCCACATTCGGCGATCCGTCAAGCACCGTCGTCCAAAGCCTGATAGGCAGGCAGCCTCTACGATCTCCAGCAGCGATCAAGACCAGCCGATGAGCTTCCAACTCTGTCATGAGAGCATTGACACAGCGAGTTACCAGCCCTTGCCTCCGATATCTTGCCTCGTTCAATGAAGCACATGTCGAGATTTCCCAGTTCCACGTTGGCGAAGCCATCTTGTTCTCCAGGAGCGCCTCCTTTGCCATCTTCGTAAGTTCACGCTCGTCAACATAGTATTCACTTCCACCTGCTGTCCGACTTTGTGCTCGCTTGTAGAGGGTTATTCGTTTGTCAGCCCACGGCTTCAAACTTGCAACCGCAACGATTTTCCCGTATGTTGCCGATCTGTGGTCTTGAAGAGAGTCGTAGACTTGATTAGCGTTTTGGGACTGGGCTGGCAGGCTGGTATCGAAGCAAAGCGCGATGATTCCGTCTGCTCCTAACTCGTGTGCTAGCTGGTCCTCACTCTCTATTCGCTGCCCTGCATATAGCGCGTCCTCGTCGTCCTCGGCATCGGAATTCGGATGGCCCAAGACACGATATGCGTCATTGATCAGATCATTCAGATCCGGTAGGAAGAGCTTTGCAGGGTGTTCAAGCAATTGGTTCGGTCGGAACACTTGGAACTCAAAACTCGGTTGGCTTGACGCTTCTAATTCCACCGATGATGGAGATGGGTCCAGAGCCCCCGTCTCGACTGTCATATTTCTCCGGTCCCGCTGTGCCTGACGATGTGAGAGTGTAAGTTGTCAATGATCGAAGCCTCTGCGAGGGACCATATTTCAAGTCACCGGCTGGCCGTGAGGATTTGTTATACCAGTGCACTCAAAAAGGACATTGTACCCGCCCACCAGCGCTCAAGTGCGTCTTGGCAACTTCTATCTTTGTCACGTAACCTTTCCCTCGTGTTTGTACCTGATGTTGATGAATGCCCACAACCAAAGGCATGCGTAGCTGCTGGAGATGGAATAAGATGTCAACAATGACTCATGCATCTGGTTGAAGAGGTTTTCGTCCATATATGACGACGCTGCATGCACGGTCAGCTGCAAGGCGAATTATGACGCACGGCAAAAGCTTACCCTGGCCAGTAGTAACATGCCCTTTTGCGCGTGAACTCAACCTTCACCTCCTCGATGAACTTGTTTGTTTCCTCGACAGTCCATTCGAGGCATCTCGTGAAAATGGCAAGACTCAGTCCTGCCATCCCTTCCAACATCGCCACAAGCTGGAAAGAGCCAGCCTCTTTCAATGCAGGATCTTTTGGCCACGTTCCTATCGGCACTTTGAAGGGCTTCACCGTCACATCGACAAAACCAACTTCGCGCATCAAGCTTGAGATTTCGTCAAACTTGACATCGAGATTGCCGCCCATTTTCCGAATACCCAGCTTCAGTAGTGACGTCCACTTCACGATCGCATTGTCCTCAGGAATTTGCCAATGATCGCTTTGGATGGACGTGGTCATTTCCAGGCATTCAAAGTACCCATCTGATGCACAATGCTTGAAAGCTTGTTCGAAATACTTTCTATAATCTTTGATACCGCCCACGAGCATGGTCTTTGAATAGATGAGATCGAAGTGGTTCTCGGGCCACGTCCATTCATCCTCAACATCGTCAATCTCGAACTTGACGTTTTTGGGTACCCATTGTGGTTGGATCGGACTCAGGTCCACCCCGTAGATATCAGTCTGGGGAAATTGCTCTGCCATTTCGATTGCCCATATGCCAGTGCCGGTGCCGAGATCGAGAACACGGACAGGTGATTCCAGAGGTGAATGGAACAACTTTGAGCCTGAAGCAAGAAACATGCATCGGTGCTGCATGTCCATCCGAAACTGTTCAGCTTCGTCATTGGGTGTGAAGTAATCGTTCTCGCCTTGCTTGTAGGCGTGGTACCGTCGGCCATGTTCGTAGCGATGTTCGTAGATTGAGGAGTGAACAGACCTTGTTAGGAGGGAGACATCGTCGTAACTAGAGTATCCCGAGTCCTCTGTTTCGTACTAAGACTTTGTCAACCATGCGTCCTCCCACGCCTCTAGCATTGCACTTACCCCATCGCCGGCTGGTACAGGTGGCGAATTGTGAATGGTCCCGGCATCCATATTCACGAACCTTCTCGCATGAGCTCGTCGATGAGCACTTCTGACGATGCTACCAAGTGGTCAATATAAGGCGTGTGTTGCATGACGAGGGACCAAGTGGAGTGTGAAAAGCTAGGTAGTTCGAGACGACGGTCATAGTCGCGATCCAGACATCCGAGTTTTCGTCGAAGTTCGGGTATCACTGAGCTGACGAGGTCTGTGTTACATTTCAAGGACCTGATTGATCATTCCGTGCGGAATTTGCTGACGCACCACATGGCCAAGTGCCTTGTGCTGTGCATATCGTGACACTAACCTTGTACACACTCGCAATGAGAGGAGCAAATCAGCGTTAGGAGATCCTCTGCAAACAAGGTATGGGGTCGACTTGGTTGTGTGGTCATCGCTCAACGGCACAGGTAGTCCAGCCTCCACCACTTACCTCAAAGAGCTTGGTGCATATGTTATGTGGCTGTCCTCGGCAAGGTGAGAGCGAAAATACTTCCGGTTGATCACAAGGGAAGATGTAGGAGCGATGCCGACATCCAGCAACATGCGTTAGTGCCTTGGTCCACGCAACAACCTGCCACTCATTACCTGCCTTCCCAAGTTAGCGTGATTCGTTACCTACGGATGGGGCGGGACGCCGGATATGTCACTTTGAAGCATCCCGAAACTTTGCACCCCACACGGCTCCTCGAATAGTGGGCTAATTCAAGCAGCGATTTTAATAAATTACAATTTCTTGATTTCCACATAGCTCGGTATCAAAAAGAGCCATATAGACATCATATTCTAATTCTTTCCACATTTCGAAAATCGCAGTGGTGCGGTGATGGTTTAAAACATCGCTCTCTCGAAGCGTTGAGCGGGATTGTAGCTCTAAGGCCTCTCAAACTCCTTAGGCAATTTCTCTCTGTAAACCCAAGCCGATACCCCTCGAGCAAAGAGCTCTGGGAATTGCATATCCCACGCATGCGTTGCCTTCCTTAAGACAATTGCTCCTGACCCATCCTCAGGCCACGGCTCATCCTGGTCAGTCCTCCTGCTCCTTAACGCCTCTGCAGTCCTCTCGATGGTGGGCACGTCATCCCCTTTGGCCCCCGCAATAGATAGAACCCGTACCTTCAACTGATGTACGTGATCCAATGTAAATGACAAGATCCACGGGAACATATCCTGGACCAGCTCCCAAGTGATGTTGTCCCTCATTTCCGCTATCAGTTCGTCACTGAGCATTAAGCCAATTGATGAAGTCTGATACCGGTATAGCCAGGTAGGGAGCCAATGCAGCATAAACGTCATCATATAATAGGTTACTCTTGTCCAGCGAGCCATGAACAACCGTATACCAGCTAGAGGAGCAGCACCTGAGACAAACAGCGAGAGTACGAGGTCAGGATGGTCCAGCGCGAGGCACTGGCCGATGTAGCCGCCCATGGAGACGCCAACGATGTGGGCTTTTCCACCGTGAGCATGCGAACGAATGAGTTGTGCGACATGCGAGGCCGACTTGTCGGTCGTGCCCGGTTTAATGTGGCGTGACGCGGAATGCAACGGGAGGTCGGGGAGGAGGAGGTGGAAGTCAGAGAGGTGCGGAATGACGAGCGCAAACTCGAGACGGCACGTGAAACCTCCGTGGAGAAGGACGACAGTAGTGGACTTCTCTTCATTCCATGAGGTAAATGACAATGACGTGGCGGCTGGGCCTGTTGGTGAAGGTAAGGCCATGACGAAGGACGTGAAGACAGAAAGTCAATGGGCTGGGAATGACGGTGTTTGTCCAGTGACTTGTTTCCCGGAGTTGTATGGGATGGAAACAGTAAATGGGCAGGAGGGATGGCTGGGACGTCGAAAGAAACGTCGCAGTTCTGCAGGGCAAGGCCTTAATACTTGGTAAAAACCAAGGCGACATGGATCCGTACTAAAAATATAACGCACTCAGGCACTCCTTGAATTGACTGGAAAAATAGATGTCTGCTGAGCAGTGAAGAACTTACTTCGCGATTTTATATGAGCTGATAGGCTTGTAAAATCTTTATCTGCCCTCGGTCATCTACATATTTCAAGCTTACTCCGTCGGCTAGAGCCTAAGCACGACGATGAGGACTGCGGTCCGGGTCAGGTTTGGGGGCTGCATGTCCAAAAGCACGATATAAGAATAAAGGTGGGTTTTCTTATTGCATTTGAGTTCTGTGGTCCTAACAGAGGCTCCTATGTGCTAGGTATTTAGATGAGCCAGGAGTCTCGCTCAAAGCGACCACATCTCGGCCGACCAATCAAGCATGTCGGCCGAGCTTCCAAGCGATAAGTCCGCAACGAAAAGCATCAACACCTTCCTCCAGAGGATCTATTTCTCATCGTCTGGTCTCCGTACGCGCTCAGCAGCATTATTCTGGTCCGTTACGGACCAAGCCTCGCCTTGATGGTGATTCTCTTTGAGAGATATAAATATATATACATCAGCAGCGCGACCGCCCGCCATTACAATATGGCTTGCCATCCGCCAATAGGTAAGAGCAAAAGCCAGAAGATCAATCTTGACAACTTTGCTCAAGAAGCTTGTGTGTGTTTTCCAGTTGTTCCCTTTTCCCCAAAAGGTGTTGTGTGTCCGTGAGAACATATATATATCTGTGTGCTTTGAAAACAAGAACAATGTCATCTCCCACCCTCTACCCACATATCCTCCTCCTTGGGGCAACAGGCCGCTTGGGCCGCTTGCTTCTCACCACGGCTCTTAGCAGGGGTTATACGGTGACAGCCTTGGCCCGCAATCCAGCCGCCGTGCTTGAGTCTGTCACCACCAACAACTCCAAGTCCAACAACGATGTGGAAGACGAGGACGACGACCTCCCAGAGTCCCGGTGGAAGGAGAGGACCGAGAAACTCACCGTTATCAAGGGAACCCCAACCTCGCAAGCCGATCTAACAACGGCTCTGCACGCGGCTCTCGGTCTAAACGGGAACAACAGCGACGATAGCAACAACGGCAGCAGCAGCAGCAGCAGGCCTCTCCTAACGATCACCTCCACACTAGGCCAAACACGCGCCTCCGGGAATCCCTGGTCCGCACCAACAAGTCCACCACTGTTCATGGCTCAATCCATCACCGCCCTGCTTGCAGCAATCACGACCTCCCTTCCAGCAGGCTCGCAATCACGTATCGACAGACTGATCATCACATCCATGTTTGGCGCCGGGAACTCCTTCAGCAACCTGCATTTCCTCATCAAGCCGGTCATGAGATACAGCAACATGCGGCAGACGCTGGAGGACCATAACGCGGTTGATGAGCTGGTGAGAACGCAACAACTGCAACGACAAGGGCAAGGGCAAGGGCAAGGGAATAGACACGGGGGTTGGGATGGACATGACAACTACAACGGCAATGGTGTGCTACCGGTACCACTGCGGTATGTGCTGGTGCGACCGGCGATGCTCAAGGCAGAGGGTGAAGCGCTGCCAGTCAGAGCGAGAGGCGAAGAAGGAGAGGGCGAGGGATGGCGGCGGCTGCTGCTGCCGAGTTCAATCACCATGGCAAGTGTGGTGGAGTTTATGCTTGGGGATGCGTCGACGGGGAAGTGGGATGGGAGGGCGGTTGTGGTGAGTAATTAATTAATTAACTGAAAATGCGTGAATCTATATCTAAAGCTGGCCATGGGCCATGACGATATGGATGGCACGCACACGCGCATACACACACATGAGAGACCCGGCTCAAGGTCAGGGCAAAAAAGGATGGCCTGGCGTAGACTATCGAATCATGATCACTTCACTGTCTTGGTTTGGGCTGGGGTTGCACAACGGGTAGAACTTGTTTCCCCCTTTTCCCCCACCCATTCACAGGCACGGTCCATCGTCAAACAGCTACTCAATAGGCTTCGAATTGGCTATCGTTTCCTGCCTCCCGAGACCGTCATTGCCGCCTGAGACTGGTTGAAATGAGATGCTGACTAAGGACTCGCTCCGGGCCAGGGAGCAGCGGTTACGGTTTGTTTCAAGAGACACAGTCGCCGAACGATCGGGGCTGTTGATGCTTTACTCGTATCTGGTCAGTTGACGCTGGGGGGTTCTATTTTGAGAGATGGATGTAGGGATTCTAGATGCTTTTTCTATTTCGCTCGTCCGTGCAGTTTATGTACTTATTGGCTCCTCAGCAACATAATGGAGATAGGCACCTAGCAGTTTGGTACCCTCAATGTAGTTCCTCCTGTCCAACTTCTCGTTGATACTGTGGGCACCGTCGGTACTGCTGCCCATGGGCAATAATAGGACGTTCTTTCCGGTTGCTTGCTCAAAAGTGATGGTCACGGGAATGCTGCCACCTTCGCGGGTCATGTCGGGGGCCACTCCAAAGACCTCGTTGACGGCCTTTGCGGCGGCCTTGAAGTTCCAGTGGAATGGGCTTGCAACCCACCATTTCCCGTCGTGTTGGCAGAAGACGTCCAAGGTATTCTTCGAGCCAAGTTTGGCAAACTCGTCCTTGATGTACTTGAACACCAGCTCGTTGACTTCGTTGCTCTCCATGTCCGGCACGGTTCGAATGGAAAACTTGCCAATGACTTTGGCTGGGATGACGGTTTTGGCTCCAGGCTGGTAGAATGCGCCTTCGACACCATGGATGGAGAGGGAGGGGAAACGCCATCTTGCCATCAGTGTTTCGTCCTTGGTCTCGAAGATGGACGTCTTGCTGCCGATTGACTCGTACAGATTTTCCATGGTGTAGGAAATGTTGGGGTAGAGTTTCTTTTCCTCCTCGGTCACCGGGGCGACCAGGTCATTGATGCCAGGAACCAAGATCCTGCCTTTTTGGTCAACGAGCTTGCCGAGGATGTGCATCAGATCGGTCATGGGTTCTTGGGCTGAACCACCAAAGACACCCGAGTGCAAATCCTGGGCGGGCCCTTTGACCTCGACGGAATAGTAGTTGCAGCCACGTAGACCATAGGTCAGACAAGGTTTCTCGGTGCCGAGCCAGTAGTTGTCGGATATGCAGACGGCGTCGGCGTCTTTGAAGAACTTCTTGGCCTCGGCGTTGATGAAGTCGTCCAGACCCTCGGAACCATATTCTTCCATGCCCTCAAAGCAGCATAATAGATTGACGGGGAAATCAACACCCGCCTTTTGATGGGCTTCGATGGCATTGATCCAGCCCAGGACGGGGCCCTTGTCATCCGTGGACCCGCGGCCAAACATTCTTCCTTTGTCGTCAATGGTGAGATCAAAGGGTTGGGTGGCCCAGCCATCTTCCATCAAGGCCGGCTGGACGTCGTAGTGACCGTAGACCAGAATGGTGCGTTTGTTCTTGTCATTGCCATAGCGGGCGATGACGACGGGTGGCAGGTCGAGGTGCTCTTTGCCCGGTTGCTTTCCCAATGGTCTTTTCTGCACTTCTGCTCCCAGTCGTTCCAGCTCGCTGGCCAGGAAATCACCCATTCGGAAGACATCCTTTCTGTGCTCATCGCTGGCCGAGACGGACGGGATGGCCACGGCAGCTCGTAAGCGTTCTATGAAACTGTCTGCTAGACTGTCTACCCTGCGGACGTCAGCCACGCTATTCTCTTGCCCCGCAGGCTGCTCACTGTTTGAAGTAAGGCTCTAGATTGGGAGCCATTTTGGGGTCTGAAATGAAGCCGTAGTAGGTGCGCTTGATCAGGCGTGGACTGAGACGATGCGGCAGACGTGGGCGCGACCCTTTAACACACCAACTCTGTAGGTTTGCTCGTGGTTGCTGTGCGCATTGAAGAGCTCGAGTGTAAATGGTACGGGAAAACATGCAGATTCAGGCCAGAGTCCGATATCACCGCAACGTCGTAGCATGTGTGTTGTGTGGTTAGTCACGGTTGAAGCAGGAACTCAGAGGATGCGAGGGGCACTCGGGCTTCAAGTTGGGGGCTAATAGGGTAGGCTTAGGCCATAATGTGGGTCTTAGGCTGATAATCAACGCGTTTTAATAGGTATATACCCAGGCGTGCCAGGGAGTTGGAGGTACCTAGGTAGTATGGATCTACAAAAAAGAAAACCATCCGACCATCGCACCAGGAACCTTTTACTGGTGAGCCTACACCACTGCCCCGAGCCATGTGGATCGTGTGGTCTACTACGAGGTAGCATGATCGCAGGTGGGTAAAGCTGGTCATTGACGGTTTTTGAGGCCAAAGATTGAGCAGGTAGAAATTGATTCACTTGGGATACCAACATGGACATGGTGCCTAACCTAGCTGCTTCGTTTCGACAGTCTTATATGTTCCCTTTCCACTCCTCACGCTTCTCGGTACCACTTCTCTCTCCTCAACTTCCGGTCTTCTCGAGCCACCCTTCGTTTCGCTCCCCATGTCGACTTGACGGCTGTCGTGACCTTCTCTTGTAGGGCTTTCTTGCTCGGAGCCAAACCATATGTCGCTGTCGAGACAAACACGACGGAGCAATCAAACTTGAGCGCCAATTTCTTCAATGACCACGTCATGGGATCCTCCGAACGTAAACGTCGCATTTCATCCAAGTCCTTCTCAGTCAGGTGATACCTTTTCGTGTACGGTGGCCGGACGGCCGGTGGTAGCCTCGCTTCCCCGGAGGCGGTGTAAGCCGGAGTATTGGCCAGTAACGGCCTCACGGCAGGTGGCTGTATTGCCCGTCGCTTGTCGTCCTTGGGAAGGAACAAAGCCGGGGTATGATAGACATTCGGCATGCTTGGTGGAGGATTGTAGATGATGTGATCGTGTAACTCGGTCTTGGAAGGGAGGAAGTTGGCATCGGGCTTGATGTTTGACCGCCGTCTATGGCGCTGGTACGACGACTGGTGTCGCTTCGTGGTGGTGTTGAATATCGTGGCACACAGCTTGTAGAATCGAGCTGACGCCGGCGTTGGCCCAGGATGAAAAGTAGCTGGGTTCATCTTGCAGATTGGACACCTTTCTAAGTCGCCCAATCACAGTCTCACAATCTCACAGTCCCACGGTCTCTCCCTCCCTTCCTCTGCAGAATAGCTCGTCGCTCAGCTGAGAGCCAGACAGGAGAGGATTTTGAAAGGGGAGAGATGTTGTCTGCAGGTTTCGCAGACTGCGCAAGACCAGACCAGGCCTGGATTCTAGCTTAGACTTCTTAATCTCTCCACCTCTACAGCTTGACCACTTGGGTAGGAATTGGCACCTTCTCTGGACCGTGACCGTGTTATTTGGTTGATGTCGACAGCTAAGCTTGGTGGCTTGCTCCTTCCTTCGACCAGCGTTCTGCGATGAAAGTGCCGACCTCAAAATTCCGACGCGACCAGGCTGCGCGAGAGCCTTGGCTGAATCAGGTTAGGCAGCAGGCCCTGCAGACGGGCTTCACCGGCACGTGACTCGGTGAAGTGGGAGATCCCGGAGGTCACAGGATACAGCCTTCGAAGCGCTGGGAAGGCTAAATTATGGGGACATGCTCAGGGATGTGATGCTTATTTGGCCAACCTCCGGAGCGCTGCTGCACCATTGCGTCGGCGGGCGTCATGTTTATTCCTTGGTATTACGGCGCACCGTCACCTGGGCACCTGGCACACGGGCATTCGGCACATCACCCAGGGCACCGTCAGGCGCTGCAAGGAGCCTCTAGGGAGGTCGTCGTCCTTGAATTTATTTCCCTTTCGTGCCTTTCAACTATCTTGCCAGTCCACACAGCACATGCAAACCACGGGGCAATCCGCATTCCAACGACACCGTTCCAGTTCCCTGACCGTGCTATTCGTCGGACGAGCGTAACTCGCATTCTCGGCGTTGTCAATCGCTGCTCCCTGCGATCCACATTTCAACGACTTCGAGACTCCGTCCATTGCGCCCGATCCAACCACCTGGTACCTCGTTTCCTATACACTACTATACACCACTCTTGCTTAGCTCCGTACTGCGCACCCGTGCGGAAGATGCTGTGATCGTCACGGCCACCCACAGCTGCCGTCCTCGAGGTATCTACTATTTTTCTTCTAGAGCCTGAGCCCGAGCCCGAGCCAGAGCCAGAAGTGGAAGACTTGCCCAACTGCCACATCTCGATCCTGACCACTGACCCAAAATGGCTGAGCCAACGCCCGCCAGTTTTGGCTCGTTGAATCCCTCGCGCGAGTCCCAAACACCCTTGGTCACTGATCCACTACAGCACCAGCACCAACAGCACCAGCAAGTGCCTACAGATCCCTACTCAGCGACGGAGGAGAGAACACGAAAAAGAGACTTCTTTCGATTTGGGCGGAAGGACGAGGACAAGAAGAAAATAAAGTCTCCTTCGCCACACAGCTCGACTGCGGCCACAGCTGGTCTACGACCGGTTTCACCGCTCGTGAATCTGGACGCTACTCGCTCTCCCGGCTCGCCGTCGAGAAACAGCCCCTATGGAATGGGCATGAGCATGAGGTCCAGCTCGCCCCGGACTCACTCGCCCGCCTCATCCATGATCTTCGAACGAAGTGTGCAAGAAGATGTTGCAATTCCACAGGCCTCGCCGCAGATCCCATCCCATATCATGACAGAAAACCACATTCCTCCCGCGCTAGATGCAACCTCGGAAGCCATCACCGACAAGAAGCTCGATCCGGACAGCGTCGAGATTATTACGCATACAGCCCACCAGCCGGCGGCCATCACCATCACCGAGGGACACCATGACCAGCATGTCAGCCCCGTGCTTTTCGAGGAGAGCATCCTCGCCGCTCATCGCACCGACTCACTCACGGAGTCGGCGACCAATTCCAACTATGCCAACTTGGACTCGGTCGACATCCGACGCTTGAGCTTTATTTCGTTTGCCGACGTCGTGCACGGGGAGCACGACTTCTCCGAGCCCAGGAGGGACTCGGCCGGCATCACCAGCGCTCATCCGATCCACAGCGCGCCTCCTGCTCGGTCGCCGTCTCCCATGCGCTCACCTGTGTCTTCGTCGGCAGCGATGGGCACATCTCCACCGACCAGTGTCTCGCCGTCGAACTACGAGACCAGTCCCCATCGCGGGTCGGGCGACCTCAACATCGAAACCATGCGACAGGCGCTCCGGAGGACAGGGAGTGGAGACTTGAGCGGGGTCAGAAGTGCGCCTCTCAGTGCCGTTGGAAACGACGATGGAGGCGGGCACGAAAGACCATTCAGATGAAAGACGTTCAAATCGAAACATTCCAATTCAAACAAGACATGCAGATGCAGGCATTGCAGGCATTGCAGGCAAGACAGTCAGATGCAAAGATTCAAGTAACGATAGTCCGGTGACGAAGGAGCGATTCGCTACAATCACGAGCCGAATCCGAGTCCTGGTGGACCGGGAAGCTGTTCTGGAGTTGACCATGCTAGATACCAACTACTTGTCATTCCCACCCGTCGACCAAGACACTCAGCCCTCATAGACGCCTCGAGAAGACAGCAACCTGTGCTTAAGCACGTTCAATGGTCAATTATTGGCCGTTGGTTGATGACGATTTTAAATATGCTCAACATGCCTAATTCTTTGTTTCCTCAACTTGAAGGTTGTAACTACGGGGTATTGTACTGCGTCCTCGGCACAGCGTCCCAGGTTGCCTCCACAAGACAGCCAGACGCCGGCAGTTTCTACTGTACCCCTCGAACACGGTACCACCCACTTGCCATGTGACAGTTTTACGCCCTATGATGTGTGATAGCCCACCTGGCACGCCATGCATCTTATCGGCGTATTCAGGCTGATTGTAGATTTTGTGTGCGACCGGTGAATGGAAAGTGAACTTGTTCGACCCATGAAACTGCTGAATACGAAGTAGCAAGCATGTAAACTGTAGATCGAGGCTGGATGACGAAAGTTTGGGAAATCCTCAGGACCAATCACAAGAGTGATGCTGAGTGCTGATGACGCGGTGGCAGATTTTAACCAAGTGCCCAGGTGGTGAGATGTGTGAGATGGACCGTTTCACATGGACGAAAGTGCCCGCAGATTAGTGGAAGTGGCGGCAGAGACGAGTTGCCTTGTCGGCCGTCTGGCTAGCTGGGGAGTCTTTACACGAGTGATTAAACGTAAAGAAAAGTGCTCAAGAGTGTAAGGCTCACTTCTTTACTTTCAAGTTTGGTAGCAGGCTACAGGATCACGTCCCCGCACCACCGCACCATCCGAGTCAGTTGATGGAGTGCCAGGGATCAGACTAAGGCGATGGCCAACCAGTGACAGACGACGATGCTGACCCAGGCCCATAGGCCGTTCGCCATTAGCCATTGATGATCGGCCATTAGCCACTCTGCCACTTGCTCACCGTCCGTCACTTGCCCACCTAGCTATTCCTCCAGAGGCTCTTACGCTCTCTGCCGGACTAGCCCGTACCTTTCCACTCGTGGTTTACCTTACGCACCATTTCCTGCTACCTGCTACCTGCTACCTGCCGACCACACCTCTATCCTGCATTCTCCAAACGACCTCCAACCTAGGTCTTCTTCCTCGCCATCACCTTGCGGTCATCCTGTCGACCGACCGACTTTGTGGGTTGACGGCGTTGAAGCAGTTCAGGCCAGCTGAGCGGCAGTCGATCTTTCTGGACTTCTGATCGCTGAGTTGCTGCGTCGACACCGCTCATTCTGTCTTGGATCATTCTACTTCGTCCTACTTAAAACCGTGGCCACCACTTCCGCCACCACCACCACATCACCAACAACATGAGCGCACCTTATCCCCATCCTGGGCCTGTGGGGCCCGACACTCTGATCACGGTCAAAGTCCTCATTGACGGCCAGAATCGTCGTTTCAAGCTTGCCCTTCGTGATCTCGGGGCCCATGTTCTTCCTCAAAAGGTACGTCTGGCGGTTGCCTGTCCAGCCTTGTCCTGATGCCGACCTCGATGTCGACCTCGACCTTCACACTCCCCCTCGGCCTCGACAAGCTGTATTGTTGCTGACTTGACCCAGCTGCGATTCCTCCTGCAGATCCCCGCCAGCAGCGAGGTCCGATTTGATCGCTACTCCGACTCTGCTGGCGCCTACGTGACGCTCGACTCCAGCAATCCAGCCATCTACAAACAACTCTACCGAGCCGCCAAGGCCAAGCTGAAGCTCCGACTCCGAGCAACTGTGGTCCGAGCACCGGAGAAAGAAGAGCCGTCTGCTGTTGCCGTCGATGCTGTCGAAGACAAAGCCGTCCCGGATGCCAGCAAACGAAACACCTACCTCGAGACCGTGCTGTCAAAGCCGCCGGCCGACCACGTCTACAGCTTCGTCCCCTTCCAGCCAAATCAGCCAAACCAGCCTCAACCCGACCTCGCTCAACCAAAGACAGGGAAACCAGCCGTGCCCATGCTGAGTATGCCGACCCTGCCCACCTTCAACGATTTCGCCGGCACTGCTTTCAGCATCGACTGTAACCACTGCGGAGAATCGGTCCATAATGAGCACTATCATTGCGGCAAGTGTGCTAAGGGTGACTTCGATCTTTGCCCTTCCTGCATTGCCGGTGGCATTACCTGTGAAAACGATGACCACTGGTTGATCAAGAGGACCATCAACGACGGCAAGGTCTACTCCAGCAACACCGAGACTCTCCCACCCAAGAAGATAGCCCAACCGGCGCTGGACACTCGCTCTGCGCCCGTGGCCGAGGAGGACCAGCGAACCTGCAACAGCTGCATTATTCGTGAGTACCGCATCTGCCCCTGCCTAGCCCCCGCCCGCACCAGACCGTCATGCTAACCCCCCACTGCAGAACTCGGCGCGTCGTCGTTCGTCACCTGCCAGCAATGCGCTGACTATGACATCTGCTTCTTCTGCCTCGAGCACGGAGAACACGGACATCATCCGGCCCACACCTTTAGCCCCGTCGAGCCATCCGCCTCAGCCGTCTCTCCCTACATCAAGACGCTCTGTGCCAAAGGACGTGGTCTGAAACACGATGCCTTGTGCGATGGCTGCGATCTTCCCATCGTGGGTGTGCGACACAAGTGCTTGACCTGCCCCGACTTCGACTACTGCTCCACCTGTGTCTCGGTCGCGACCGAGGTGCACCCCGGTCACCGATTTGCGCCCATCTATGAGCAGCTAGGCGTGGTCAACGTCGCCAAGGAACACCACCGTGGCATCTACTGTGATGGTCCACTCTGCAACGCCCGCGCGAGAAAGAGCTACATCCACGGAGACCGCTACAAGTGTGCCGTCTGCCACGACACCGATTTCTGTGCCAATTGCGAGGCCCTCCCCACCAATCCACACAACAAGACTCATCCGCTCATCAAATTGCGCACCCCGGTTCGACAGCTCTCCATCTCCACCACCAACGACCTGGAGAATGGAGCTGGTCCCGTCCTGCTGGGTGACCGGCCCGTGGCGAAGCATGCTGCCACCGAGACGACTCGGTCAAGCTCCACCAACGCCGCCACACAGGTCCAGACGGTGGCCGAGACGACGCCGGTGGAACAGGTGAAGCAGGAGACGACGGAAAAAGTGCCCACTGGGTCCATCGGGGACCTGCAAGCCTGGTTTGAGTGTGACTCGACCCCCGACGGCTCCAGCTTCGCCCCGAACCGACTCGTCAGCCAGTCGTGGACGCTCCGCAACCCCGGTCCAAAGGCGTGGCCGGCGGGCTGTGCGGTGCATTTCATCGGCGGAGACGACATGCGGAACCTGGATGACAAGCACCCATCGTCGGTCAGCTCGATGACCGTGGCCAACCGAAGCAACACGCTGGAGGAACCATTAGAGCCGGGCAAGACGGCCACGTTCACCGTCACCCTCAAGTCACCCTCCCGTGTGGGACGAGCCATCTCGTACTGGCGACTCAAGACGGATGAGGGGCGGCCGTTCGGGCACAAACTGTGGTGTGACATTACGGTGATCAACCAGGCCATGAAGCCCGTCGAAGCACCGACCACGGTTCCCATTGAGGCTCCAGCGGAGCCCAAAGTGGTGCCGGTCGAGGCGGCCGAGAAGAGCCAAGACAGCTCTCAGATGATCTTCCCGAAGCTGGAGAAGGAATCGCCCGAGTCGAGTGTCAACGATATCAAGCACGAGGCTGCGGCGGCCGAGCTCGGTGGCGCGGCCGAAGATCAAGATCTGCTCGACGATTTGGAAAGCATGACGTTGGAGGATGAGAGCACCGAAGACGGGTTCATGACGGACGAAGAGTACGACATCTTGGATGCTGACGACGAGGAAATCTTGGCCGCGACTCAGCGAGCGGCATCCAAGTAAGGGCAGAACGGACCCGGGAGGATAGTGGAGGATACCGGGTATGAGGGTCAGTGGACGACGGACGAATCGATGTGGTCTGGTTCCCTTCTCTGTTGTATCTACCCGGATGAATTGTGGCGTTTTGATTGGCAGGGATGGAGGATGAGGGACATGTTTGCAGAACTGGATGGTTTGTTTTTATTCAACCCAAACTATACAAACTATGCTGTAGCCAACAATCCATGACTATGACCATGACCTTGACCTTGACCTTGACCTTGACCTTGACCATGACGAGTTTTTCCTGATGAAATTTGTGCTACCGCCGTTCTCCTGGCTCTCCAATCTCATCCGCTCCAAATCGTTCAAGTTCCGAGTCCCTTTGTCGATGCAGCCTAAGCCTTGTTCTTGGGAGGAACGACCTGAGGCTATGTGGCTGCCTAGATGTAGCCGGTCAAGGCCGGTCTAGGGCATGGTGGGCTTGGAAGGTTGGTGCTACTCTGCAAATAGAGTAGCGTGGCTCTAAGCTTGCTAATGAGGCTCGGCTGTAGGGCTCGGCTTAGGCTGACCACCCACAATTGGGCTACTATTGTCTGGCCCGGGCTCGCAACCACATCCATGCTGGCCATTTCGTCCACATGCTTCCCAGTCTGTTCATGCACAGATCAGGTTGCTGCTTCATTGACTTCACCGCTTCGCGTTTGTTGTCACTTTCCTCTCGCACCCGAGCCCAAATCCGTGCAAAACACACACACAAAGAACAGCCAGCACGTTCCCTCATGGAAATTTCGACTTGTCCGCACACCAACCTATACTTTGAACAAACCATTCCAACCGGCTGACGTCAACCATTTTGTACTTCCCACAAGTACCAAGTGAAAAAGACCGGCTTCCGACTGAAACAAACGAGCCAAGCTCAGCCTGGACGCGACGTCAATTGCCGGAGCCTGACTACAGCTACAGCTACAACTACGACTACGACAACGACTGGGGCTCGTGAAGCAGCCCCACAATGCCAGACAAAGATCTGCGTCGAGCAGCCCTCGACAAGACCAAAACCGTGTCGCGAAAGGCACAAGCGAAATCCTCCCTCTCATCACCAGGCCACAGTCAGCCTGGTTCGGCTCGAGCTTCTCGAACAGCGTCGCGCATCGCCAGCCGAGATGTCTCCGATGACGAAGACGAGCGGAGTGGCAATCTCAGCGACGACACCAACCAGAGCATCAACTCGATCGATGCCTTTCTCGAGAGCGACGAGTTCGCCGAAACCAACCTCGAGGCCCTCAAGTCCAGCCTCTCCACCACCATTGATGAGATCATCGAGCGCAAAGGCAGCAGTGTGCACGGCCGAGAAGACGCGCTGGATCGCTACACCCGCATTCTGGCCAGCCATCATTTTGGCGACGTCTTGTACGGCCGCGTCGACGCCATCCTGGCCGCCTTGGTCCGGAGCATCAAGTCGGCCGCCTCACAGAAAGAAACCATTCTGGCCCTGCGTGCATTGTCTTTGACCTCCATCTCCTTTGAAAATGCCACCCTGTATGAGACGGTGGCGCCGCTCGTCAAGCGAACCCTCTCGGATAGTCAGGACAACGCCACCAAGGCAGCGGCCATATACTGCTTGGGCGCCTGCCTAAGCTTCGGCGGAGCGGGCGATGATGAGATTGCAGAGACCTGCACCCTCCTGCTCGAGGTCGTTCAGAGCGATGGATCCTTTATCGGCGCCGACGACAGCGTCGACGTCGTGGCCGCCTCGCTCCGGACCTACAGCTTTCTCGTCACCCAGCTGGATGATGTCGAGGACGAGTCAGAAGATGCGGTCGACGCTTTTCTCGAACAACTCAATTCGGGCGATGTCAGTGTGCAGATTGCCGCCGGGGAGGCCATCGCCCTGCTGTTCGAGAAGAGCTACACCGCGAGAGAGGATGATGAAACTCTCTCAGACGTCGACGACGAAGAGGAAGACAGTGGCGACTCGGACGGCCCACGTCGTGGCGACAAGAGCCTGGTCAAGAGATACAACGCCTACCACAACCCCAGCGAGGTCCTCGAAAAGGTCTCCGCCCTGGCCGGTCTCAGCAC
The DNA here is from genome assembly GCA_017655985.1 of Incumbomyces delicatus. NCBI lineage: Eukaryota > Fungi > Ascomycota > Eurotiomycetes > Chaetothyriales > Trichomeriaceae > Incumbomyces > Incumbomyces delicatus. Next base: position 1,650,791 of record JACJVS010000004.1, read on the forward strand.
CAAAGGTTTGAATCGACAAGACAAGAAGAAATTACACCAGGCGTTTGCCAGCATTGTGATTACCATCGAAAACCCGCGAGCCGGTCTCCAGACGAACAACTCGTCGAAAATGGTCGTGCGCATTCAACGCGAGGGAGAAATCAGAGTCGACAAGTGGTGGAAATTGATGCGCCTCAACGCCCTGAGGCGGCTGCTGGGAGGCGGATTCGTCAATCACTATTTTGAGGGAAACAAGCAGGTCCTCGATGCCTTGCCGGTGCTGATTAGGGGGACCGGGCCCGGCGGGACGTTGAGTCCCAGGAGGACGCCACGGAGACCAGGCGACAAGTACAGGGACTCACGGAGATTTGTAGGTACCGAGGCAGCATAGAAAGGATGTCCTTCTTCCTCTCTGCTCCTAGCTCTGGCGTTGTCGTACTTCTGCGGCCTGGATTGCGCACGTCTGGAGAGAGTGGAATTTATCTTTGCATATTAGGAGTGCATTACTTGCCGGACTAGTGGTTTAACTGTGTGGGGAATACAAAAGCGGTTTCTTTCTGACAGTCGATCGTCTCGTAAGCGGCTCGGCCCGCTCGCTATTGATGAAACTTATCCACTTTCTACTTCCACCCATTAATACAATTGCTGCCAGGTCTATGTGCGAAGTGTTTCGTAGTCTGAGTCGTAATATGAAGTCCCTCGTCGAGTTTGAAAATATGTGAGCCTCTCTCTATTCCCGGCCCTCCTCTCCTCTCCTCGAACCGGTGTGGTTGAGGTTTGAGTTTTAAGCAAGAGGGGCTATTTAATAGTATCAGCTCCCATCCCATCACTTGTGCTTTTTAAGGGAACAGGATTGAATCATTCAAGTGCATTGCATTGCATTACATGCGTAGGTCTCTGCATTCTACCGTGCCTCCTAGGTCTTTTGCAATTGGTCCGCCTCTTCGAACCAATCAACTACTCATTCAACCCATGTCTTGCTTACTCTTCAAGTTCTGCCTACCCAGATCACTGCAGCGTTATTCGGACCTCCTCCTCCCTCCACCTCCACCTTTGACGTTCCTTTTCCTTCCCAAAAAGCAGTTGCGTTCCCTCGAAACCCACTTTCGGTTTCTTGAAGCTATTGGTTGCCACAGTGAAAACAAAACGGCAAGTAAGCACCTACTAACACAAGCTGGCAAGCTGGCAAGCTGGTAGCATTTGGCCTGAGCAAAACATCGACTGGATGGACACGATTAGCAGGGCACATCACATGGCGTGGGAGTTACGAATGCAGGAGACTGGGTTGGTGTGAGCTGCATATATACAACGTATACATCGACACTGGCTAGAGGAGACCTGTCTCGCCCTGCTTTCTTTCTGAATAGTAATCACGATAATATGATAATCAGGATGATGATAGGTCATGGGTAAGGTAGGTAGGTAGGTAGCTAGGTGGGTCTCTTGATACCCCATGCATAGACTTACTTGTTCATAGCTAATTTAAAATATCTACAACAACACAAAGACAAGACTATATTAGCTGTATACCGCGGCCTCACGATGGCCCAATTAGGGAAGGCCTATGATTCGAACCAGTGCTTCGAATTACTGAATATATGTGATCAGAATCAAGCATGATTCGAGTCTTGCAAGCCTTAATTCAAACAGTAGATGCTGAATCCTGGATACTGGATATACGATCCTACACCTTTCGAGTCACTTCAAACTACACCAGTACTCCAAGTACTCGATAGGTAGTAGATTCAAGGTTCTACGTGTTCCCGAGACCGAGACCAAAAGCCAAAGTGAGGGTAAGGGTGAGAGTGAAGCCCGCAAATATCCTGCACTTTTACCTGCGCACATGCACATACACATACCACAGCAACCAAAAGTATCCCATAAATACAGTCACGACATCCCCGGCGCTTCATGGTGCAATTGGTTAGCACATCACCAGCCAGAGCCGCAGGTTGAACAGAATTCCTCTTCCAATTCATAAGAGGGGAGTAAGATATGCTAGGTAGCTTGGCATTGCTGATGGCATTCGGCTGTGTTTCGTTTGCTCGCTTGCCTGGTGGTCCTTACAATTTGATCTCCTCGAGTTGGTTGTGCGGTTCAAAAATGTTCGGATTTGATGCTCTCTCGAGGTGAAAAAGGTCCCTGGTTCGCTCCAGGTTGAAGCTGAAGCTGGGGATAAATTATAACAGAAAGAATATATATACAAGAAAGATTTTATATGTATATATATATATATATATATATGCTAAGGATGTACGCCCTAAGGATTACACTCTAAGGATATATACGTCAGTGACTTTTTTTTACTCTTTGCCTTTTTTTGACTTTAACTTACTCACTCCCCTTCGCCTCTCCCTACTCCTTAACGCTCTTTCTTGTCTACCTGCGTTTCGGCCACAGGCAAATAGACGAATAACCTCGCGTGGGAAAATGGATCACGAAGCCACCTGTGCTTGCATTAAGAAGTCGTCAAAAACCAGCTCTTCCGCAACGGGCCTCTCCTCTGGCATCCAGCGCAACGTCCTCCGCAAGAACTGTAAAAGAAGGGCTTGGTCATCACCACTAAGCCACCGTTCGCGAGTTTCGAAAGACTGGCATAGAATCGGGGTGGAGGCTTTCCAGTTTCCTACCACGAGAGAAGCAAGAGGTTAACAACAGACGACCGGCTTAGCATGCATGACTTGGATTGCGGTACCTTGACTATCCCAGAACTGTTCAGACCTTTTGCTCCGTTTGAGAAATTCTGGAGGTGGCGGGCCCAACAGAGACACCATCTCTGCAAGATGCTGTTCATCATCTAGCCTTCGGTTTTTCTTTGCGAAGAACAAGTTACCACCTTCGAGAAGGTCCCATGTCTAGAACTCAACAAGATTAGCCTCAAATCATCTAGGCGTGGGACGCCATGGGCTGATAGGTACGTCTGATCTTGACTTCGATTATAGTTTGTGTTTTTCTTGGCTGAAAGGTGCACTTACCATGACGCCGACTGCCCAAATATCCACCTTGGAATCCCAATCCATTTCCAAGATTACCTCTGGGGCGCGGTAAATGCCGGGCATAATATCGCCTCTGTGCTTAATTTTGCCGACCCTAGCCTCACCAAGATCACAGAGGATTGGTGGACCAGTAGTAAAAGGCATCGGTCGCGAGTTGTATATCGTACGATCGTTAAGGACTTTCCGAGCAATTGGCTGTTCTATTTCACCTCGCTCCATCTGTGGAAGGATTGAGTCGTCCTGTATACTCTGGAGCACGTTATTCGGCGAAATATCTGCGAGCGCCTGGGTTAGCCTGCCCTGAGCAGATAAACTGTGGTCTTTTTGTTGTCCGCCACACACCTGTATGAACGACATCGCATCGGTGCAGATAATCCAACGCGATTAGTATGTACTGGACACTCCTTTGAGTGAGATCCTTTGAAACCCTGTTTTGAGGGGGTAATTTGAGCAGCTCGGTGAAATTCATCCCATGTGGTTGATAAAGCAGGCATTCGTGATTTCCATTAGGCCCAGTAATTTCAAAGGAAGCGAGAACTTTGCGGACCATGTTCTTCCCGGCATGTTGAATTGCAAAACTCTTCAAGTGGTTGGACACGGCGATTTCACGATCGTTATTCTGGTTCCGATGATGGTCATGTCCTTTTGTTCGAACGCGTAATTTGAGTGTTAGATATCGATGTTCCCTATCAGTACCATTAGACTATACAATAGCTAGTAAGGTAAATACACAGTGAGAGATCGTTTACCTAAGATCCCGACACAACCAAACAGTAGAATTCACGCCGAAGCCTAGCTTTGCCACAACCTGGTATCTAGAATTGAACACCTCGCCGATATAAGCTGGGTAGTAATCCTCTGGGTTATAGGAGGGTATATTCTCTTCCTCGATCTTCTCGGTGGTGTTTAGAGTTACAAAATTAGAATTAGGGAATTTGCGGGGGGATGATGGAGGAGCGGAAGCCATGGTTCGAGCAGATCCAGATCCCTGAGGCAACGGAGGAGGAAACCAAGAAGAGAACCGTGATTGAGAGATGAAAGCAAGTAGAGACCTCTTGAGACAAAAGGAAAGAACCATTTTGCTAGTCATTAGACACGAGGCAGCGAGTGATAGAGACAATTATCATTGTGGTCCTGTTACAACAAATATGCAAGGAGCAAGGCTGAAGCTTAGGCGTTATTATTTATTGTCGTTGCTAGGACTCTTCAGACGCGCTAACGAACATTATTCCGCGCTAGCGGGATTTCCATAAATTTCTATGCAGGCGGTTTAGATCAGTCACCAGCAACCACAAAATTCGACCATTTGCGTGAGATCATGAAGCGAAGGGCCCCGCTAGCATATGCCACCCAACCAGGTCTAGGGAAACCTCGACCTGTGATGGTGCGAGGAAAGAAGTACCAGTTCCACAAGGACAAGAACCCGTGGCATTGGTTCAAGCGAATCCTACACCTCCGCCTGCCCCTCGTAGCTACTTGTGTTCGCCACCTCCATCAGCGCCCATGTCGCACCGCTAAAATAATTTCTCTGGTCGACTAGCTAAAGGGTCCTCCATGAACCACTTATGTCTCAGGATGTTCTGCGTTGACAATCGATGCTCCGGATGGTAGCATATCATTTTCGTAAGCAACTCGCCCAGCCGCTGAATATCTGCTTCAGTAAAATCCGCCCTTCTCTCCTCGCCGAAGTATGTCTCACAGAGCCAGTTTGAAAGTGAACCCTCATCTATCTCGTCCTTACAGTCACCAACGATAATATCTGCCTCTTTCCTCCACTCTTTAGGCACGTCACCAAACATTGCTATCCACTCCAGTACTAAGGGAGCCTTGGCCGGCATAAAATTATCAAATGGTGGTTGTCCTGTGACAAGCTCAAAAAGTGTGCATGCTAGAGACCAAATATCCATCCGTAGATCCCACTTAGAGCCGAATATCGTCTCTGGAGCTCGGTAAACCAAAGGAGTTCGAACTTTCGCTAGCGACTCGTCGGTACAGCAAAATGATTGCTCAAAATCGATGAGCCTAGCGTGGACCTCTTTATCAACAGCTGCTACAGGGAATACAGCCGGTTCCACGATATACCGGGGAAGACTTTTACTTTTCTGGTATTCACACTCTGCACTGATATTTACCTGGACCGGTTCTCCCAACCTTTCAAGGAAAGCTGGATCCGAGAAGCCTCCCTCGCTTTGCGAAATCAATATATTGTCGGTGTGTAAATCTTTAACAGCTTAGACTATGACTCACCGCAGTAGAGGCAATACTTACCACCATGCGCAATGCTATTCGAGTGGAGGCAGTCAACTGCGAGTGTGACTTGTTTCGAAAGTTCCCAGGCAAGACGCCCTGGAAGCCTGCCGTACTGTGCAATAAGCGTCGATGCGCTGATGCCGTCCACGCTAAAAACGTGACATTGGTGTCTGCCATTGGGCCCGTCATGATAAAAGTGGTCAATACGTAAGTGGCGGTGGCCTTTGTGTTGTGCTGAAACTAAAGAAAGTAGTTGGAGTATTCGACCTTCATTCGGCATCTCGCCAATTTCTGAGACCACCACTTTCAGAGCAGCAAGTCGAAGTAGTTTAGAGTCATAGACCAACCATACAGTCGAGTAGCCCCCCCAACCGAGTTTCTGTAGGACGCGATACCTTCCGAAATAGAATGTGTCGTTGATAGCGACTGGGTGATAGCCACCCGGACCGTATGTCTCAAGGGACTCGGATTCCATATCGCAATAGTCAGCTGCCCTTGCATTAGACACTGTTGGTTTAATAGTGCGGCTGAAGATTGTTGGAAATTGACCCCAACGAACAATGCTTCGACGTGTAGACCTGAAGAACATGATTCCGATGACGAGAGCTCAAATCGCTGAGCGGGAATCATCTTTGTCGCAAGGTCAACTTGCCGTCCCACGAAAATAAAGGATAAGTCACGTGATGATTCCGATGCCTTTATAGAACGGGACCTCAAAGCTAGACAACTCTCGGGAGGGCAGTCCATCCATGAATGAGATTTGAAATAATTTGTCCCCACATTTATCAACGACTCGTAGTCTCGAATGAAAGCGACCATTGCTCCCTTCCCCAAACGAATCGAATCGAACTGGGTGGAAGGACTTCGGAAGGGAAATGTTCTTTCCAAGTACAATCAATGGACGACGGACGGATATGCTGATTTTTGTTCCGATGAACCTTCTAGCTAGCTAGAGCTTTGGCTGCAGAACATCAATCATCACATTCCGTCGTCGTCGTCATCACCAGCCTCTTTGACAGTGATCTTCTCGACAACACCCTCGCCAATCATTCCCATCTCGGCCAACATACCGTCCACATTAGCAATGCAGCGACCGTCGTCTCCGTCTCTATCACCAGCACCAGCATCGTTGTTGCCGCTGTCGTGTTGCGCTTCAACCGGGATAGTGCTCATGCCCAGCCTGATCTTGAATGGTCTGTGCCTTTGACCCTTTGGCCGCACGTGGGGCCTCCACAGTCCGCCGATGACGTTGCTACCGCTGTTCTTCCCTCCGTAGAAGAAGACAGCCACGGCGCCAAACGTCTTTTCCAGGTCGTCGAGGTAGCATGTTGGAACATCGATGCCCGTGGTGTCAGCGGCATCCATAGCCGACGCAAGCTGCAGATTCTTGTATTTCGGGGCCCCACCAGTCCGACTAGTGCTCTCGCCATTCTCGCCCATCGCGACGCTGCCAATGCTATGCCTTAGATGAATCACAAAATCAAAGTCCGTCAGCGTGCTCGTGAATATTGCATCCCAATCACGCTTCGACATGACATGACTCTTGCTCTTCCCTCCTCCTCCTCCTGCTGCTGCTGCTGCTGCGACTTTGATGACCTGCACCGCAGCAGCAGCAAGCGCCGTCACTCGTGCCGCGACCACTCTCGGTGGTTTGGGGTCGTTCGTCATTGCCGTGGTGGCGCCGCCTTGCGTCCACACCACTCCCGTCTCGTCGATATTTGTCCCCACAAACCACGCAACGCTGTTCATGTTGGGGTCCATCTTCCGCCACGCGACGAAGCGCGTTTCCAGGTCTCGTCGAGCCTCGACCGTCATGTCCTGGCTCAGACTGAGATCGACGATCAGCGGCTCCGACGACCAGTCCCATCGGCTGAGGAGGTAGAGACAGCGTGCGAACGCCGTCGTTGCCGTGTTCGGCGTCGACCAGGGCGCCGGGTCGAGGAAGACACGACACGCGATGATCTCCACTACCTCTCGAGAAAAGTGTATGGTGAGATGGTGCTGCGAGAGAAAGCGTTTGAGGAGACGAATCGTGGCGGACAGAGGCGGAAACGTCGTGATGAGGGTTCGGATTGCGTTCGTATGTGAGATCGCTGCAGGGATCTGCTTTTGAGATGTGAGGGCACCCTGGTAGGCATCGCGCAATGCTAGAGGTAAGGTGGATTTCGCCGACAGAGCTTGTTGGATAAGGTACCGTTCGCGCTCGTGGTAGATGCGAAGTCGGAAGACTAATGCAGGCAGCTGTGGGCTTGGTGAAGGATTGATCACGTCGAGAAAGCTCGTGTTGAGCGTGCCAAGATCTGATGTGCCTGTATTTTCGAGCCCGACGCGACACTCGAGGCTGCGGTCGTGTTTGCTGAGTAGATCTCCAATCTTGGTGAGGAAGGCAATCTTGGTATATTGAATTGCGCGCAGGTCGTCTGGCCAGCGGCCCGAAGAGTCAAACTGGATGACTACGTCAATGGGCTGAGAAGCGCCAGGTTCGAGAGGTAGTGTGAGAGACGATGAGCGGTTCAATTCGCTTGCTGCTGAGATGGACCGAATTGCTAGTGGAATTCCTTCCAGGTGATGCAGGGTTGAGGACAACGATTGGAATTTAGAATTGACAACTGCAAACGAGTCCTCGGCACGTAAGGCTGTGTTGGGAAGCTGTCCATTTTCGACGGCGGCGCTCTCATGGAATGGACCGGCTGTGAGGCTTTTGAAATGCCTGCTGACAAGAAATTGGACGATTTGCCGAGTCACAGAAGAAGCTGAAGACCATACCAAGCTTTCGTTGATTCTCCCATCCTTGAACTTTCGCAACTCAGCTTTCTCGCCCCAAAAGTCTCTGAAAGTCTTTGCTGCTTCTTGCTCTTCGACAGGAGGTCCATGGTCTACAAGCCGGCTTGCGGTCTCCGCGTTGATTTGGAGGCGTATGACTATGCTAATCGGATGGGTTGATGGTGATGAACTTTTCAGCATCCATGGAGGCTTGGCGGTAGCGTTGAGGTCGATCAGAGATGCTCTCTCGCCTAGTCCTCTTTGCAAGACCTCATAAAGCTGCGACTGCAGCGTGTCAACGTTGTCGGACCTGGGGGGGAAGTTGTACGTATATATCTCGTCAAACTCGAGTACAGGTTCAGCCACCTTGCTTACAAATGTAGGCTCAAAGCTGTTGCTCTTCTTCGAATTGACCGCCGCAATCGACAACGTGGCATAGTTCTTCAGCCGTGCATAAGACCATGGAGTCATCTTGAACAGAATATTGACACCGGTTGGTGCATCGAAGATGATTGGTTGACCGGTTCTTTCGACTTTTTCGTTGCCCCTCAGAACGAATGGCTCGTGCATGTCGCGTCCACTCAAAACCTGAAGCATAGCTTTGAAGAGTTGTAGAGCGCTGTAGCGAGGCGAAAAAAGAGGTCGACCTTGGAAACCACCGCTTTCAAGTAGAAGCGCACACAAAATCGACCACTCCTCAACACCAAATCCGCCCTCGCTCTGTGCGCTTGAGAAACCTCTCTGCTGCAACCAGACTGCACCCAAGATACAAGCATTGCGCAGGTTGTCTGCTTTCCGAATGGCGCGGCCTACTAATTGATGCATCGAATGGATTGATGCTAGCGAGCGTAGGGTGCTGTTGTACGACTGTGGAGATGAGTCCTGTGTTGATGATGACTGTCCTTGCGCCCCATCCTTGCGCACACAATTCTGCGTAGGCATCATCTTCTGAATCGGGCCCAATGACTCTGGTAGCGATGGACAAATGTCGTATACCAAACGTTCGCTGCCACTGACCCGCGTGACTCTGATGATTGGGAGGAGCTCGTTGTCGTCCAGATAGGCATACTTTATCTCGCTTTCTCCCCCGAGGCTGTGCTGCATAGCCGACGCTATGCAAGCAAGATAGAAGGCTCTCTTGTGAAAAGCTCGATAGTTCAAGTAATCTTTGTCCTGGAAGACTTCGATCGGTATCTCTGGCGAAATCATCACCTTCAAATCCTGCTTCGTGCTTATTTCGTGTGCTAGAGGCCCAATTATGTCGATTATCGAAGGCGGCACAAAAGAAAAGGTGTATTTGATATCGGAAGGAGGCTCAACAGTCCATGGAATCGCGAGATTGAGCTGCTTCCGCGAAAAGCTCCGAGCTTGGGCCAAGCTTAATCCCTGACATGGAGTTACGGCTTTTATGGTGGCGGTTATCTTCTCGATGGTCGGCCTCATCCTTCTCATCAGGGTGCCATGGTCAGGCTTGATCTCGGAGAGCATGCTTTGTACTTCTAATTGAAGTGTGGTTGATGAGCCAGCAGTGCTAACAAGCGGCCTGGTCCTTTCATTCTTGTCCCGCAACGTACGAGCTGAGGCCACACTCGGCTGCGGAGGGTGCGCTTTTGCTTCACTGCTCATTTGAATCGAACCATCCACGCCGTCGCCAGAACGCACCATTTCGGCATCACTGTCACTGGTCTCAGTCTCGCCAGCCAGAAGATCGCCCTTTTGCGTATCATGCTGTAACTTGCGTCGTTTTGGCGTATGGCCATTAGTCTTGTTGTCGGAAAATATTGACATTCTCGAGCACACTCGTTGGCTGTTTCGCAATCGTTATTCGACCTGGAGTGTTTTCCTGGGAAGAAATGTTTGGAGCTAAGAAATTTCTGGCCGACACGGCGAAACTTCGGCTTCCATGGCCTTGTGAAAGTGTTGGAGCTGATTGGCCGCTCGGTCTGCCGGTGCCGGATGAAAAAAGTTTCTGACAGGCCAACCAGGCACAAAAGAATCATCATGTTGAAATAGACGACGCTAAATTAACAGTATTTTATTAGATTCAGTCCTTTTGGTGCTGCAACTCCGCACTCGTCGCCAGCTGGGGGGATCACTGTCACCACTATCACAATGATCGCTCCGGTCGGCCAACCAGTTCCGGACACTCCGCATGTAAGTGAACCACGCTCGACCCCGGGGGAACAGTGTTAATGTTGGTGCAGGCCGTCAGTGTGTCGTTGCCAACATGGAGAGCAAATATTGGCTACGAGGAAGCAGAGGATTGGGTGGTATCGGCCATGAAGACAGGGTACCCACGCTTCTTTGTGCATTCAATTATACAGGAACTTGCAAAAGAGGTCATCACTCGTTTTGGCTATACAGGAGAGAAAGTAATGCTATTTCCCTCGAGACGGACTGCCAAAAGGTGTCAGGCATTCTTTCGAGAAAAGAGGCCTGATATTCCGCTCTCTCAAGTTCGCCTTCTTCTCCTTGAGCCTGATTTCAGCAAGGGACGACCAGCAGGATACGTGCTATCAAATCTTTCCTGTTGTTTCTTCCCAGAGAGCGAATTCAGCACAGCAAAGCAAGTTTGGCAGCACTTGGGCGAGGGCATTTCAAGTCGAAGGGCAGAGTTCTGTTTACAAGTGCTTAGGCAGGGCTACCTTGTGCCTCGTCCAAACCGCAGTCCCCCAAGTTCTTCGCAACAAGACCTGTTCAGCAAGGGACCGAGACGGTATCAGCGCGGATCGTCTCAAAACAACATAAGCTCCCCAATCGAAACTCCAAGCGGCCACCAAACAAATGGCGTCAATGGAATCGACACGCAGGACTACGCACAGTTCGTGGAGGAGCGGTTTGGACGGAACTTGAATGCAGACTTGACTACCAAAGCCAAACTAGCAATACGTCGACGGATCGCCGGGTGTCTTACCGATAACCTTGACCTGGAAGAGGCTTTGGAATCGTCGGACACGCAATCAGAGAGGATTGCACCACAAAGTAAGGCTCAAGAGGCTCGCTGTAGGAATGTCTCAGAAGACGACGTCTACCTCTACCCAACCGGCATGAGCTCAATATCTGCCTCACACCAATTGACCATGGAAGAATCCTTACTCCGGACAAACAAGGACCTGATAAGCGTCTGCTTCGGCTTTCCATATATCGACACGCTTAAAGTCCTCGAAAAATGGGGCCCCGGTGCGTTATTCTACGGCAGAGGCGATGATGACGACCTGGATGACCTGGAACAAAGATTGGAAAACGGCCAGCGAATTGCTGCACTGTACACAGAATTCCCCAGCAATCCGCTGCTCCGTTCGCCTGACCTTGCTCGCATCCGGCGATTGGCAGACAAATACCAGTTCGCTTTCGTGATAGACGAGACCGTCGGCAACTACATCAACACTAATGTGCTGCCATACGCAGACATCATCGTGAGCAGCCTGACCAAGATCTTCAGCGGTGACAGCAACGTCATGGGTGGGAGTCTCGTGCTCAACCGTGGCAGCCCGCTCTACGCCGACCTCAAAAGCGTGCTCAACCAGCAGTACGAAGACAACTACTGGGCCGTGGACGCCATCTTCATGGAACGCAACTCGAGAGACTTTGTCGGCCGCATCCTGCGCATCAACACCAACGCCGAAGTCATGACCAGCACGCTGAAGGAGTGCCCCCTCGTGAAGGAAGTCTACTATCCCAGCCTTGTCCCTTCAAAGCACTACTACGACGTTTGCAAGACCGCCGAGGGCGGCTACGGAGGGCTGTTCTCAGTCACCTTCCACGACAAGGAGCACGCGCACGCCTTTTTCGACAACCTGAAGATCCAAAAGGGACCGAGCCTGGGGACCAACTTTAGCTTGTCTTGTCCGTTTGTGCTGATTGCGCATTACAACGAACTGGACTGGTGCAGGAGCATGGGCGTGGACCCGGATTTGGTACGCGTCAGTGTTGGACTTGAAGATGCGGATGAGTTGAGAAAGATCTGCACCGAGGCCCTGGCGGGGATACAGTCGTCGTAGAAAAAGTGTGATCAAAATCAAAAAGCACATTCCTTTTCGCAAAAGCTCAAAACTCGGCCAGCAAGGGCTCACGTAAAGTGATCGAACAACGTAAGACATGGATTGTGAAGGTTGAAACACGATATTTGCATCCGCAACGGCAATCATATCCGATGTGTGATGCTCGACCCCGGGTTTTGCGTATGGATGACATCATTCTCCAAGTGGGCATCAAATTGATGAGCGACCAGCGCCATCGGGGCGGCCGTATGCTTTCAAGAGCCTGATATTCTTGGTAGAGCCTAGGTAGGTAGCAAAAAGCCTTGCGTCTACACACATATCATCATCAAAAAGACTCCACCTGTACACGACTCGGAATTAGCCAGCGTGCAATCGACCGTGTCGCATGCTCACACTCCGAAAGACCATCCTGATCCTTCTAGTCCCGCTCGCCACAGCGATAATCATACTCGTCGGCACCACTGGCAGTAGCAGTAGCAGTAGTAGCACAAAGCGCCAAGCCATCGAGGCGTTTCTAGCCTATTATTACACCAAACCTGGACTGCTCCAACGACCACCACAGCTATCAATAGCAACCGCAAGCACGGGCTCTTCTCATTCCCGACGTTCTAGCAACAGCAACAGCAACATGGCGTGGCGCTGCTCGGGCCGTAGCAACGCAGAACTCATTACCAACCTCTACAAAGCCAAGCTGATCAAGTCGGAGCGGGTGCGGGCGAGCATGACCTCAGTCGACCGGGCGCACTACGCGCCGGGCTCGCCGTACGAAGACTCCCCACAATCGATCGGCTACCAAGCGACGATCTCGGCGCCGCACATGCACGCCAGCGCCTCGGAATCGCTGCTGCCGTTCATGGCGGAGAACCAAGGGGCACGGGTGCTCGACGTCGGCAGCGGCAGCGGCTACCTGACGCACGTGCTCGCGAACCTGGTGTGCGGCAGCGACGGCAGCGGCGACGGCAAGGTCGTGGGGATCGACCACATTGCGCAGCTGACGGAGCTGGCGCGGGCGAATATGGCGAAGAGCGAGGAGGGCCGGCGGCTGCTGGAGGCGGGGAAAGTCGAGTTTGTGACCGGTGATGGCAGGAAGGGCTATAAGGAGGGTGGGCCGTATGATGCGATCCATGTCGGAGCGGCGGCGAGTGAGTTGCATGCTGAGCTGATTGACCAGCTGAAGGCGCCGGGCAGGATGTTCATCCCCGTCGAGGATGATGGGGATCGAGGCATGTGGGGCGCCCAGTATATCTGGGTCGTCGACAAGAATGAGAAGGGCGAGGTGAAGAGGAGGCGAGATATGGGCGTGCGCTATGTGTTGTTGACGGATGCCCCGCCAAAGTGACTAGGCCCGTTGGGCTGGCTTTGGCCTTAGAAATAACCGTGACACCAGTGGTGACGGTGATGATGCGAAGCAGCAAGCAGCCTATCTATCACCTGGGATCCAAGCTGGGGGGTTTCGAGTTTCGATGGTTTTGATCATGATTGACGATGCTCTCTGGTTACCTCTCATTTGCCTGGAGGTATTTCGGCTGCAGTAAAGGAGGGCAGAGGCAGAGCAAAAGAAGATCAAAATGGTTGAGGAAGACGGATGAGTTTTCAAGATTTCTATTATCGGCTAAACTGGTTGCTCACCTCTGCGATTGTTCGCCCTGATGAGCCTGTCTTTTTCCCTCTATCGTCATGTATTGTAACACTTTTTTATACAGATTCCACGAGGACAACGACAATCGGAAATGAAAATTGACCATCTTGCTCCGTGTCCTACATGACCGCACAATCGATTTGGCCTCAAAGCGAGGGTAGAGCAAAGATGATTGATACCTTTGTTTTTGATACTGTGTCACCGCTCGCTTCCTATCCACTTTGGTGCTAAAGGCAACTCCGGTGGAGGCTGCGAAGCGCTGGCCGGACAGATGACTGATCGAGTGTGTCTGCTGCTGCAGGGATGTGAGGCGGTGGCAATAGGCGTTGGGCACGTGCAGCTTGAGACTGCGACATGTTCTGCACTTCTCAGACATGCACCGCACAGCTCTTTCAGCAAGATTTGGGCCTAATAAAGTCGTTCTAATTCCGAGGACTGCAGCCCTTGTTCAACGAAGGGCTTGCGCGTCCAGGTATGTCACAATTCGAGATCGAGATTGCTGCAGTCCATCAAGCGCGGGTTGGGACGGCCGGATCTGCTGGAAAAGCACCTGAAGTTGGGCTCGAACGTGGATGGCTCGTGGTTGTCTTATCCGGCCATCGCCCATTGAACGGCGTCGGTCTGGTATTGACAAAGCATCTGGCCCCTGAGATATGATGTCGTGCACATCGAGTGTCGTGCTGCGAGAGCTTCTCCAGAGGATGACAGGCTTTTGCAATGCTCATATGTACTTCTTCTCGGGATCCACGATATCGAGCAGTTCCATCGCCTTCTCGTATCCGGCAAAGACAATGCCACCGCTCAATACCAGGCGTCCCAAGCGAGGGGCGGCACCGCTCCAAAGCGTCAGGATACCCTCGTTCTTCAATATCGACCAACCGCACTGGATGCTGTTCTTGTAGAGTGATCTCGCCTCCAGACTCTGCATGCGTGTCTTGACGGTATCGATGGGTTGAGTGACAGCGACGGTGACGGCACCGGCGACCGCTCCCAACCCAAAGGTGCTCACGGTGCCGAGCTTCTCTCCCGGCGACGTGTATGACTCTGCCATCTGCTTCAGCCAGGTATAGGTGCTGAATCGGACCGCGCTGTTGGCCGCCTGTCTCGCGGTGGTGGGCACGAAGCCTTTGAAGAAGCCGCGGATGCCTTGTTCCCTTGCAATCACGGCCGAGCCATGCAAGAAGCCTCTCATGCGCGGCTGGGGTCGTTTCCGATCGTCGATCAGCTGCGTTTTGATGCTTTCAAACGGGGTCACGGCCAGCAGAGACTCTGTGCAGCCGGCGCCAAAGCCTGCAATGACGGTTCTGGGGCCCGACAGCTTGCCATGGTCGTCCGATAGCAGGCTCTTGTAGGTGTCGAAAGCGACAAAACGCACGCCGGCTTTAATGGCGTTGCCGATGATCAAGGTGGTGCAGCCAGCATACCACTCTTTCGACGGAAACTTGGGCCATGGCAGTTTCTTGGAGTCGGGCAGCCGCCGATTGAGCTGTGACCGTGTTTTGGCAAACTCAAAGGGATAGGTGATGGAGATCTCGACGGCGCCTGCGGTCGAGCCGGCGATGATGGACCGCAGCACACTCACACTCGGCTGCACGGCCTGTTAGCAACTCGCTCGTCTCGTGGTCGACGGCTGACGACCAACCTTTGTATTCTGAGGCTCCTTGGCAGTCGTCGACATGGCAGCTTCACGGCGCTGCAGTGCGAAGTCTGGCGTCGTGGCCGTCTTGAAGCTGGAAATTTGTTTGGCATTTTCTGCATATCGGTAGATCTTCGGTGGATCTCCGGTAGAATTCCGGCAAATATCCCGTAATTTCTGCCTGGCTGCCTGTGACGCGCCTGGTCGTGCAAAAGTCTGCGGCGGAAGGCGCGCGTCTGCCACATCGCGTCGTTCGTGCCTGCCCAGCGGAGGCCGACTCCACCACTTGACAACAGGCCACCAAATACTCTTAGTGATAGACCAAATAGAGACCTAATAAACGTTGCGACCGACTGGCAGCCACAGCCTCACCGCTGTCACGGTCGGCTGCCATCACAATGTCCCGGCACAAACGACCGCCTGACTCCTTCCTGGAGGAGGACGGGTTGTCGGCTCGAAGTTCGTCGCCTCCCGACTCAAGCTCTCAGTTGGGGTCAGACGGCCGAAAGAGACGACGAATCAGCGACGAATCCAACACAACACCCGAACATGATCCTCCACAAGCTCGCCGCCCCAGGGACGGTGAGGATGATGATGACTCGACGGCACAGGAGGAGGAGGACGACGACGATGACGACGATGACGACGACGACGATGAGGTAGCCGAGCAGGCAGCCACCCAAGTCCTTCGGCAGAAACGAGCACGAGACAGAGATGCTAGCAACATCCCGCGAGAGTTCGGAGTGCTGGAGAAGGTCGAGATCCACGATTTCATGTGTCATCACTATCTCGAGTATGAGCTGGGCCCACTGATCAACTTCATCTGTGGCAAGAATGGCAGTGGCAAAAGTGCAATCCTGACCGCCATCGTCATCTGCTTGGGCGCCAAAGCCTCCTCCACCGACCGAGGTGGCAGTTTGAAGAGCTTTGTCAAGCATGGAGCCGACCGCGCTCGCATCATTTGTCGCATCAAGAACAAAGGCCCCGAAGCCTACATGCCCGACGAGTTTGGCGACTTCATCTCGGTCGAGCGCCAGTTCACCAAACAGGGCAGCAGCTCCTACATCATCAGGACTGCCAGCGGAAGAGTCTACTCGCACAAACGCGCCGACCTCGAGCCCATCCTGGACCACTGCAACCTGCAAATGGACAACCCCCTCAACGTGCTCACTCAAGACAAGGCTCGCTCCTTCATCGCTGATGCGAAACCGGCCGACAAGTACAAGGCCTTCATCAAAGGCGTTCAGCTCGAGCAGCTGGACGAGGACTACCGCCTGATCGAAGACCAGTTGACCAATATCAACGCACGACTCGACCGGAAGAAGGACGACGTACGCAGCCTCGAGCAAACCAAGGACCGCCAGCTGCAAAAACGAGAAGTGGCCAGAAAAAGAGACGGCATGAGAGACAAAATCAGGGACATCGCTCGCCAGATGGTGTGGATTCAGGTCAGAAACCAGGAGGAAATCGTACAGCAGTACGATGCGAGTATCGCCGAGGCCGACCAGAAAATTGCAGCCAATGAAGCCCTGCTCCAGCAACATGATGCCAACTTCACTCAGGCAGAAGCCGTGTACCACGATGCCAATGCCGCTTCCCAGAGGGCCAACATCGCCCTAGAACAAGGACAAGAAGCGAAACGCGAGTTGAAAGCCTCTTTCGACGAAGCCAAAACCGAGGCCACCTGTGCTCAGGCCGAGGTGCGGACCGTGCAGGACGCGTTGACGGCCTATTCCGACACGGAGAAGAGACAGCACCAAGCCATCCGCGATGAGGAAAAACGCGTGCTGGAGATCAACGGAGGAGGAGCTGCCCGACGGGTCGACGAACGTGACACTGCAAAGTCTGCCGCCCAAGCAGCGATGGACGCGTGGCAGACACACAAGGAGGGACGAGAGGTGCTCCAGCGAGCGGTGCATGACAAGAAAGCCGCCATCGCCCAAATCGAAGCCGAGCAGCACACACGCAAGGCCACTCTGGACGAGATGGCGGCCAAGCTGAGGAATCTCGAGGCAAGCAGGGACAAGCAGTACGCGGCCTTTCCCCCCAACACCGAAAAACTGGAACGACTCATCACTCAAGAGACCCGGTGGCAGCATAAGCCGATTGGACCCATTGGAAAGCACGTTCGACTCCTTGATCAGCAGTGGTCCTCCATTCTAGAACGTGTCTTTGGCGGCACCTTGTCAGGCTTCATCACTTTCAGCAAGCACGATGCCAACCTCCTGGGCACGCTGAAGGACAAGGCCAGCTGCAGGGCAGACAGCTTCATCATCACAAGGGATCCACTAGTACCCAGGGAACCAGACGAGCAATTTCGCACCATCATGAGGGTGCTTGAAATTGACAACGAACACGTCAGAAAGCACCTCATCATTCAGCACACCATCGAGCAACATATCCTCATCCCCGACTTGACCGAAGCAACGAGCACCATGTATGATCAGGGCCGTCTACATCGGGTTCGAGCTTGCTTCGCATTCAATCCGCATGATCGGCAAAAGGGCATCATGTTGAAATACACTCCAAACGGGGAAGCGAGTCAAGACCCGGTGCATCCTTGGCCCGGCGTGCCACGCATGAAGAGCGACATGTCAGCCATGATCACCCAGAGGAAGCGAGCCCTGCAAAGTGCTCAGGAGGATTTGGTAGCCACTGAAAAGGCCAAAGCAGCGGCTCGCGCTGACTATCTCAAGGCGGATCAAGCATTGTTCAGGCATGACAAACGAGAAAAGGAGCTTCGTCTAGCTCAACAACAAGCTGACGACCAAGTGCAGCGCCTTGACGATCTGATCAAGGACGACTATGTAGAAAATGGCAAACTGGAAGCCTTGCGCCAAGCCCTTCATGAGACAGAGGACATGAAAAAATTGGCCGAAGAGCAATTCAAAGACGCTGTCAATGCGTGTGACGCGAAAAAGTTGGAGATGCAGAACCGCAACCGGCTGCTGAGGCAGTACGACGCCAATCTCCACGAACTTCAAGCCACCTACGATGCTGCCAGAGACGCGCTTCGTGCGGCCGATCACGCGAAGGCACGGCACCTGGACGCGAAGAACACAATCTATGCGCGTCATCAAGATGCAAAAAGTGATCGCCAAAGATATGTCGAAAGACGAGCGGCCAGCGAGGACAATCGACGTCGGTTCGAAGAACAGGCTATCCAAGAAATGGGGCCTCGGGTGCCTATCCCAGCCGGGGCCACCCACGAAAAGCTGGCCGAAAAACGGAAGAAGCTGCAGGAAGATCACCGACGATGGCAACAGCAGCTGGGCTACACCCTAGAAGAAGCTGAGCATGCGCTTGCGGCGGCCACCAAGGCCTGGCATCAAGCAGAACAAGACTACGCCGGTCTCGTCGAAACCAAAGACATGCTGGACGCGTCACTCAACGACCGACGAGCACGCTGGCTCAAATTTCGACAGTACATCTCTGCTCGAGCGCGGGTCAATTTCGTGGCGCTTCTGAGTGAGCGGGGCTTCCGAGGCGAGCTGCTCATCAACCATTCTCGACGTCTGATGGACCTCCGGGTCGAGCCGAACATTAACGTCCGCCGTGCCGCAGGGCGAGACGCGAGAACATTGTCCGGCGGAGAAAAGTCATTCTCCCAGATTTGCCTGTTGCTTTCAATCTGGGATGCCATGGGGTCGCCCATCCGATGTCTCGATGAGTTTGATGTCTTCATGGACGCTGTGAATCGAAGCCTAAGCGTGAAGATGATTATTGACGCCGCACGAGACTCGGTCGGGAAGCAATACATCTTGATCAGCCCCGGCACGAAAGACGACATTGAACGAGCACCTGATGTGCATGTGCAGGAGCTGCAACCTCCGGAGAGGCACCAGATGACGCTGGATGAAAGTCGTGGGTCCAGACGGAGGTTAGCGGCAGCTGCAGCGTAAGTGGAATTCGCCGACGCCGGTGTGGAAAAGTAGCTCGGGACGCCAGCCGTATCATTCTCGGCTATCGTCTGGTGTAGCACCCGACGGTATGGTCACATCTCAAAGATCAAACAACTTGAATTGATATTTTTCCCTTTAGGAACCCTCACACTTCTGATCCCACTCGGTTTCCCCCAGATGTACCCACTCTAATATACACGAAGGCTCTGTCCGCTCACGGTCGATTGCTAGTGCATTGTAGTTTTGATCCATCTACCTTGTGACGTAATTCGAGAACATTCAATCGCGATCCGTCTCTTCTCTCGATGGCTCTAGCGAGTGATATACTTTCACGTCCCCGTTGTGCTTGCATCAAGATACGGGTCCGATAGCCATCTTCCGAAGTTTATCATTGAATTCTCGGACCTTGTGTCCTTTTGAAATCCAGGCTGTCAGAGGAGCATGTGCACGAGACGCCACGAAGTTCTAGCGCTGATTTCCGCTGACTAACGGGAATCCGTACCAAGCACGTGCCAAGTCCATCCCGATAGCAATTCGTAACATGACCCATCTGGGCAAGTTCTTCACGAGATAATAATGTACACTGTCTGCAGAATTGCGTGATCCTATTTTGCGTGCAGTCTCTTCCGATATCCTGTACAGAGTGTTGCTGGAGGAAAGTTTCTAGCCTCAATTCGATAGGAAATACGAAGTACAAAGCATATACTTACGTGATGGTGTACCAAGGTACCTAGGTACCTCTGCACATTGTAACCTCGTACTCGTGTTTTAGCGGCTTGTAGCGGACCAGACGGCCCAGCCTCCGACACGCTTATTGGTATATAGTCCCGCAGCCAGCCACGTGGGCGCCGAGACGCGCCACCATCAACAAAAACCACGCGTGTGCTTTATAGATACTTTCTGCTCCTGCTCCTGGCTCCTGGCTCCCTTGCACCACCTGATCGAGCCCTGATGTGCCTGATGTCAATAATCATTTGAACCTGAACGAGCAGTCGAGACCCACTCAGATAATATTGATCGTCCAGATCGTGCAAATCCTCCAGCATCTTCGCGTGGCATAATTTACGGCTCAAATCTCCACCTCCTGAGACCTGCGGTGAGGCTAGTAGCCCGCCTGCGGCTAAGAGGCCCATTTCGCGCAATGACCCCACTTGGCGCGAGGTTAAAGAAATGCTAGCTCTGGATGAGTTCCCCTGGAATCTTCAAGCAGAAAGCTTTCATTTGCCATGATCCGCGTGATTTATACTTTATGTACAACACCAACCCTAGTTACGAGCATCCTAACCTCCCAGGGAAACGGGAAGAGAAAGGGAAGGCTGACGCGGCTAAAGCTAGACGTTCCTCTGTAATCTCTCAGCCCAACCCGGTACAAGGGTGTTCAGGTACCAAGGACTTCGTATTTTCGGTGGGAAGCAAATTAATCGTCCTTACTCATCATTGTGCTGTCCAGTATCACGCGTCGAGCCTGTGATACGGTTCAGGTCTGAGCATCGTGCACGCGCTGTTCCGTATGATTGCGTGCTGATGCGAGCCAAGTTCTGTGCAGCCACGCAGCCAAAAACAATACTTCGCACCCCTGTCATCCTGAAGAAAACTTGATGCCTTGGTCTGGGCCTGGCAGGGGCCATGGAGTTTATTGCTCCTAGTCGAGCTGTCGGAAAGACTCCGTGCATTATTGCGTTACGCGGTACCTTGCAGAGGCTATTTTTCCCCGCGCAGCATTATTGATTCGATCTTGCTTTTGCTGCGCTGCTGCTGCCCTTCTTGGGATAATGCTGTCAGACTGTGGGAAAACGGCCTTTTCTGCTATATGTACAGGGATGCCCTCGTCCTTCAAAAGTACTTCGTACTTTTCAGCCCACTGATCTTCCTGATTTTTGGCCCCGAGGCGACAACATGCGCTTCAATGCCGTAGCAATTGGTTTGCTATGGCTATGCACCGTCACTTACGCTCAAAGCTCACTCTCGTCGCTCACAAGTCTTCCACAATGTGCCGTAGGTGACGGTGTGGCTACGCGATGCGCAGACTTGAGCTAACCTTGGCATCTAGCTCACTTGCGTTCTGCAGAACGTGCCAGAGACCAACTGTACCCTCACCGACGTACCGTGCTTGTGCAACGAAACGCAGTTATGGGATGACGTGACCGCCTGTGTCACCGACAGTTGCACTACTCGCGAAGCATTGAGTGGGTCAAACCGAAAGATCTTTCAGCCGGATACAGCACTGATGTCTACCAGCGGCTCAAAGCATTTCGAAAGAAACATGCGGCGTCCCCGCGCGAGACAGGACCGCGGAGATCACTAGAACAGCCCCTATTCTGTTGGGGGTCGCCACTCTCTTCACCGTTGCCAGAATAGTTGTGCGGAGTATGCACCGTATGGAGCTCTGGGGATGGGACGACACGGTCATTGTCCTAACTTATGTACGTCTCGTTAAAGCCGTGTCATTTCGTGCTGTACAGAGCGACTCACATTGCGTGACCAGGTTATGTCCGTACCGATTGCTCCAATCCACATCATGTGTAAGTACACGCCAGATATTAAACGGAACTGTTCGGCTCACCCACCCTTTAGTGGCAGCAAATGGCCTCGGCCAAGATATCTGGAACCTTTCCTTTGATCAGCTCGACGGAGTGCTTTTCGTACGCACAAGCTTCGTCGATGAAAACTGACAAATTCGCTGACCCGAACCCAGTACATCTTCGTCGGAGAGCCACTCTATCTTCTCTCCACCGTTCTCATGAAGGTCTCGATCTTATGCTTCTACCTCCGCATCTTCACCACCCAGCGATTCCGCCAAATGGTCTTCATCACCATGGGCCTTCTCTGCTGTTTCGTCATCGCATTTATGTTCGCCTTGCTTCTCCAATGCCGGCCCTTCAGCTACATCTGGACCCATTGGGACGAGCAGAAGGAGGGCTACTGCGTCAACCTCAACGGCGCCGTGTGGTCCCACGCCGCCATCAACATCGCCTTCGACTTGATCGTCCTCGCCCTCCCGCTGCCCCAGCTCTTCCGCCTCCAAGGCAACTACTCGAAACGCACCAAGGCGCAGATCAGCATCATGTTCAGCACCGGCGTCATCGTGACCGTCATCTCCGCCCTCCGCCTGCACACGCTGGTCAAGTTCGGAGTGACCAACAACCCCACCTGGAACAACGTCGACGCCGCCATCTGGTCAGGCGTCGAGGTCTATGTCGGCATCGTCTGTGCCTGTCTGCCGACCGCCCGGGTCTTCTTCATGCGCCTGCTCCCGCGCTGGTTGGGCTTGGGTCGGAAATCTTCAAATTCTGAGAATCGAGGCCTTGTCAACCAGGTCCCGCCACATCACTCGGTCGAAGCCAAGTCGGTGTGGACGCAGTCCTCGACCACGACCGTGATTGGCAAGCGAGACACCCTCCAGAGTACTGTAGAATTCATACCGCTTCCCTCCAGGGACGGCAAGGGAGAAATGCAGCCTTGATGTATAAACCTTGAACTTGGGGGGGCTGAACCCCCCTTTCCTGCATTTTTTGGGCAGCAGCAGCGCAGGCGTTAATAGAATTCCACATAAATTTAAAACATAAACAAAGACCCATCTTCCCAAGTCCAGTCCATTCCAGTTCTCTAGAGATGTCTGTGGTGTGTGGCGTCCCATAAGTGACTAGAATCTCCGTCCTCCGTACTCTTCCTATTCTACTATCATGACTTCGCACGTCGAACCCCGCACTGTCAGTTGTCGGGTTGATCCAGAAAGAGGAGAATGCACTCCCAAGTTATGATTTTTGCAACTTGGACGCGCTGCCAAACTACCAAATAGAGGCGATTCATCACGATTTCGGCAATGTTTTCCCTTCCCCGTCTCCTAGGGTCTCAACTCTGATCCGCGAGAGAACTCGGAAGTCATGACAGACCTTCGATAATCTTTGGCTTTTTTTGCTTACTAATTGTGGCTTAAAATGTTCTTGTGCTTGCTTTGCATTTCCCCTACTTGAGGGCGCTTGTCGATAGCTTAGCTATTAGAACAGAGATCACGTGGTTTCGTGTCGTGCGCTTGAACTAGGCGCCTACATTCGTGCAGCCGCAGACCCCTAATTATCACAGCTCTTCAACTAGTTGTCTTGATCCGTACTTACAAACGCAACAGCTGATTTGACCTTTTTTTATAGTCCAGATTTCTACCCGTAGCAGACCATGGACTGGGACAACATCATCTCTGGGGAACTATGCGGCACACTACGACAGTATTTAACTGGCCTTCACAAACGTCACCAAAAACCCAGCGTTGATCAAGTGTTGACTTGGTCAAGACAAATCACCGAATGTCTTCAGTATATCCCATGAAAAGGGCGTTCTATAGTGCGACATTGGCGCCCATAACGTTCTGCTCGACTCCAACGACAATGCGAAGCTTTGCGACTTTGGCGGGTCATGTTCAAGCTCACGTGCACAATGCCCCCCTCAATCAGATTCAAATTGTAATTCAAATCACCAGGACTCCGTGCCAACCGTTAAAACCGAGCTGTTCGCTTTAGGCTCTCTTTTGTATGAGATTTCAGCAGCTGTGCAGCCTTATTCAGATCGCGACGAAGAAGAGGTAGAGCGGCTGTTTACCGCAAGTCGCTTCCCAGATACCCGGAACCTTCTGCTTGGGCGGATAATTAGCAAATGCTGGACTTGTCAATACATAGATGCAAGTCAAGTTCTTGCTGATATCAATGCTCTCACCCAAGATCACCTATCTCGGGTTGAGAGTTACGAAGGTGCATCGACGTAACATAGAGAGTATGCTTTAGTGACAAGGAAGTGGTAATTATTTAGCTAAAAGTGAAGGTCGCGTGTGGC
This sequence comes from Incumbomyces delicatus, assembly GCA_017655985.1. Taxonomy (NCBI): domain Eukaryota; kingdom Fungi; phylum Ascomycota; class Eurotiomycetes; order Chaetothyriales; family Trichomeriaceae; genus Incumbomyces; species Incumbomyces delicatus. The sequence continues at coordinate 1,674,781 of JACJVS010000004.1, forward strand.
CGCTCTAAATACATAATGACGCCAAGAAAACGCGTAATATTACACATAGTTCTATGCTTGTGTGAGCCGATCGTGCCTCTTTAGGATTAAACAGGGAGCATACAGTATTCATCGACTTCGTGATTCGCACCTGCGGTCGCTATAGAATGTCAAGAATTTGCCATTTTCGGGACTCTGCGCTATTGACCGCTTCGCCGTCCATGACGCCATGAACATAGGCCTCTCCGACGATAATGTGATGATTCCCAACACGTCTTAAAATCATCGGCACTTGAGCACCGCCCAAGATGGCGACTAAGTCGCCTTGCTTTACACGCTTTGCGGCTAGTCCAAGATACCCTCCACTTGTGACAATAAGCTTGCGATAGAGGAATGCCGGGTGCGGTCCTCGCAAACTGTTCCTACTTGTGCTCGAGATCGCTTGCCTGACGAGCTGCTTGGTGTCCTGTGCCATGTTGCCAACTTCTGACATTGGAAGGCGCCGGCCGATATCAATTCCAGTCCTATCACAGTCCGCCACCATCGTGCGTAGGAGCAGCTCCTCAATAGTGGTACCTGCAACATATGGTGAATGAGAGGATGAAGGTGAGAAGTCCACTCTCGCAAGCCATTCAGTCCACGTTGCGATGAGCGAGGAGCCGTCGTAAGCGTCACCTGACAAGGGTGCAATATGTCCAACGGTCTCAAACACCATTGCAATGCTCTCGAGGCTTCTCTGCTGCTCATCAATCTTGAAATCAGCCTCAAATCTGTCACAAGCGTTGTATAGTCGCCCATTAGGACCCCGTTTGAAGAAGTGGAATGCAAACTCCCGTTGTGTCCAGTCAGGCACCCAGGAAGACAATTTGAGACTGGACTTCTCGTTTCTCAAACTGCAGTGGCCCAGTAAGTCCAAGTTTCTGTCGCTTCGAAAGATAGTGCACGCCGAATTGAAATACAAGTCCTCAACCGTGAGGGAGTAGTCAACGTCCAACAGGTCGTTCCCGTCAATTGATGTTGGAATCAAGGCGTACAGCTTGTCCCTTGGATCCGTTGCTTCAAACCCGCGCAGTGCTGATAGGAGATCTGCTACACGAAGATATTCACTGATACCAGTGCTTTGATAGGCACGTCGAACCTGAGAGTATTCGTCCATGATGAGTGCGGTACGGGTGCTGTACTGGGCCGCGTCAATTCGGCAAAGATCCCGGATGCATTCATGTAATGCTTCAAACTCGACTTGGTGAGATCCGCACAGGATCGTACTGCCATACTTAGCTGGAGCTGTGGCTTCTTGATAAACCCAGATTCGAGTCCACCACGGTCTGGCGAGCAGATCTCGAATTCCAGCTAATGCATTCGTAGAAACTTTTTCAGCTATCAAAGATTCTATTCGAAGTCTTTCCACATCGCTTGACAGATGGCCATCCTCGGAAGTACCACTGTCACTCCTGGTTGATTGCTTTTTGTCGTAGTTCTGCTTTAGATAATCAAAGGCAGATTTGGTGTTCTCAACTTCTTCGCCCAGCCAAATCACTACCTCGTTCGCATATTCGTAAACCCTTTTCATCAACCGGATCTGCGAGTTCCGTTCAGCGATATCTTGTTGATTGATACACAGTGCATCAATCCAGAAAACGTGACATTGGAACTCCCGTCGGTATGACTTCAAGAATGCTCCGAGATTCGCCGTGACTGGAAAGTTGCAACCATCAAGACGAATTATGACCGGATCCTCTATGTGGCCCCAAACATATGACAGGGCGAGGTATGGTTTCACGGAGCCCACAAGGTAGTGTTCGAGGTAGCATTCGATAGGATCATCTGCTCTGCCAGGATTCAAGATCAAAAGTCGGATCTCGTCATGTCTCAAAGGCCTGTAGACATGGTGGCGCTTGTCGGCACCATTCAGCTCCAGCTCCGCATCAGACTCAGGATCGGAATAGTCGACAGGCGGGAGAGTCTTGTTCTGCCCCAACAACTGGAAACTACCTTGAGCCCCTTGCACAGCTGAGATGTTGGTGACTGGCACACCGAAAATCTGAGAGAATACTGACATCCTGGAAAATGTACAACGTCGATGGGCTTAATGGATCACCCGGAAGAAAATCCAAAAAAATCCGATTTCATGTGATTTTTATGTGACTGACCCATTGGACCCTAGCGACCCATTGAGCCCAAATAAACGTTAACGGGAACGAATTAAGAAAGCAGGTTGAAGACCGTGACACCAGCCCCCTGCATCGACAAATGTCTCAGTGCGATCAGCTCAGCCACACGCAGTCCAGACCGCGGCCATTCTCAGCCTTATCGGGGCCAAATTTCGCACGGAAAACAGGCACCTGAGTCTGCGCAGATTTTCAGAAGAATGAGCACCAGAAATCTTGTTCCGCAATTGTATCGAGCGAAAGAACTGACAATATGGACTTGACACCTTCGGCAATCCTGTCGTGGGTCTCGACTCAGGACAACGAAGCAACGAAGCAGTCGAAGTTAAAAGAGCGTTTGCGTGGAACAGCTGAGTGGATCCTCGAGACTCCAGAAGTGACAGCATGGATTTCAGGGCTGTCTCCAGTTCTTTGGTGCTACGGTCTCTCGGGCACTGGGAAATCGATGTTGTCCTCCGTCATTATCGACCACCTCGACAACCAGATCTGCCGCCCGAGAGAGGCGCTTGCCTACGTTTACGCGGACCACGATAAGCAATTTACTGCTCTGGATCTGCTGTCGTCGATCTGCAAGCAACTAGCGACACAATGTCCAGAACTTCCCTGGCAGCTGGTTAAGCTATACTCGCAGATGGCCCGGGAGGATCGACACCCGGACATTGATGAGATCATGCTCCTAATTGTAGCCATGTGCGACTCTTTCTCCCTCGTCTATGTCATTGTCGATGAGCTCAACGGTGTGACTCTTGACGGGGGGAGGGAGGCTCTACTTGAAAAGCTTCAATGGATGCGGAACCACGGTGCAAAGATTCTCGTCTCCAGTAGCACCCATGGCGATAGGCCTGAGCCATGCGGCTGCCTGGAGGACATTGAAATGGCACTTCAGAATGAAGATCAGCTACTGATTAGACCTCGCGAAGAAGACCTGTTGACTTTCGTTGAGCACAAATTGGAAGAGCATGGTAGCGGGGTATCGTTACTACTCAACACAGGAATTCGGATAGGCGACTTTGTACGTCAGGTTGCCACCGAGTCCGGTGGCGTCTTTCTTATCGCGGATCTCCAGGTCAAACGGGCACTCCGAACGCTGGAAGCGAGCAATCATGCCAGCTCTCACCTAGATCCAGGGCTGCCTTCTGAAGCGTGGAAACACTTCCTGGACCGCCATGGTGCCATTCGGAGACAACCACCCCAGAAACAGTTGCTTGCGGGACGGATTTTGCAATGGGTGACTCACGCTATAGTCCCTCTCAGCATATCAGAGCTTTTCAGTGCAGAAAATTTTGATTCACCTTCCGACGCTGACTTGTACCGATTCGAGGCTTTTGATGACGACGTATTTGTTACGGTGAACTTTCAAGAAGATGGAAGCCAAGGCGACCCAGAAGAAACGATCTCGATCATCAGACTCTGCGAAGGGCTTATCCGAGTGACAGACGATCAGCGTGTGACTCTTTGCGGTGACAATTCCCTCAATGAGGTGCAACGGAGGGAAATATTTCCTGTGGGCCACTTCGACATTGCTCTTAACTGCCTCGTCATCATCTCCGACGCTATATTGATCGAATGGAACCATGTCCCGTTCAACAAACCGATAGCGGACGAGATACCAATCTGGGACTACTGCCAGAAACATTGGGTTGCTCACTACTCGGCATGCAACGAAGATGACCATCTGGAAATATTAGACGATATTGCCTTGATTTACTTGCAGCGGATCCATAAGACACCGGGTCGTTGGATCGAGACACATACGCCGATGTTTGATAAACCGTATCAAGTAGTGGTGACGGATGATGAAACTCCCCTTCTCAAAGCCGCACGTTTTGGCTTGAATCGATTGCTGGAGAAGCTGATTGAGACGAAGGAGTACGATATCAATGCGCGATCATGGAAGGAACAGACAGCAATGTCCGTTGCAGTCACCGCCCAACACCATAGCACAGTCCAGCTTCTCTACCGTCATGGCGCATCCATACACTACAAGAATGAATACGGCGACTCTCTGCTCCACCTCGCTGTCGAGACGGACGATGAAGTCATGACTGCTCTCCTCCTCAACTGCGGACTTCCAGCTGACACCGCTGGTGGTCAGGATTTTGAGACTCCCTTTTACATAGCTGCAGCAAAGAACAGCGTTCGCTGTGGTAGGGTTCTGTTGAAAGGAGACATCAACACCCAGGGTGCGATCGAGGCAGCGGCTCGGGCTGGCGCTTTGCAGTTTGTAGAGCTACTCGTCGAGCATGGCTATAAGCTCTCAACACCAGGCGGCCGCGATGCCAGGTCGACTGCCCTGGGTGGAGCCATCCAGTCCGGATCTGTACCCTTGGTTGAATACATGCTCGCTCATGGCGCTAATGTTAATGAGCAAGACTACAGACGTAGGACTCCAGTCCACATCGCCTCCTGGGATGGAAATCTGGACATCATCAAAGCCTTGGTCAACCATGGCGCTGACCCATTCGCTGTCGATGATGGCTCGAACGATGTATGCGAAGGGGATAGTGCGGTGAGCCGCTCGATTCGCGAAGGCAATCACGAGGTTGTTGACTTCCTGCTCTCCCGACTGACCCCCGCTGTTTCGGACGATTCTCTCCTGCAAATGGCTATTGCAGCCGTAAATGCAACCAAACCAAATCAACTAGTCCTCAACCAGATCTTACCTAGAATTCCCAGAAATATCGAGCATTTCAGAAAATCCATTGAGAATACGTTACTTGGTTCTGCTGTTCATTGCGAGGATAAGACAGTTCTTGCAAATCTTCTGGCAAAGGGCATACCGATCGAGACTCGGGATGAACATGGATTGACGGCTCTTCATCTGGCGGCGCGCCTTGATAATGGCGACGCGGTAGAGACGCTCCTCAAGCACGGTGCTGTTTCAGACTTGAAGACATACAGTGGTATGACTCCTCTGCATGTTGCAGCTTATCAAGGCAATGTGGACGCATTAGCACGGCTTCTCAGCCATGGAGCAGATGTTTGCTTGAAAGCCAGCGATGGATCTACGCCTCTAGTCGCCGCAGCTTATTGCTCGGAGAAAAACGCTGTAAGACTGCTTTTGGAGCATCAATCTCCTCTTAATGATCACAACATGGACGGAGAGACAGCAGTACACCACGCCGTCATGGATAACGATATTGAGCTTCTAGAAGAGCTCTTGAAGTACAAACCCGACCTGAAGATTCAGTCCTGGAAATCCGGGAGCCCTCTGCACCTCGCAGCATTCAAAGGCTCTGTCAAGATTGTCAAACTGCTGATTGCCCACGGTGCTAACATTGAGCAAGGCTTCGAGTACCAAGGCGGCCGCTACGAGCCTCCCGAGGGGCGTGTTTATGAGAAAGGGGTGTCTTGGAATCATCTCCGCAAGACATATGAAAGTCGACCAGATGGGTACTGGAGCACAATTGAGCCCGGCTGGAGACCGCTTCACGGCGCCGTATGTAGTGGACATATCGAAGTTGTGCAGCTTTTGCTGGAGCATGGTGCAAACTTATCTTCGAAGTCCGATACTGGAGAAACCTCATTACATATCGCTGCTTCAGCATGCTTTCCCAGCCTCATTAAAATTCTCCTGGAGGGCGGCGCCAATATAGCGGAGACTAGCATCATAGGCGATACTCCGGTGCATTCGGTGGCATCTGCGTCGATAGCAGCTAAGAATACGGACATGGCTAACAGGTTTAAGTGTGCCTGCAAGCTCCGCCATGAGGAGGAAGAACGACATGGCCACGAGGACCGTAGTAGGTTAGATTGCATCACGATACTATTAGATTATGGTGCGGAAATTCATGGCGAGAACGATGAAGGCTTCACGCCACTGTCTCTCGCTGTTCAAGCCGGGAACAGAGACGTCGTAGATGCGATACTCGGCCACGCTCCCGTTTCGTCAAGAGCTTTGTCCAAGGAAGGTTATCTCAAGCTACTGCAACACTGTAGTTCAAAGACAAACGCAAATGTGCTCCGAGCGGTCTGCACTGTCGCTACGGAAACCACAGAGTCAACCGCTGCTTGGATTGAACTCCTGCTAAAGGCGTGTCCGGTTGGAAACCATGAACTGATAGCTCTGGCACTGGAAAGGGGCGCCTTCTGGACGAGAAAGGGTTGGGACTGTGGAAACCCTTTTCTTGAAGCTGTTGTCAACGGCCACATGCCCACAGTGAAGCTCCTGCTGGAAGCCGGCGCCAGCCCAGGTGAAGCAAATGAGCTCGGGTGCAATGCGCTGCATCTGGCCTGCCAGGCCCAGACAGACAAAGAGTACAAGACCTTGTTTGTCGACCTCCAGGACAACAGCAAGTATATGATTGTCAGAGAGCTCTTTGTCCATGGCGCCATATGTGATGCCAGAACGCTGAATGGAGATACGGCACTGCACTTCGCCGTCGTTGCCGGAAATCTAGCCAATGTTAGGGGTCTGATTGGTCTCGGTGCATCGGTTAACACTCGCAACAATTCCGGCGAAACTCCCCTCCATACTGCCGTCAGTACTTGGGTCTTTCCTGACATCGTGGAACATCTCCTGCAGAGCGGGGCCTGTCCATCTGCTCAGGATCTTGCCGGGTACACGCCGTTGCATAGAATTCGAGACAGTGGACCGGAGGGGCAAAGAGCCATGGAGCTGTTGCTGAAACACGGCTGTGATCCATCGATCCGGGCGACAAACAGGGACATGGCGCACCACCGCGCTTTCAAACGTGGCAACTGGGCGGTTTCAAAGCGATTAATGAAGTCTGGAGGGATGATAAATGAGAAAGGGTTCAAGGGAAGAACAGTGCTTCATGTTGCGACGAGAAAGGGGCGGCACGGTCTAATTGAGTCCCTGGTCAAGCTGGGCGCAGATTGGGGTGTGTTAGACGACTCTGGTCGAAGTCCGTCTGATTTTCTGGCCGGCGCTGAAACGGAGCACGGCGATATCCTGAATTTCGATTGAGATAGTTGTATCCCATACTAGGGTCATGATGATTACAGGACGAAGTCCTCCTGGACCCTGCCTGTATCGATAGAGTCGCAGGTACTCCTTAAGGCTCACTGACGCGATGAACAGTGTAAAATGTGCATCGGATCCATGTAATGATCTACATTTTGTTGCTGCTCGTTTGCCGGATGTCAACCTGATGGCAGTCACGCTTAGTTGCAGAAAATACGCAATGTGTAAAGCTTCGAGAAGGCTCGGGAATTGTCTAGATTCAGACCCTTCAGATCTCACACTGACGGTACTGTATCTGTTTGGTGTCTCGTGATGATGGCACCAGGTTAAGAGGGAGCATTTGTGGTGTCAGACAAGTGGCAAGCACCTATCCGTACATCAGGTGCTCGCCATTCAAATCTGTTGGCGAATGTGGTCCAAATGCTAAGTCAGAGATGTTAGACTTAGGAAACTCAATTGCAACTGGAAGTGAAGAAAGGAGTGTCTGATACATAAGCGTTGCTTTTACAAGCTCCTACGACTATGTCAGGATCTAATAAGCCGCACTGAAGAACCCACTGTGGTGGGACGCGTTGTAAGAATCCGAGTGCATGCAGGTGGTCCGTGCAGTATTCCGTAGAAGTGTGGGGCACAGCATGCTTTGCCCTTCGTCCTCCAAAGCTAGGATCGACACGATTAGGATTTATTTGGTGGACTACGAAATCATCTAGGCAAATAATACCAAAGTCATCGCATCTAATCAAGAACCAACTTTCAAAAGGGCGTTCTCGCTTTCGCACTTTTGCACTGGAGAGGTTGGGCTGAGTTGGGTCATCGCCAGGTCTTTTGCCTTCCTTCATTTCACGGCGTCGTTTAGGGTTTGTCACTCCAGCTCCGGGTGCCGTTTTCGCAACGCGGGCCTCAGACAACGCGTCGTTCGTAAAAGAGCCGAAGGAAAAAGGGGGTGGGAATCCCCAGTACACGAACAGGCCCCCATATCTCAGGCGTTCCCGACAAGAACAATTTTAATATTTTCCGATTCTTCCATCTCAAAATATCATTCAGGGTTCATGCCTCCCATCATCGCCAACCGGCTGATCACACAGACCTGCATCTCCGTCAGCGTAGGCGTCTTCGGGGCCTGGAACTACGCCAACCGCGGACCCGTCTACAAATTCATCGAGCAAATTCCGCCGTTGCGCCAGGCGCTGCCCGACCCGGTCTCCTGCCAGCGCATCCTGCGCAGAGACTTCGTCCTCAAAGCCAAGGACCCGGAGAACTTCCCCAACTGGCTGAGAGCGGCCTTCTCGCACCAAGACTTTGTCCATCTACTCTTCAATACGGTGACGTTCGCCTCGTTCGCGCCACTGCTGTACAGTCTGCCGACGGTCAATTTTGCGACCATCGTCTTTGGCAGTGCGCTCGCGAGCTCGGGGACGTGGCTGTACGAACAGCGCTATCGTGCAGAAGCAGCTGCTGCCGCTACCAAGTCAAAGTCGAAGTCTCCCTCTAGCAACATCAATAGCAGAGAGGGTCTGGGATTGAGTGGGATCGTCTCGGGGATGCTGGCGACCGTGACTATGTTCGCGCCGACCTTGAGCATCAGAGTCATGGGGATCGTCCCTGCGCCGCTGTGGATCGCCACGGGTGCGTACTTTGTCGCTGACACCTACATGATGCAGTCTAGCAAGGAGAGCGGTGTGGGGCATTCTGCGCACATTGGTGGTGCCGTGTTTGGGATTTTGCATTACGCCTTGTTCTTGAGGAAATATGGTGGTGTCTTGGGCGGACGGCTGTAGAAAGGCGGAGGTAACTTGGTGCAATGTGCAGGGTGCACATAATGTCATATGTTAAAGGCATAACCGGGCATGTTCTTCGATGTACGATTCCTTTATATTAGGAGCCTATAATCATATCATATACAGCGCCCTCGACGAGATACCTCTGCCAGGCCTCTCGATATTTTACCACTTCAATTGTCGTTAAAGTGGTATCTACAATCTCTGTCCCACTTTATCAGTAGACCTGACAGGCCTATCGGTCTCACGAGTGATCAGGCCTTGGAATCGATATGAAAATGGCAACGTGGCGAAGCCAGATGCAAAACACACAGAATACTCAATACAGTCATATATTCGACACTCCTTTAGGGTTCTCAGAAACGGCAGACTCTGTTCCGGGACCCGGAATACTATTCTTTCAGACGAGACAGCAGTTTCTCAGATCAGTTTGCTAACTCGATGCTCTTCGTATGCAAGTGGCGGTCTTTTCTTTGACGCGGAGCGAACCGTGAGAAGGCCGAGACGTCTCCACTCATTGTGGCTCTGGTCGGTAGGTACAATGACTAAGTAATACCATCTAAATGGCTTCGTCCCTGGGTACTCTCTGGTATCGAAACCCATTTCCAAGTAGAATGGTTCGTCTAGCCGTTCTGACACACGAACGTCGAGGTTGAGCTGGAAATTACGGTCAGCGTGATAATAGTGCAGTCCCCTTGATATAGTCGAGAAAGTCGGCGACTGTTCGGCGGACGTGAGAGCAGAAAATAATGCAAGCGATTCTCCCTGTCGATCAGCAAACTGGACAACGGGGCCTTGGATCTCGACGATACAAGGCTGTACGTATTTGACAACCTTCTCGAATACCTGTTCAAGTGCCAATTGGTCGTCGACACGATGGATTTCAGCGCTCCAGAGAATTGGCTCTGTCCTGCTTTCCCTACCAGCCCCTGGTTTACGTTGAGGATACCTAACAGGACCCATGATGGAAGCCCACGCCCAAGAAGGCGCTCCGTTGTCGATTCGTTGCATAGGGGAATCAGCTAGCCATATCAGACAATGTAAGAGACATTCTTTCAAAAGTCCAGCAATGTGGCTAGTTTTCCGCCGCTCGGTGACCATGCTCAGGATGCCATCAAAGGCAATGAGCCTGTCCTTGCTGTACGTCAGGTTACATGCTGTGTATTCTTGGACAAGAGAAATCCAAGTTTGGACAAAATCGCCTTCGTCTTGGGTTTGGAAAACTTCAGGATAAAGGAGTCCGTAGAACGCCCTTTTCAATCGCGGATAGCTGTTGTCAACTTGAGGGTAGGGATTCTGGTCGGACATATCGCATTCCAGGCACTCCCAATGCAGCTGATCATGACCAAAGTAAATGGTTCGTGAGGAGATCGCTCGTTCCTGGATGACCCAGCCTCGTGTCAATAATGGAGCCCGTGGTGGATTTTGGGAGAAGAACGGGACTCCCATTGGCACAAGAGGTATGCCGGTTGGACTACAGAAAGTACTGTTTTCCGAAGAATCATCACCCCTGAGTCTGCAAGGTATATGCTGAAGCGGAGTCCTAGAGTTGAACAGGCCGTCGCGGCCATCCCTGGCGGAAAGAGCAGCAATGGTACAGGTCGAGTTCCTATAGATGTGGCTCATCTTGAATCCTTCCCGTTGCCAATCAGCCGGATCGTCTTGAATTATACAAAGCGAGTCGATCCAGATATATTGAAAGCCTAGCTGATGCGTAACTTTAAGAGCTTGCTTAAAAGTGACGGGAAGAGCACTCCAATCTAATCGCTTCCGTAGAGATGCAAGATTCGATTTTTGCAACGTGGGAATATCGCAGTCTCCCCAGCAATGGCTCAAGGTCAGGTACCTGGTCGTTGCAGGAAGCTCCTCAAAAAGACAAATCCGAGCAGTGTCAGGATTCCCAGGCGATCCGACATTTACCAGTCGAGATGGTCGAGGCGAGTCTGCTTCTGAACCAACAAAGCACGTGTTGTGTGATTGTAGACACCACTGTATACAAGCAAGAGCAAAGTCAATGCAAGCATTCGACCCTGTCGACAGACTGAGTCGCGCAGCATCCACATTGGTAGGATGCTCAGGGAAATTTGGCGATAGCCCATGGCAAGCCATATTCGAATTTGGCATTCCACGGAAAAGCCGTAAACAGGTATCCTGTCTCCAACTTTCCTCGGATTGTGCCACACCCTTCGATTGCTCCAAAAGAAACCCAAGCGTCGCATAACCAAAGGTATAGGGACCGTGGCGCGGCGGATTGTTGACATCTGCGAGGGTTATGGACACGATAACCTTCTCTGAATGGTCGAATGTTGCGAGACTCTCTTGTGGACACTTGTAGGAAAAGATGCGGTGTTGTCGTCCAAGTTCAACTTGAGCAAGAGTACATAAGTGGCATCCCGCCTTTGCAGAGGACAAAAGATCTGTAAGTGAGGAATGATGTTCGAAACTTTCTGCGTGGAGAATACCGGGAGTAGAGTTCAAGATGACTGATGACTCGACAAACTTTTGACAGGTCACGCAAAGAAGATATGGTTTCTGGATTCTCTGGTCTGTATTGACGATTTCATCCTCCATCTTGTTTGGATAGATAGTGTAGAGGGGGTTATGGTGGGCAAAGTTTGTAGATCTTCTAGTGCACATTCCACGGCGAAGTGAAAACCCGGCACTAACGCATCTGGGCAACCATGTGCTGGAGGGAGCTGCGAATGCTAATCCAAGGAACGCGGTCAGGGCAGCCGAAGAAGGGAAGGAAAGGTAGTTTCGTGGAAGCTAAAGTATTCTGCGACTAGACGGCAATAGTGTCTATGAAGATAGTGGATCCGGCAATTAAATCGACAAGCGGACAGCATACTAATTCATTAAGAGTGTCAATCAGCAGTGGATGCCATCCCACTTCAAAATACAGTACTCTGTTATCAGCGTCCATTGTGAAATTCCAGTGGAGTCGGTTGGACTGAATTTGAGATTTTTGAACACGCAAAAATAATATGATACGAGGTAGCCGGGCTTGTTGCTGATTTTTATTTGAACTATCCCATCTACTACATCGCCCGGTGACTGGACATCACTGAGCTCCGAGAACGCCGTGAAAGGCTTTATTCCTAGGCTAGGTGTCGCACCAACAAGTGATGGGCTTTGTTGTGTGAATAATGCGTCATGGGTCTCTAGAAGGCCCATTGGCTACAATTGACCGTCCTCACTCTGAGCGTAAGACCTCGATTCGGAATTGGAGTCTTTGCACAATAGAGCCCACGAGGCTTGAGCAAGCCCGTTATGATACGAGAAATAGAGCCCACGCAGCCCTAGTTGCTGAGACACTAGGAAGACGACTCCCCAATTATGTGTCGAAAGAGGACTGATCTTTCTTGTCTGTGTCGTATTGAAGTTCCCAAGGAAGGCTTTGACTGTATTCTCTCATTATATCGTAGACCTGAGCTTAGCCTTTTGCATCAATGTGGTCGAAGTCCCTAAGATCTTGATGTAAGCTGACTGCTCGGTAGGAGTCTGGAGAGGCTTATTACATTCTAGTGCCATCAGACCCCCGACGAACTCTGAATACGTCGAGTGGGACTTTTGAAATATCCACCTTCTCCGAACTCACGTCATGCAGACAATCGATCACAATGTGAAAACGTCTGTCGTCAATGATAGCGATTCGAACGGCGTAGCGTGAGTTAGAGTCTTTTAATCTGTGGGAGTAATCCACGCCTCACTGATGATCTGATAGTCATCTAACCACTTGCTATGAACCCTCAGAACCACGCGTTGAGCTGACATTGCAGATGAAAAAGGGTTGTAGTCGAGGTGAAAGAGAAGCCGGGTCCCTTTATTATAAGCGGCGGTGAAGTGAGATGTGGCGCTTTTCCATCTTGGACTAGATTAAAATGAAAGCCTAAATCCTGGCTGGCTGGGGTGCTCTTTATATGCGGGACAAAAGCCTGGCTGATTTGCGATCTCGCACATCAAGATCCTGTGGAAGATCGCGAAGATGGCCGCTCTGTGGAACGCAATAGGCGTTGGGATTGTAATCCGAACAGCGGTTGAGCGGTTGATGTCGACTTGGTAGCGGTGTCCACACCCCGCATATTCCTTCATCCTTTTGTAACATATTTCAGAGCTTTGGTGATTTCATAGCCAGCATATTGGCTAACTACGCGTATCCGTACGTACTGAAGAGTTATATCTAATTTGCCTTGCTGGCTAGGTCGAAGCACTAAGCATAGGAGTCGACGATTTTATCGACTGAAATCTCTTGGTTCATTGAAGTCACCTCTTTTGCAGTCCCGCCGCCTAGACCGGGACGACTGCAAGGCATGCACCAGGTGGTTTCCAAGTAGAGTTGAAACACAAGCTGCTGCAGATGAGCACCTCGTGTAACGTAGTTTTGCAAGTGGATTAGTTGGCAAACACAAGAATGGCCAGTTAATTCGTCGACCTCCCTGCAAGCCGCCTGTTTGAGGGACAGCTCTCCCTAACTAACTTTTCAACGATCCATCTTCCAACAAACACAGCCTTCTCCTATCAGTGGCGAGAACTTGCCAGCACTTATAATACTTGATGCAGAGAGTTTGTCGTCGTGAGAACCCCGGGATATCAGCTGGGCTGCAAAGCAAACGTCGTCGTATGTTGGGTGGAGTGCCTGACCAAGCTAGGAATGCAGGCTATTATGCAACGGAAAGTCTTCAGTCCGAGGTGAGACTCGGTTAACAACGCTGAGCTCCTACGATTTTTCGTGAAGGCACAGGGGCAGGTGGTTCGTCACAATACGTGGAAAAGGGGATCAGTAGGGTTCTGATTAGTCTTTTAGCTGGATACGCGAAGCCTGTTATTTCGTAACTACTCCTTCTCAAAAATTCTCGACCGATGCTTTCTTGATGCTCTCCAGGGCTGGTGCGGGCTTGAATGTGCTAATCCGATCTGGTCGGACTGAGCGCTTTGACTGTGGATTGCATCCTCCACTCCATGTTGTGAACCATGAGATACAGTGATCTTCTCTTCTTCTTGTGGATCACGAATTACAGCGATCTTCTCGTCTTGTTGCGAGCTTCGGTCCGTGAGCGAAGCCTGCGACGATACCTCTCTGACTTCGACTTTGATATCGACCATCATCCGTTCCTTCCCATCTGGGCACTCTTTCTTCTCCAAACAGAACTTATGGTCTTTGACAGCGTTTTCCAGATCCTTCTTGTCTGCGACGTCGTGACCGAAGTCCTCCAAGTGACGTGGGATGTTGCTTGCGCAAAGAAGCATAATCACGTTAGCAATTGTGTCAGGCCTGCGAATCATTGTTGGGTTGCCCTGCCTCCACCAGATCATGGAGCAAATAGTTCCGGTCATGATGGCGAGGATACCGATACTGACGGTGGAGCTGAAAAGTGACACATCGTCAATGAGGCCAATGTTGTATGGGATGCCATTTACGGCAATCATCAGAACCTGGGCAAGAATAGCGACCAGAGCCACCAATGCATGATACCAGTGTCCGTACCACAAGGCCCGGGGAAGAGTCGTGAACGGTACACCATGCAGGGGCATGTCGAGAATCTTCCGCGAATCGACCTCAGGTTTCGCCAGTTTGCGATATGGCGTCATGATACGAACCTCGGATTCGAGGCAGCCCCATTCCCAGGTCAAGTAAAAGCAGGCAGCACTGAGGAGAAACCGCGGACCAAAGCGAGTCTTGTTGAGGAAGAGAGAATCATTTTGGCTGCTGAGACGGTAGTACAAGAATAGACCGAGCATAATCAAGTGCGCGACAAGTAGCCAGCCAAGGTCTAAGTGCGCTTTATACCATGGTCGCCTTACATCGGGGTTATTCTCAACACCCTTGTTCTTCCAGAGAGAGGTGAACTTAGTCCAGAGCTTCGCTATTCTACCGGGTTCGTTGGGTGAGGGGATTTGAATAAGTCCGCAACGCCAGACCCCTGGTAATGCCTCGTAGTGACGAAGCGCGAAGTGTCTGTCGGCAAGGACTTGGCTGACTTCTTTGGAATTTGCCTCAGGAGCAATGTGCATAAAGCATTCGTTGACAGCACGATTGTTGAGAAGTGATGCCATGGACGCGATCGTGCAAGGATACGAGGAGACACCACTCTCACGCCTGTCGCCGAGTATGCCCCTCACAACGATCATGGCAGCCGAGAAGCCCATCAGGACCTGCAGACCACGAGCAATCTTCGTGTTGATCACCCACCGCAGGTCGCATTTAATAGGGTCATTTGGCGTAGTACAATTGTTGTGCGACTGCATTGTCATAGCTTCAGAGGCGATTAGCATTGAGAGTGTTGCCGTAACATGGACCGCGGTGGTCAATGTCATGACCCAGTGGCGCCTGAATATGTTCTTCAAGGACTCCAACGACAGTCCGGAGGACAGGTATTCAGACAGCAGTGATTCAGATGCCGACGCGCCGCCCGGCTTTTGGAGCTGGTAGAATGGCTCGATCATCCGGCTTGAGGCAAGCACAACCCCCCAAAGCGTCTTAAAGAGCACAGTGATGACGATACACATGTATGTTGATGTGAAGATGTAAATGGGACCAGCCTGGGAGTAAGGCTCGGGCATCATGACCAAGCCCTCAGTGTCAGTGGCGGGCCAACAGGTGCCATCACCTTTGGGAAGACCGCTTTCGCATTTACAGCTTCTCGAACAACCGTCGCGATCATCTGTGTTGCCGTCATCGCATTCTTCGCCAATGGTCTTGTCCCAATGGCCATCGCCACAACCATCAGGCGTAGCTCCGCGACTGATGATGTATGGCAGACCGAAATGTCCGCCGGCAAAGTTCTGGGTTCCTAGGCCTGTAACACCATCTGCTATAGCAAGGCTTTGAAAGGCTTTTCGACCGGTGCTAGGATACGATGCAAATGCTCCATGCACACTGCAGCCCCAATCTGACAAATACGTGTCCGTCAAATCCTGGATTGCAGGAGAACTTGCCACCACGTGGACAGTATCGTAACAGTCAAGGTTACCTCGGATGGTGAAGTTGCCAAAATATGACAATGCATCAACGGTCGCAAGGTCGTCGTAGTCCCAGTACCGTGACAGGGACATGTACAACCCGGTGAACTTGTCCGCCGCCGCAAAGCGAATACTGTTGCTGATCAATGTTGATGCGCCGTGATTTGATGCATCAGTGCCTATATCTCGTCAGCCAGCGCCAGTCACTCGCGAGTCTTACATACCGGTCACGATGATATTTCCCTTCACAGCAGGGCCCCAAACTTTTGCTGTCTCTGCAAGAAAGTCGATGCTGTCTGGATAGTCTCCAAGGTAAGAACCGCCCGGGTCATTGATGATGATCGCCTTGTACTTGGTAAAGTCATCAGTCTTCATCGCTCTCCATTCTGATACGGTAACGACAGTTGAGTCATAGTCGAGGTCCTGGGCCTCAGTCAACTCGTAAGTCCCGTAGGTCAGCAGGTCATCGACGAAGAGCAGATCTTTTGCAATTGCTGCGGCCCAAAAGATAGCCGAAACGAATGTGGTCTTCATTTTGAGAATAGGAATCAAAGAGAATGGCTGTTGGGAACGAGTGTTGAACCCAAAAATGCTGGCCTGAGCTGCACTGCTAAGCAGCGTCACAAGGGAAAAATCGAACAATCAGGTTGACTAGGCATGGAACGAGAGTCGATCAACGGCAGATATGCAAAAAGAGCTGCTCAAGGCCTCATTTCGAATGGAGGATTACAGCACTCACCTGGACAGCCTCTCAAGTTGAGGCTGATTCTACCTCACCATCCGGATTTGGACATGCTTCGTTGACTCTCACCGGTCGCCGTTCCTATATGCCTGTAGGTCGCAAATTAGCTCTCCGCCATGATACTCTCTGCGTACACAGCCTCTCAATCTACCCAACCCGTGTCTGCAGGGGCCAATAATAGTACGGGAACACCATTCACGCGTTCAGGATAATACTTCGTATTAAAGAACAATCAGCCCATGCCGTCTTGGCAAAGGAGAGGTCTGACTAGACGGTGCCGTAGTGTAAAGGAGGTGGAAAAGGGATGCAAGAAGCTAGCGGTGGAAGCCGATAATCACAAAACGTGGCTGTAGTTGCAAGCGAGGAACTCGTATTCTGGCGAGCCTATCATTGTATGCGAAGCTCTTGAGCAAAGACAAAACAAGATGTGCGCTACAGAAACCTAAATGAGACATGCACGGGCACGGGTTTGGACAAACTTTTCGACCATCGTGGTGACACCCAGATTTGAAAACAACCACTAAAATCCCGAGGCCCCGCCAATGCAGTCTAGTTTGACTGGGTAGCTAGTTTTAAAATCGGTTCGTCGGCGCTCGCTATTCCTCATTAGCAAGCGCTATACCGGATTGGCAAATTTCCACATAATTTTGCCGTAGGCGAATCCCATATACCAGGAAGGTACTTCGTATTCAGACAAACCGGCCTGGCCAGCCTCCAAAACGTTGCCAAACCTGTCTAAATTATATGAACAAACGTGGCTGAATGCCAGAGCTTAGCGGCTAGGGTTGCGCGAGGCTGACTTGAAAGACACCTTATCATACAAAAGAATTTACATTTCATGAGATTAGCGTATACTGGTACACCCCCTGTCCCTGATCGCACCGGCAATGTGATCTGATTCCCCGTTGATTCCGTTCAAGGATTATGCCCTTGTCGATGCTGCGTTACCGTGCTCGTGTCTGCCTTTAGTATAGGTGGTATACAAACGGGGTGCCTCAGTTGGAGTAACCTCCCAAACTGGGTCATGGGAGAGCACCGTTCCCTTGCAACCTTCGCACGGATAGATTGTGGCAGGAGCTGGTGTTTGGCAGGCATCGCAGTGAGTCTGTAGAGAACGAGTCAGCAGTAGCATAAAAACGAAGTCGAACGGATCTCACCGTTCGTGCCGTCACCCATCCGTCTGTTGCAATGCCTTGCGCCTCCATCGCACAGGCGTAGCAAGGCATTGTTGGTATTGGGGTGTTGTAAATAGGTTTGGAGTATGTGACCTCTGAAGCGGTAGCAGCTTCAGAACCAATGGTCGAGATGATCATTTCAATGCCAATACACCTTGGAGGTTCGTCGTTCTGTTTGAATGGAAGCTGAAGCCCTCCATCAGCGAGCCTCGCACTGTCCTTACTATAAGAACCAGAAGTTGCACCGCTGAGCAGATGTTGCGCCTCTTGTTCTTTGGTGGAAGAAACTTCGACGGTGACAGGAACACTGCGACGAAGGATGTACTCTATCCCTCCTATGAAGATGAGCGACGACAAGAAGAACAGAGACAGTATCGTCGGTGTTGTTGCTGTGGGTCTATAGAATGCTTTCCTGATCTTCGGTGGTAGTGTCGAAGATTGTTGAATAGGCTGGTTTAAGTCCTGCTGTTGCGGTTGCTGTTGCTGTTGCTGTTCCATCATTTGGGCTTGATTGTCTGAGACGTGCGATATGTTGTCTGTCGAGAGCCCGGATCTGTGATTCATGATTGATGTGTGTCGAAAAGACCGTGTTCCAACTCTGCTGGGCCAAAAAGGACGATATCACAGACTTAGAAGGTTCAAGGGCACTTCGCACTGGATCGTGAAGCACCAAGCCTCTATCCTATGGGTAGTTGGTTTCTCAACCGGAAAGTGCCTTCGTAGCTGATCCACGATTCCTTCAAGTTCGCGTGCAGCTGCTATTCATTCCACGAACCTTGACGAACCTTGTTAGAAGTCATTATTTCAATTTCGGAATTTGACTGATGTCCAAATTTGCTCGAAACCTGGCTCAAGCGATACGTCCAGACAGTCTGAGATGATCAAGTATAATCCCGGCCAATGCCTACCCATAGCTATGCATGTCAACGCTCTTGTGGCTGACGACTTCCAGACCCGGTCCGGCGCAAAGGCGGGCCCAGACAAAATCGTTGCCGTGATGGCGGAATAGATTGTGATTCAGGGGTACCATCCCTTTGGAGAATGCCTCGCGGCGAGCCATCGTTGCTGCCGATTGGATATTATTATTACGACTCAGCCAGCGCGTTCGCGAATCGATGAAGGCAAGGTCGCGCCACAAGCGACATCGTGCTACGACGCGTGTTATAGGTTGAGCCGATAGATCCATGTTGATACGAGGTTAGGCTAAGGTTGAGTCACGACAAACATGACTTCCCCGGCCTGGGAGGTTGGCGATACGGAAACTCGATAATAATAGCTCAGTTGCAGCGTCTCTTGCGATTCGCTGAACGAGAACCGGTGAGGCGCACAGATGTGAAGTTCTAGAGCAGCGTGCCAAGAATTGTGTAGCGAAAGCGTAGCTCAATCCGGACTAGCCAGGGACCAAGTTAATCTCCGTCGATCACTGTTCACCATTCCGGGGTAGTGGCGCCCCATGTGCTGCAGGTACTGATCTCTTTTTGAACCAGGGAGTCGCTACGTCATATTCGTCGAGAGATATACGAAGTACTGACTTTGGCGTGGCAGGCCGGCCGTTATGTCAGCCAACATACAGGCATCCTCATCGAAGTAGCTCGTGATCGGAAATTGATCTCACCCGTATACCACTCCGTGCTCGAGTGGTGTCTGCCAGCCGCAGGGGAACGAAGACTATTGAAGTTCGATGGCTGCAGACAGTGCGCCCAGCGGCATTGAGGGTCTCTAAGCATGGGGGCCAGGAGTTAGATTAGCTTCGATTTTTTGCTATTCAGGAGGCGGCGAGGCTGAAGAGGGATCCCGGGTTATATGATATCTCGATGGTCTCCCTACTCACGAATGCGTATCAACCAGTTTCTCTACTCAAGCCAAACGCCCTTCCAGCCCTTCACTCGAGTCTTTTCGTACTGTCGCTCGCTTTTACCAACACTCGTTCAACAACATGAATCAGCCCCAGAACGGTCTGCCTTCGAGGCACTCTCAATACGAACCCTTCCCATGGGTCTTCTGGGTCCGAATCGTTCAGATGGTCTTCACCGTCCTTGTTTTGTGCCTCTCAGCCTTTGCAGCTAGCCAGTCATTGGTGAGCGGAGAATGAACAGTCATCATTACAGAGAACCTTGCTAATGCGATGTAGCTGGCGGTTGGTGTGACCTTTACCTTTTGGAGTGTAGGTTCTTTGAACGCTTGTTGTCCTTTGCACACGAAGCTGACTCGCAACAATAGATCTCCTGGTCCGTCATCTGGATCCCCATTGCCACCTGGCTTCTCCCCCGAATCTCAGCACGGTACAGGCCAAACATCGTCGTGCTTGTATTTGAATGCGCAAGTTGGTTCTGGTGGTTTCTAACATTCATCCTCATGGCCCTATACGTCGGCGGCACATCGGCATATGCAAGCGTTGCCTCGTCCATTGTCAACAGCTATTCAGGCTATTACATGCTCGAGCGACGAAGCTACAGCGTACCGAGCTCATCGTCTGAGTGCGACCTGGGTCTTACGCTGATTGGGGGGATTTGCGAAGACAGCAGTAGCTCCAGCTATAGCGCGTACGAGAAGAAACTTGACGCTGCGTTCGGTGCCGCGAAGGCGGCTACTGCTTTTGCAGCTCTGAACTGGTCAGTGAAACACCCCTTTATCACGTTTGCGGAAAGGAGTTACTGACAAGCTGCCTCCAGGGTTCTCTTCGTTGCAACGTTTGTTGCTATCTGCGTCCAGATTCATCGTCAACGCCGTGAACGAGTCAAGGAAATTTACGAGGCTGGTGCAAACGCAAACGGAAACCACGGACAAGCACTGCAAACTGACAAGAGCGCCCAATCAACAACAAACGAGGTTTAACGTGTAAAGGATACTGTCGGACTGCTCGTCTGGCTACCGAGACTCGTTTTGATTGTATATCGGGAGGAAGTACACTGAGAAATGTTGACGGGAACTTAATGCGATTATCTTGATGATCTGCGCGTCTTCAGAAAGACATGTAGCTGCCGAAGGCTTTGATTATGCTCCGTTCACGAACCTGGAATGAAATGGGTGGTAGGCACTGGCATTAGCAATACATAGGGACTTGGCCACTGGGATCACTATTCGATTGAGAAGCGTGCACGAATGACTTATTCAGCGATCCATTTAAGCCATGTTGCACCAGCGTTAGCATCATTCGACTTGGGCCGCGCTACGTACCACTCCGCTCTTGCTAATTCACGATCCAGCTTCGGTGGGGGGGTATCGTTAGGACAGAACTTTTAAGCTGTGCAACAAAACCCGTCTTTGCGCGCCCCATGCTTCTTGCACCGGGTCTAGGTTAGGCTGAAGTTAATCTACTTACGTTCTCCACACGCAGGAGATATATGTATAGTTCCTGTAGGGGCAAATGAAGCAGTAAACTCGCCACGCTTGCCACCTAAGTGGAACAGCAGATTCGCGAACGGGAAGAACTCCAGAACCATGGGCTTAGGATCGAGAAATGCTTGCGCGAAGAATCAGCGAGCTGGAAGATGGTGGTAGTATGGGACATATGACAACGTTTACACTAGCCTCGACTGCACGTCGGCCTCACTTCGTGGCCGATGTCATTTCATGGTTTGTGCTTGTCAAAGGACGTTGCTGATAATACATTACGGCTGGGGCACCAACCGCGATATACAAGATGTCGTCTATCAAACTCATTCGTGCATCTCCAGAATATAGGGTCGCAGAATCAAACGGTCAATGGTGCCCAGCAGACTAGAGGCAATGGGGGATATCCGTTCAGTCGGACTCAATGATAGGGTGAAGAGATTCCATTCAAATAGTCGGAAAGGCTGCTTTACTTGTAGGTAAATGCCATTAAAGGTTCGTTTAAGCATTGGTTAACTTTGGGGACTACAACCTCGGTAGCTTTTAATGACCAAAGTGAGGCTTAGGGCTTACATCCAGCCAACCACAAGCACCACTGCCACCAAATTACTCCGTACCCACAACAACCACCACTAGCTGTCAATACCAGTTCGACCTTTTCGATTCCCATTTTACCTTGCTGCCCCAGCCTATCATGCAAGATACTACAGGTGCCAATGGCCCCCAGATATGACCTGTACTGCGACCCAGAGCGCCGCGTGAGGGTATTAGGTCCCCCAGTAACAGGTTATGCGGTGCTGGGGGTGTGCTGCGTAGTGTCTAGGGAAGGGCCACTGCCCAAATGCCACACCCAATTCCAGCCTCGTTGACCTGGACAAGGCTCTAGGCCTCTCCTAGCAATTTTGGTGTGATTATCCTGCGATCGTCCACGCGTTTAAGTATGCCGTCACTGTCTGAACAGGCAGATATGAAGCCGTGCCAGCAGTTTGTATAGCTGTGTCTTGAGGTGTAAGCGGTTGAATAGCTGACCCACAGCGTTTACCGCCTATTCTGGCTTGAATTCCTCTTCTTCAAACTGTGGTCTTAGTACATCCCTTCAATTCCGCCAAGAGCAAAGACATGGGAATGGTACTATAGCAGTGTCAGCACACGCACAACATGAAACCGATATGCAAAACACTGGTACCCATAGGCAGTCCCATGCTCGGGTATGACTGAAAACAACGGCCTACCATGTCATGCGATAGTCATTGAAGATCAACTCTAGTTTCCCATAGATCTCTTCAAGCAAACTTACAACGCTCGGCCCAGACTCCTCTTCTATTCGATCTCACGGAGTTGCGCCTTAATCTTCTCTTCCCGGACCAAGGGGTTCCCGCCATTCCTCGCCCTTTCGGCCCTCTATGTCCGCTTGACTCCGACCAATGCCTTGTGCCTTGAGAAGGTGTCAGATCAAGATCTACAACCAGTGCACTGCCGTCCTTGTTTGGGTCTTGCGCATTTGGATCTATGCCAGCCTCTATAGCATGAGATGAACAGCCTTCACATCGCCAAGACGAAATGGCGCTTGAGATCACGCCCAGCCATTGTTAAGCGAGGATGCATCAGACCAGAGAAGCTTGCCAGCAGCTGATTGGCTGAGGTGCTGAGTTCACGTTCGAGGCAGGCAACCATCTCGGAGTTCCCGCAAATCATGCAATGTGGGCTGGCAATGGGACAACCATGCGAGTCTTGCTTCAAAGGCTATCTCATTTCATACTATCAGGCTATCTGGTTATGCATGCAGGTCACACTCATGGCTTGATCCTTCTCCCTCCTTGAATCCTCGTTGAGGTGATATATTTTTGCGTTGGCTACGAAAGAGGAGTGCATTACTACCTTGGACTTCAAAATCGCTCATGTTCACGATGGAGGTCGGCTATTCACGGAGTTTCGCATCAGGCCTGGTGCTGGTGTCCTCTCTAGTACCAACGGAAGATGACAATGGATTCAGATCAGCCTTGTTGGCGCGCATTCGAGAATTGCAAGCCCTCACCGTGGATATGAATGGCAAAGGTGCGGTCGACCAAATGATCGCATCTATGGACTCAAGATCACGTTTGAAATATTTAACTGCTTTTGGCGTTATAGTCAAACAGCTTGCGCGAGAAGACAAAGAGGGGTCCTTTGGTGTTGGACTCCATCAGTATGACCACGTTGGAAAGCTCGGAGTTCCGGTTCAAGCTCAGATGGCCTCATCCGGATCAGAAGTGCACCCTCCATTGCTTGGAAGGGAGCTCGGGACGATCCAGGCAGCAGGCATGTCTGGGCGACAGCAAGCCATTCAAGACATATCATCGCTCGCACCATATGCCTACGAGCCATTACCAACACTCACCTCAATCAGGCTTTTGGAAGTGATTGGCAACGATTCTGTGAAGACCCCTGATGTGCCAATTCAGTGCAAGCTGCATATCGTCGATCTTGCCGATGAGCCGGAGTACAATGCTTTATCATACGTTTGGGGATCCCCGAGGCTTGTTTACAAGCCTGCGGAAGAGATTCCAGATGTACGAAACGCCAGCATTCCTTCACATGCGATAGTTTGTGATGGGAAGAAAGTCATGGTTACCCGTAATGCCTATGAATTCCTTCAAACAGCGGTGAACTCACAGTATGCCTTGACCCATTATGCTCCGGACGACCTGCCACCACATAGAAGAACTTTTCGGCTCTGGATCGACGCCATTTGCATCGATCAAAGGAACATGCCCGAGAGGAACGCTCGGGTCGAAATGATGGCCGATATTTACCGAAGTGCTAGATCTGTGTTTTTCTGGCTGGGACCGGGTGGATGGTTTGTGGAAAGCGCAGAACGAGCCCTTAATTCGATCATCGAGGTTCTGTCAACTTCACAGACATCGACATATTTACCACTGCGTGGTGGAAGACCCAACAGATTCCTGAGCCTGGTGATTGGATTGGATTGTACGTTTTCCTGCAACATACTTGGTTCCATCGTTCTTGGGTTGTCCAGGAAGTCGCGTTGACCGGCCGAGCCACCCTAGTTTGCGGGGACTTTCAGATGGGCTTCAAAATTCTCTCTGCCTGCCTCGGCTTCCTGCTTAGTCATGGTTGGCTGGCGCAAATGGAGAGAATAAGACAGTACTGTGTCCACGGGACGACCTTTTCTGGTCATGCGGCTCGATACTTGTCACAAATTTTCGAGCACAATCATGTCGATGCACGAGAATTCATGCCACCCGAATGGACAGACGCTCAGCTCGTGGTCCCATCTGGCAAGTTGCAAGAACTCTCGACTTTTCTGAACCCAATCATCACGGTGGCTTCGCTTGGTGACAATATCAGGCGGAAAAAAAGAGTTGATGCCGATGGCCATGCTTCGATTCTGCGCAACGTGCTAGAAATCTGCCGCAATTTTGATGCGTCCATGCCACACGATAAGATATACGCATTCTTATCGATCGCAGAAGAAGCCTTGGCAGAGGCTCGCGCAATACAGGATAGACCGATCAGAGTCGCTTACGAGAAATCCGCGGACGAAGTCTACATAGAAACGACTGCCTATCTGTTGACCTCGTCGAAGGGTGTGATGGATAGGCTAACTGAAGTATTGTGGCAGATTGAGGACAAGTCTGCTCGCAAGATCTCGAATCTTACATCGTGGGTTCCTGACTTCAGTGTCGAGTGTCATCCCGCTCTCATTGAGGACAAGGTCGCTCGCCATTGGAATGTGTGGCCGCTTGAGGGACGCCCCGACAAGAATCTGGTGGTCGATGGAAGCACTTTACACTCTTATGGCGTGATGATTGACGAGATTATTGAAGTTGCACTTTCAGGAGGGGACAGATTCAGAGGTGCCGCGAAAGTCGCTTTGGGCTTACCTCCCGTATATCGATGCATTGGAGATGTTGTACAAGAACAGGTTGACGGAGACGGACAGGAAGCTGAACCGCAAAATGGGGTGTCTGACTTGATTGGTCAAGTTACCAGCGAAGACTTCCTGCACCTTCAGCGCGAGTGGAGTCTATTCGTCCCACAGCCGAACCCGGGGGCCTGTTGGAAAGGCTTCCAAGTCACAAATGACTAGAGCTGCATATAGGCGTCAATTAGCGTCGCCTAGCACGCCGCACGTATCCTCCCCTCGACGGCAAACACGTGTCGAAGCATTTTGGCGTACTCTTCTTCTCGACCATTGCTTTGACGAAAGCCCAGCTCCTCTCGAGTCGGGATTTGCGCTTGGAGATATGCTTGCGGATCGCATACATGAAAAGCAGGTTCTGCACCTCTTGTTCCGTGACGAAGCTTCGCTCGACGATCTCAAGCATGAATTGGTGTTGTGGCAAGAATTGGCCGCGGGCGAGCCTGGAATCGATGAAACAATGCTCGCGTGGCCAGCATGTGACAGCTTCGTCGACTATATGCTTATGCAATACACGGAAGTCGATACACTTGCACGTGTACTGCTCTCCGCCCGTCGACGTCTGCGCTATCCAGGGATGACACCTCAACAATGTAGATGTAGTCCCGAAGTTATCCTTCAAATGGCGGCGAAGAGAGAGATGGACGCGATTTCACTACCGTCCGTGCGTTTTCTGCCGACACAGGGACAGATTCAACAGTACATTCTGTTGAATGGTCAGATACCGAAGTCTGAGCTCGACTCGCTAAACGACAAACTAGCCGCAGTGGGATTCCAAACACATAACATGTCGGCTGCGCCGCTATCTTCAGCACCTGACCAGGACTTGGAGCCAAGACCTGAAAAATCAGAAGCTTCAGCTCACTCCACGTCTGCACCGGAAGAAACCACTGTCGAAACTCCCGACTCGATCCTCGAATCAAAGGCTCCATCCCCAAAGGCCGAGCAGACCCGCCGTACCCGTCAAACCAACTTCCTCAGGCAATACCACAAATACGAACCTGGCCGTCGGATCTTCCGGACCAAGAAAGGCTGGATGGGATACGGACATCAGTCCGCGCGTGCTGGGGACGAGGTGTGGTTTCTTACGCGCTGCACGGCACCCTTTGTTTTGAGACCGTGTGGAGGCGAGTCGAGGCGCTATGAGATGGTTGGGGTCTGTTATTTGCACGGGTTGATGAATCGGGAGGAGTCTCAGGCAGAGTGGATGAGGGTGGAGGAGGATTTGGTCATCGTGTGAAGATAGATGTTGGAGTACAGCATTCAGTTAGTGAAGCCGGAAATCTTTCCTCAGCACTGATTGGGAAGTTATAAACGTCTTTGCATTATCATCAATCAGTATCAGCTCCTCTGGTAACGTTTCGATGATCCTCGATAAAGCGAGAGGTAGCTTGAAATTCCGCGTTCCAAGACAGGGATGTTCCTGCCGTTGACGGCCATGGCTCTCGTCGTTACGATCAGGCACCGGGAACCCGGTGATGTTGACCGAATCAACGGCACAAATAAATCTCAACACGACCTTTTTATCCTGAAGTATCAAATTGGCTCCTAGTAGACAAGGGGCCAACCAAAATCATCGCGAGAATTCGAGTATCTATAGCCTATTGGATCATCCTCGACCTTTTCACGTAATTTAGAGTGGGAACTGGAAAGCAAGCCGGCGGATTTTCAGCCCTAGGCCATGTGGCCATCTTATCTTATTCCCCACACATTGGAGGCCCCGCCGGCATGTTCGGCCGATTCGCACCGTTGTTGTCGCCTAAATGAGATATTTGCAGATGCAGATCACCGCCACCACCCACGCTACCCAAAATCGCCCAGAAACTTCATTAAACCTACCTCGTACCAAGGAGACCACCATGCCAGCAGATCAGTCTGCTAACAAGTAATATTTGTTCGCTGGAGATTGACGGTCCCACATAGCCAAGCCCCTAACACCGCTGTTTATTACACACGTAGCTCGCACCGATCACCGATACAAGCCAAGGAGCTACCATATAAGTACGCTTTCGTTGCGGGGGAAAAAAGAACTCGGTTCCATTCCAAAGTTGAAAAGGGCTGTCAGGTACTACTCGCTGACAGGTACTCCAACCCATGCCTATGCTAATGCTAATGCCAACGCAATGCAAAATCCGTGATGACACACACACTTTTCCTAAGTGCCAAGATATGAACTTGACAATTTCGCTTTCTCTTCCGCAATGATGAACAACCGGCTGAAATATGACTATGGACCACAAAGAAGGGGAGAGGACAACTCCCAAATCCACATTCCCAATAAAAAAACGCTGCATTGAATGCGCCCGCTGACAACTAAAGTGGTATTGAATGCGTGTGCTTTGAAAGATGGTTCATGTGATATCGGAAATTCGTTTGACCTCATAAAAACATCATCCAGTTTCGTGCAAATCGGAGTTTCCAATAAAAAAGCAAAAGAGAAAACACAACTCCTATGAAATCCAAAAGATTTCCAACAATCAGCATCATGTACGCTGAGTGATGGATGTTGCGAAAAGAACTAACGAGTCCAAGTCGGAAGTGAGGAGTGCATAGCAACAAGTGACCCCGAAAGCGTGAAATTTTGTAGAAGCGGGCTCAGAACATGTCCGAATTTCTATTATCGACGAGCCGAGAAAGCACGCGCTCGGCATTATTCATTAGGCCGTCCACGACGCGCTTTGCGCCGATCTTGTGGATGCGGATGGCGTCCAAGACTCCTCTGGTGCGGCTCCACGTGCTTGGATCCAAGTTGGCAAGTAATTGCACAGTGGCCACGTCTGTGAACGAAAGGTATGCTTTCAGCTCAGAAATTGGGTCTTCGGCCGAGGGCATAGAGGATACTGAAGGGACGATCGTAGTTGCCCGGCTTGACCGAGACTGTGGAGTATTTGTTGCTGTACGGGTAAGTGTGGTTGTTGCCGTAGTAGTGGAAGATGCATACGCCAAGTAGTCAGCAGTCGTGTTGACGTCCGCTGGAGTGGAGTATGCCATCAAATGGGTGTCGTAGTAAGCGGTGGCATGTGGCGGCCATGTGGCCGCGTAATTGCCCATCGGAGTGTAAGCGGGCCATACCGCATCAGTGTAAGTGGACATCACCTGAGAAGATGCCGGAATCGGAGGGTTAGTGTGAGCCTCTGAAGAAGATGGCGCCATGACAGAACTGTGGTGTTGTTGTTGACGTCTCTGTACTGATGCCTGCCGTTTTCGGGGTGGTGGTGTTTCCGGTTCGGCAACAGATTTTCTCTTTCTGGAATTTATGGGTGAGGCCAAGGCTTGCGACGGCACGGGTTCTGCTGTACCCACACCCACGGATTTGGGCTCACGGCCATACCAGTGTGCCCAACAGACGAGCGTAGCAAGATAGATGGACCAATCCTCGTGCAGCATGTTTGTAGATCGAAAGGGACGACCAGGCTCTCCAATATTGATAATCATTCGTAACACCTTGAGCGCGTGCCAGTGGGCCCTGAGGGAGTCCGCAATCACCCCGTTTGACGGAGTGACGGTCATCCATCTGGCGACCCAATCACGGACGATTAGTTTGGCGTTGTTGTAGTCTGTTTCCTGCTCTACCTTCCGGCCTAACAGCCATGACTCGCCTGCCACGATGAGAAGACTGCGGATGGGAGTGTGTTTGGCCATCTGGAAGACGTGGAAGTTGAATCGTGTTTTGGAGAGTCCTCCCATGTGCGGGGGAGTCAACATTTCGTCCGAACACCTTTGTGCTTCAGCTAGGTCCACGTTGATGATCTGATGCTGGAAAAATGAGTAGTCCTGGACAGATGCGGACTGATAGTTCCGCCTCGCACTGTTGATGTCTCGAGTGACCGAGAGAGACGCCTTGACAGCCCACTCTTCGAGAGGGGCCGTCTCCCATAATTCCTCATCACAAGGTAGATCCACACCGGCTTTGCTTTCGGATAGCCTGTTTGGAGCATTGCTGTAGCTGACGATGGTCGGCCGCTGGTCGAAAAGAGCCACCTGTTGCGAGTCCAGCACGGAGCAGGCGTGGAAGATCCTCCTCCGTGCTTCGTGCTCGAGCCAGAACTTGTGGGCTCGTTTCAGATCCTGTTTCGACTTCTCTTCCTTCAATGTTTTGAAGACGGCCAAAGGGCTCTGCATCAGCAACTGCCTGGTCTGGTGCAGGCTGGCGAAGAGCGCTCTGAATCTCGCCGAGGTCTCGGGAGACGTGTGCCTGGCACAGTACTTGCTCAACATCTCGAGAAGCAGGACTGTCTGGAGGTCAGCAAGACGAGATCGGCTTGTAATATTCTCTCGTTGCCTAAGGAGCTTGGTGGCGATTTCTTGCAAAGCAAGCGAGTACAATTTCGCGTCGGGGCGAGAGTCGTAGAACGAGCCTATGGCTAATACAGCACTCAGAAGCAGCGGCGGAGGCGTGTTGGTGACGAAATTAGGCTTATACACGATTGGAAAGGAGGGATGGAAGTATTTCCAGTAGTGCTCTAAGCAATCTAGCCGAATGTGATTGGGTAAGTCGGGTCTAGTTGGGTCGGAAACGAGTCCGGGTACAGTGGAAAGCTCTCGTTGTATCGTAGAATATTCGACGCCATCCAACTCGGGTCGGAGATGTACTGGCATGGAACTGACTGTAGGTGACTGATCAGCCTCAGTATGGGCACTGGCTGGCAAGAGCACATGCTGACTTACTGGAACATAAGACGCCTGGCCCTCTTCAAACAAGGTCGAGGGCAAGACAATTGGCGGAGCAGTAGTCGCAGGCACCCATGTCCCCGGCATTGAGGTCGTCATGGTGGGCGATAATGAGGAGAGATCACCAGCAACGACGGAAGAGGTCGAGGAAATGCTAGCACGGTGATAGTGGCCGAGGTGGTCAGAGGCTGGAGAGTGACTCCCGTCCGAACCATACAAATATGGGTCAACAGTCTGGGCCTGGGGATAGTTGGGCATGAACATGCCAAAGCTTATTGAAGAAGGATGAACAAGAGAACCGATTGACAAGTCGGTGGTGGCGGCGGCGGCGGCGGCCGACTTTGGAGCAGCAGCTTCTTGGGGGGAGCTAGTTACAGTACCAGAAGGAAAAGTAGAAGGGGGTGAGGTGTAAAGGTTGTTATGTTGTGCTTGTGATGGGAGCATGGAAGGTGAGGCATCCACTTCGCTGCATTGGGTTAGCATGTGCGAATCCAACGCGATCCTCCCAATTTGGCCCCAAATTGCTTACTGTCTTTCTTGGTGCCGCTGCAATAAATCTATTCTATGAAAGGATTTACCACAGCCAGGCCGCGAACATCTAAAGCTCGCATCAGGATTGTGATTCAGCTCATGCCGTCGTCGATGCTCTGCTCGCGTAAAGACCTGTACCGACTTAGTATTTGCATTGGCAATGGCATTCTACCGTGCTTCGCCGTGAATGGGTGCTATAATTTACAAAGTACTGACCTTTCCACATCCTGGAAACTCACACGCATGCACGCGCTTCCCTTTCTTCGCTTTGCTGATCCTCCCCGTCGGCGTCGACGTTGGAGGGATGGTCTCGAAGGTCATGCTGGCGTTCCTCATACTGGACGAGCTTCTCCGTCGGGTTGCGACCGACGAAGGCCCTGTAGCGATGTTTTGAGGTGGCAAAACGGAAAGATCAGTAGTAGCAAGAGTCGGTGGCTGCAGGATGGTCTGGCTGTATGTCGGTTGGGGCAGGATAGGCACCTCCACCGACGTCGAGAAGCTTGAGGCGGAATGGAGGGGATGGTGAGAGGATGAGGAATGGGCCGCAAGTGTGCCAGGCACAGTTGAGGCTGTAGACAAGTGAGGTTGATCAATGGACGATCTCTCCCTATCGACAGTGGGCGAATGCTTGCCTGGCATGGCGAAGAGAGGGTGGTAGTATTAGTTATAGGAGGGCGAGATTGAGGTGGCAGACATGGGTCGGTGGAAGTTTAGTCGGATGCAGGACCACTGCCCCGTAGCGAGGCTCAGTCAATTTGGCGCGTTCGATAACATCAGTGCATTCAGAGTCGAGGATCGTGACAAGACAAGGGAAAGTAATGACGAATGTACAGCAAGTTGGAGGTTATTGGCAGGGCTGAGGTCCATTCACGCGTGGAGCAACGTCGCCAACAAGGTACGAGCGGACTAATGTGATCGAGTAGATGCAAAGCTCACTAAATTAGAGCCTCGACGGTAAGTGTATCTTTACTAGCGTGGGAAACAGTATATAGATCATACTAAGGACGGCCGGAGCGAGCGAATCACGAAGCAGAGGCTGTGTACACCACGAGGCTCAAAGCAGCCTGTCTGTGTGCTTAGAAGGTCTCACGTGTAAGAAAATACGAAGTAACAGATGCTGTGCATCAGACTAGGGTGGGCTTTCCGGCCATTCAAAACAACGGGTTGGGGTGCGCAGGCTGGATCTTGATTGCAATCCCCAGCAAAAAGGGAGGCGGTTGACGAGCCGAAACCTGCACTAAAAAAGGTGACGAACGGGGGAGTTGCCAAAACGGAAGAGGCGAAGTGGTTTGAAGGTGAGGTTAAGTTATTCCCCCATTATTAGCGGCTAAGTGGAAGTAAAGTTCAGGTACCTGGGCTGCATGACTAACGGAACCGACGAATAGAGAAGCGGTGGAACGACAGATGACCGAATCAAGATGATCAATTTTCTTGGAATAGCAACAGTAAAGTGAGCGAAGGATTACCGGACCCCTGCCTAAAGCCGGCCTGACAGGCCTAACCATGCTTTAGCGTCGACTACCATGCGACGGAGCCTCCGGTGATTTGGCGCGGAACGACCAAGTGGTTATTTTTGGGCTGCGGGCTCTCTTGGGGGCCACACTTTTGCTAAATACGAGCTAAGCCCTGCATTAGCGCTCCAGTGCCAATAAAAGTTTTCCGCAGCCACCATGCATGGAATTCTGCCTTGTGCCGTCCACGTTAGCAGTACTTTCAGCGTGCTTCAGCCTTAGCCATCGCATGTGAGATTCACTCAAAGCAGAGCTGGGTCAAATCAGCTTTCAGCATCTGCTCCGGTGTCAGAGCCGTAAATATATATCATGACCACCCTTCGTTTCAAGTCGGTGCTGCCGGATATTAGACATGCATGCCTGACTCATGCGGCAGCGCCGAGAGCACGTCGAGTATGAGCGTGGGCAATTTGATGATGCTTCCTCGTGTATGCCGACCAACTCCTCATTTTTCCATACATAGATCTGCAGCAACGGTCATCTCTGGTTGGGCAAAGGTTGTTACAATCTAAAGATTGGCGGCTGACGATGCTTTGGGAAACTTCGCGCGTTTATCACAGACGGCAACAGTGCAGAGTGCATGGCGGGTTTTCGTTGTTTTGTCATGTGCATACTCGAGGGAAGAAGAATGATCGACACAGATGAAGAGGCTGATATATACTCATTTCAGAAGATCAGGTGCAGTTCTGGCGCAGTTCTGGCGCAGTTCTGGTGCAGTGTTGGTAGCATTGCATGATATACGACGTAGTAACCGACAAAATCGAAACAGCACCATTTTCCCGATTTGGTCAACGCATGCGGTACGAGTGCGAACCAGTCTCCAACAACGGGTTTTCGCGAACACTTTCCAAATTTGTACTAATGCAACAGTCATCGATCCAATCGCATGCCGCACAGTCCCTTGCATATAGAATATAGAAAGCATTGGAGCAGACCTAAATAGCAACTCTGCGGTCTGCTCAGTGTAGACAGACCAAATACTGGAGAGAAGCAAGCTGATCGGCAAGCATCGAGAGCAATGCTCGTGATTTGCGTATAGGGTTTGACCTTAGTCATCAAATGGTTTGGCCTTACTTCCCTTTGATCAGCTGCAAGCTGTACTGCAATTGTGTAGCTGAACGATGTATTACTTTGTAATTATGTAGGCCAATATGCCCACCAAGTAGCATTTTTTAAGTATTTGGGACGCTGTACTAGGTGGATTGGTATTTGAAATGGTTTATTTCGTGGCAACAATGTTGACGTGACGCCTCGTCCAGCACAGTCGCTTCAGCCGACTTCGTCAGGCTACGAAGTATACAGGTCAAGGTCGTAAAATTCAAAAAAGTGTGGTAAAAAGTGGTTCTGAGCCAGCCAGTTGAACATGCGGGAAATTTAATCGAGCCAATGTTTGATTGAAAGAACAGCCCACTTTTTACCACACTTTTTTGAATTTTACGACCTTGACCTGTACAAGGCTATCCGAACGGGAGAAAAAAACGTGACGTCATTGTAGGCGATAACCCCATCACCAGGTCTAAACCAGATATATTGGTCAACCATGTGTATATTTGTCCACATGACGACATTAAATGATGCTACGAAGTAAATTGCAAAAGGGCTAGGTAATAAACTACAATCCTAGAAAAGAAGTTGGCGAAAGGAGGATGAGAACAACCCTCGGGCACCATCTCTCGCTCTGTGCCATGCTCATCGACTGGCTGCTCATTGATCCTCTTTTTCAAATAGCGGTCCCCAATTCTGCTCGAGGTCACTGCTCGTGTCATCAACCGTATGTGATCGCTGAGTTGCCCTCTCCCGCTTCTTCAATTCCTCTGCCCAAGCCTTCTCGTCATGCTCCTTCCACTCCTCCTTATTTTCGGGAATCTCGTTCGCAGGCAGATTCAAGTTATTCAGACTGAATAAACTCGGCTTCTGATGCTGGGTGGCATTCTTGGCCTCCTTCTTGGCGGCACGTGCGTTGTGACCGTATCTGAACTCCAAGATATGGTCTTCTACGCTGTGTGAAGCTGCGGCCATGGGGTTCGGGATCGCAGACGTGCACTTTGAGAATCGAGAGTGGCAGCTTGAGTGTGTGCTACCATCACTAGTGGGTGGACCCCAGGTAGAGGCATGATGTACGCCAGAAATGTGCGTTTCCTGGAGAGGGTGGGACTGGTAGTGTTTATGCGTCTTGGTGGTAAACTTGGAAGATGTTGCTGAAGATGGCGACGATGATGACGAGTTTCGACTATGGCTATTGCGTCCCGAGACGTGCAGATCGAAGCGGTGGGTTGGACTGCTCATGGCCGAAATAGGGGATCGAAATAGACTACTGTGTATGGGAACGTAACTCGTTGAGCCTACTTGCTCTCCTGTTATATGTTTATCAGTGATTCTTGATTCTTAGCCTTCTTAGAAAATGATGCCGGCATAGTGTAAAACGTAGATAGCCGATATGAACATTGAAATACTTCCTGCCTAAGTTGCGGAGGATCGCAGTGAGTTGGGTTCCGTATCGCAGTTCGACATTATGACGCCGTCTGGTCCGGTATCTGGCATTATCTGAGAGACTTGTGGACAAATAGGAGCGTTGCAAGGCGGCAAATTCCTCTTCTACTAGTGGTCTAGTTGCCAGGATGAGTAAGATCGAGCGTCCAAACCTATCAATGTGACGAGGGGTAGAAGGGTTCGGCTTCTTCTAGAAGCCGATCCGGTTGTTGGTGTGCATTACTTAAGCGATCCGATTTCGCGGGGTATAACGTCATACCAGGCAGTGCACGAGGGTTTTTATTGCCTGAGGCTGCTTGTGATGTCATCTTTTCCCATCTCGCAATTTCGCAATTCATCCATAGTCACTAGTGCAACTTACACCTGCCACGGCGATCCTCAAAAACAACGGCACAGCTTCAATCAACGGCAACGCTTGCGAGTTGGTACCCAGTACCAGAAGAGCGAAAAGGTTTCAATTGTGTGTGCGTGTGTACGAAGTGCTTTCGTATTCTGTGTCTGTCCATACCACAGACGAGTAGGGAGTATGCTGAGACTGCTCCATTCCAGGAAGAGTGCCTCGAGTTGCTAGTCGCTAATGCTACAAAAACCTCTTCTTCAACCCCTCGTATCCTCGTAAAATAAATAGGCATCATGTCATGATTCGAAGTTGATGTCCAGGAGTCAACGTTTTGTAATGCCGCCTGCCAAAGCCTAAGAGATGCAGTTTGCACGCCCCTTCGAACCATTTCCCATAACGAGCGCCTTCGCTTCCTTTTTTTTGTGAACCGGAGAATAAGAACAACAACACATCTTGCGCCAAAAAGACATGGCGAGAGCCATAAAGCCAGAGCCACCAATGTTAACCAAATTAGGAACCCTGCATGCATGCCCATAATGATGCTCGAGCTGGAAAAAACAGGAAAAGACTTTGCATGCCGGTATGCAGCTCAGAAGACTCCGGCCAATTTCTTGAAACCCTTCTTGAGATTTCGAGTGGCGACGTCTGCGCCAGACTCAGCTGACGAAGTCGAGGTGGTCGAGGACGATGAAGCTTGGCTCTGGCGCCGTTTCATCAACGGATACTCGTTGCTCATGGGCGTTGACTGTGATTTGTAGAGATTGCCAGCACCACCACGGCCGACGTGGTAGACGGGGGCGACGTGCTTCGCTTGCTGCATCTGTTGCTCTAGCTCCTCGTCGAAGGAAAACATGCGCGGTGTGTCAAGGACATAGTTTCCCGCACCTCCTCGACCGGTGAGGAAGGATCGTCGAGAATTACTACTCAACGATGCATTCGACGCACGTGATGGTGGACCAAAGGCGTCAGAGCCCCGAGTCACTGCGCTTGGTGCCTTGACGACATTGCCCGCTCCTCCACGTCCGGTTGCAATGTACTGCTGCTTGGCACTGATGGAGGGATGTGGCTCAACGATGGCGTATTTTGAAGACATGGCGGTGTCTGAGCTCACGATGGCTGGGTTGATTGATTTGATCTGGTCTGATCTGATATGATTTGCTTTCTAGATTGGTAGGCTGGCAAGACAGGCACAGGATGTGCACCTTAGGGTTGATCAAAGTACAAAGGATCCAATTTAAGCTTCCCAGATGTCTATTTTCGCTTCAGCACCAGCTGAGATCTTCGGCTGGAACGACAGGTACCGGCCTTATAAGTCAGTTGTGTTGGCCACTCGAAAACTAAAATTTCTGACGGCAAAGTCGCCGGGGGGGAAATCGCGCGCTCCATGATGGCACGGCATCAGCGGTGACCGGAATCAGGACCACGAGTGAAGCCATTACATGAGAAGATCCAGCAAATGCTTGGAGCCTTGTCCTTTAACTGAAAAGCGCGCCACGAGCGCGCTCACCTGCCATGCCTAAAGAGGAAAGCTAGTGAAAATTTGCTGTCATCTGACGACCGGCAACAGGCTTTTCCAGGCACCCTCTCCGCCATTTACGCTCCCTAGCTTGGCCTCCCAGGCTTGGTCTGGGTCACCATAAATTTTACTCTCAGCCGCCGTTTAGGCAGGTGACCCAACGCACTTGATCACGTGTGAAGTCATCCATTGGTAGAGGGATATTGCAATGTGTAATGCGAACTGGGGCGGAGACTACAGTTTGGCTGCCCCGGATTTTCCATCGACAGACAGCGCAGGAGACCGCGGCGGCTGCATCATCACTTGGCGCTAGAAGCCAAGGGGTGTCTGATGTGGTTTCGAAGGGGTAATAGAAATTCCTCCTCACCTCACGCAACTGCAGCTGATGCCCCAGCCACCATCTCGATTCAGCACTTTACCCCTTTGGCGGAAGGACGTGCTTGATCAGCAAGTCTCGATCTCGCGCCGACAGTTTCAACTCTCACAAATTCTCTGCAAGCAAGCTCAGAAATACGAGAGTATCGAGAGCGAAGTAAGCGTCCTGATTGATGCACTGCCCACCTTGCAGGAGGATTAGCTGCAACTGCAAACTGTTTGCCTATTTCGGTTTGGGTCTTGCCCGTCTTTCCGTTCGCGTGGATCTCCACATCTGGTAGGGCAAGGGCGTCTGACAGAAGCTAGCGTCTCTCTTACCTCAGATCTCACCGACAATCAGCAAATCTACAAGTTTGGCAGGCGTCAGCAGGCAGGCGAAAAGTGCAAGGCGTTGTCGAAATTTGATCCAGTAGGTAGGCCAGAGCTACTTGTTGCTTTTTCAGTTTTCAGCTGAATTTGGTGTGAAGAATATCGGGATTTTGATGCCAGTCGGTAACATTGACCCACATCTATAGTTTGGGTTAGTTTCAACGTTGAGCGTGGAGAAATGCAAGCGGGCCCTACCTTTCTGAAGGTGCTGAGACCAGCCAAAATACTTCCTCCAATCCAGGTACTGTATTTTCGTTCTGGCGGCGCAAAGATCTTGATCTTCATGTCCTTGACCGCCAGCCGTTGTATTTCGTGGAGCAGACGGTCGCCAAAGCCCTTGCATAATGTAGTCCCTCCGCTCAGGACAATGTTGCCGTAGAGGCTCTTTCGCAGGTCCAAGTCAGTGCGGGAGATGGCATCAATGACCATTTGGTGGACTCCCTGATATTCCAAGCCGATCAATTCCGGTTCAAACAAGATCTCGGGCGCTCTGAACCGTTCGGGACCTAGCTTGATTTTGTTTCCGTCGGGGAGGACGTACTCGATGTCCCTCTTCTCGATTTTCCACACACCTTGCTCCAGTTCCTTTTCTTCTTTCCGCGGGTCGAGTGCGACATAGGCCGTCTTCTCTTTCATCACCCGCACGATTTCCTTTTCTGCACTGGTGTGAAATACGTGGCCGGCCTTGCGCAGTTGCAACTGCATGTTCTCGGTGATGTCCCGGCCGGCGACATCAATCCGGCGAATGCTGCTAGGGATGGCAAATCCTTCATAGACGGGCACCGCGTGGCTCACACCGTCACCGCAGTCGAGGACAACGCCCGTGGTTCTTCCGCTCGCGTACAGGCTGAGCACGGCCTGGATCGACATGTAGACGGCGGGCACATTGAAAGTCTCAAAGAGAATTTGGGCGGCCGTTTCACGATTCGAGCGTGGGTTCAGCGGCGGCTCCGTCAGCAGGACGGGATGTTCTTCGGGAAGCGTCTTCAGCTCGTGTTCATAGACAAATGACCAGATTCTTTCCATGTCGTCCCAATCCGTGACCACGCCATGTTCCAACGGGTAGCGGATCTTGAGCAGGCCTCGAAGCTCTTGCGCTCGTCGCCCGATGAAGGTGTCTCCTTCGAGGGCGCCCGCCAGGACACGCACATGCTTCGGCCGGCCGACGTAGGAAGGAAAGTAGACCTGGGGCGAGTCGGCGCCCGCAAAGCCGGCTCGGATGGTGCCGCTGCCGTTGTCCAGCACTAGGGGCACGTTGTGCAGGGAACCGGCATCGGCCATTGTATGAGAGCTACCGCTGAGGAATTGACGCCCGCATCGAGATCGAGATCGTAGTCGAGGTCGGAGTGGAAGATGAGGTGAAATTTGGACCGAGGAGTGGAATTGCCTTTTGTCGATGGACGCGTCGAAGACTTGAAGACTGTTGAGGCCTGAGGCATGTATTTCATGCCTGAGGCAGAAGTCTTGGCGCAGAGTTTTGATGCCTTGGTGCCTTGGTGCCGTGCTGCCTGTAAACCTTGGCCGCCACCCGCCTCTCGCCCTGCTATACACAGATTCTGCTGGCCTGCTTCATCTCATCTCATCCTTCAACGCTTCTACATCCATCGACTTTGCCACCACAGTCCACCGTCTGCTCTGCCGTGATGCCCAAATTCTTCTGCGACTACTGCGATGTCTACCTCACCCACGATTCCATGTCGGTGCGCAAGTCGCACAACGCAGGTCGCAACCACCTGCGCAATGTGACCGAATACTACCAGCAAATCGGACACGAAAAGGCGCAATCCGTCATCGATTCGATCACCAGCTCGTATGCTGCCGAGGGCCAGCCAAACCCCATGCTCCAGTACCCCGCTGCTGCCCCCGGCTTTCCTCCCATCGGCTTCCCAGGTAAGAGTGACGTGTGGCATCAGAGTACTGTGGCCACCCTGCTTGATGTCGATCGTGATGCTGACAATCACAGGCATGCCACCTCCTCCCTTCGGCGCTCCTCCTGGCCAAGGCGGTGCAACGGCCCCAGGCCCAGGTGGACGAGGCATGCCGTTTCCCCCTTTTGGGCCCAACGGAGCCCCTCCGAATATGCCAAACAACCTCCCGTTTCCGCCTCCCCAGGGCTTCCCGCCGAACTTTCAATCTCAATTTCCGCCAGGTGGCTTCGGCCAGAGCCAACAAGGCCAGCAGGGTCAACAGCTTCCTCAAGGTCCGCCAGCTGGCCTGGGATCGGCCCCTGGTCAAAGTCAGAGTCCTCCGGGCGGATACAACGCTGGGTCTGCTCCTGGGGTAGGCATGGGAAAGCGTTAGGTTGACCCATCATACTCGTTGGCAGCGACATAGACATACACGATGGTGTTTTCTACCCACACTGGCACGGCAATATCCAAGAGCTTGCCTCTTGTCAGCACCCATCCCAAAAACACAACCACTAAAGTGAGCCCAGGCGTCACCTTGACGAAATTGACATGTGCTCGCAAGGTGCACAATTGGAGCTTGAGCGTATTTTTACCGACAGTTGAGTGTTCCTGGATGGATATCAACGCGGGGGTATCACGGACGCCAGTCCAGTCACGTGCAGCACCTGAGGAAGGGAGGCGCCTGCCGAGTATGCACCCCGTGCCTTCCACACACAGCACACATCACGAATCACTGAAATTTGATGCTCGCTTCAAGGTGACCAAGAATGCCCGTTGGTGCTGACAACGACTTGCATTCTCTGTCTTCCGTCAATATCTTTATGCCATGAACTGGGTCGAGGCCTTTGCATTTGTACTCGGGTATCTGGTTACTCCTGCTCTTGCTGTTGGTGGGGCTGCACTTGTTATCCACCTCATCCTCCTTGCACAAAACTACCGCACTGAACGGGCCCTGCGAGCAGATTCTATCGCAACCACCTGACCAAGAGCGTCATCGAGATCTAGATCGAGATCAAAATGCCCGAAAATTCAATCCCGATCAAGCCGTCGGTTGCTCGATCGTCAGCTATAACTTCCCGCTTCAAGGAGCACCTCAGTGAACCCCTCAGTGAACCCCTCAGTGAGCACTTGAGTGACCCACCGGTTACCTCCATCTTGGAAAGCGGCTCCAGCTGTCCGATGCACATCATTAAAAGACTCAGGGCAGAGCGTAGAAAACAAAGGACCAGCCGAAACAGGACCTTGACGCAACCCGTCCGGCGAGGCCTCCACAGCATCAGCCGATCGACAAGGCCATCTTTAGGCACATCAGCGCTCACTTCAACTCGTCGGGCCCAACGAATTCCTCCAAAACATGGCCCCGTCAATCACCTAGCGGCCAGAAAGACCCACCAAAAACATATCAAAGAAAATAAGCAGAAAGGGAGATTGGCTGGTGCCATGTACGGTTACGATCCGAGAGCTGGTCTATTAGAAAATTCTAGGTCTCTCACTCCTGATGAAGCTCGAGGCTGCTTTGTCTGCCGGGGTTGTCGCAATGACGCTGATGAGTATGGTATCGAAGAGATTAACATGCTCGGCAGACGTACAGGAAGACAGTGGCTGCAGGGGAGCAAGTGGGGCATCGAACGTGGTGGGCCTGGTGGGCTCCTTTGTTGAACCTTGGTCTGCATCGATGGTCGTCCGTGGGAAAGAGTTTCGTAGGCTACATGTGGCATCTAGAATAGTGGGCGCGTCTCGCCTTTCCACTGCTCAGAGAGTTTAGGAGGATTTGCAGACAACTGCCGGACGATAGTCTTGCTAGCATGGATCAGCAGCAATTCCCGATGCAGAAAACTCAAAAAGTGGTCGAGTATGAGTTGGTGACAACCCAGTCACGCCAAATTTAGTAGAGCACGTGAGATAGGGCCACGAACAAAACAAGCAAACATATGTTTGACAATTACCAACTGACGCCTTCTGTCAACGTATGTGGGTGATAATGAGCCTGCCATCCACAACTACATCGTCGTGCCTCTCTCTAGTTTTACGTAGTTTCTCCTTCAATTAGTTCCTCGCTGCGCAGAAAACGAGAAGGAGCGACAAATTCTTCTTGCCTAGCCACTATATCAGAATGATTGGTGACACCACGACTATTCCACAATTTCAGCTCGCTTCAGTTCCGTAGCTGCGCCATGGAGTCGAACGCGTGATCCATCGATTGCAATCCATGCCATGATGACCACAAGCTTGGCTGTTAGGGTCAGGGACGAATTAATCTCTCGCTATTCACTGTGCCCATCGGATCAATGGCTGGATGCCTTTCTCGCTTCCAGTCGCAATTCTTCCCATCCTTTGCCAGCCCTAACTTCCACCGCTCATTTTCGCCTCCTTGCGACCGACTTTACTAGCTCGCTATCAACCAAGCAGGAACATATCTTCCCTGCGTCTACCTTGGACCTGGAAACCAAAGAAACCGTCCTCGGAAACGACATCCCTGTTCAGGTCCTTGACATTCAAGACTGCTCCACTTCCAAATGGTCACAAATCGAGTCCATCGAGCGCGTGGAACGTGGAGAAGACATTCATGGCAGAGAAATTGTAAGGAGTGTTCCTATTGGTAATGATGGTGGCGACACCATGGGAGAACGCGATCGAGACCTCGATGTGGGAACAGCAATTTCCTCTTCCCACCAATTTAGCAGTTCGAGGAAAGGGTCAACCGGGCCTCATACACTGCTCGTGCAGGACGCGGCCGGCACCAAGATATGGGCTTTTGAATTGGCGAGAATGGATCGAATCACAGTCGTCAATTCGAGTGCTTCCCTACCTTCAGCAGCCGGGGCTGGAGGCACCGGTCAAGCGCAAGTCGAAGGGACGCAGATTGGCTGCAAGCTACTGCTAAAGAGCGGAACCAGAGTTCGGCGGACGCTGGTGATGTTAACACCTAGACACACAACAGTCTTGGGTGGCAAGGTAGAAATCTGGGACAAGAAATGGAGGGCGGCTCGCAAAAGCAAGCTCAACCGGGAGCTGGACAATGAGCAGAGACACTGATGTCCTTGTCTTCGTTATCTTGACCGGATCGTACCTTTGAGTGCCCGCGCCGCAATTGGCCTGGTGCCACCGTTCGACGCTCGTGAACACTGGTCTTGGTCTTGGCATCCCCTCGTAATTCAAGCCCCTCTTGGGTTGCCCTCCCAGTTAGGCATTTGTCGGCACGCTGCGGTCAACTTTGCTGAGGAAGTTCAAAGCGACCTGTGCTTTCGGGAAATCAATGTCCAATCATCTTACAAGCCTTTCCTGTCTTGGGTGGCAATTCAAATCCGGAGGAGATACGGGGGTATCTGGGAGCCGAAGGTCCGGGGTACGAAGTAAATTTTAGCAAATCACTTCCATTTCATAGATTGCGGGACGGGAGCTTTGAGAGCCTCATACCATCTGCAGACTTGTTTGCCGATGGAATATTAGAGGCAAGAGACAGAGAGGCCAATAATTCTGTAGGCGCCATTGCTTAACCTTTCGGAACATGACATGCGCCAAAAATTGCGAGCTCTGAGGCGTTCGTCTCCCTTTGGCCCACGACTGCAGTTGCCCTTGGCATGTGATCCGATAACCATGCTTTCCAGCAAAGTGAATGATAGCGCCCAGGCAATATAGTGCGAGACTAGAGCAGAAATAGTGACCTTTCGGCGATATCTACCCCGTATGTTCTACCTAAGTAGGAATCGATTCGTGATTCGGGAGCTAGCGGAATTACCCCAGACCACACCAAGGGATGTGCCGAGACGATCGTCACTGCCGTCATTGCAACCCCGCAAATCAAACCCCAAATGCTATCGTGCCTATCCCGTGTTGTTTATAAAATCCTGGCATTTGCACTGCAGCCTTCTTTTTTGTGCCGTGAGTCACTCACATAGACAGTGAGAGACAGTTTCGGCCAAAATGGCGGCAAAGGCGCAACATGTCGAACACGAAACCGGCCTCGACGCCAGCGATGCGGACATTACACAGCTTGCCGAATCGGTCAGCTACGGCCCAGGCGGTATCAAGGGTCTCATCAGCTCTCCTTTCGTATTTGGTGCAGCCTTTCTGGCTTCGTTGGGAGGCTTTTCGTTCGGCTACGGTGAGCTAAATTTCGTTCACTCCAATCCTACATCGACTGACGCAAGCCGTGCGCAGACCAAGGTGTAATCTCAATTATCAATGTCATGCCGCAGTTTCATGATAAGTTCCCGGAGGTTGCTCCGGGCCATCCTAGTGAAGGCTTCAACAAAGGCTTCATGACCGCCATGCTGGAATTTGGCGCCTTCCTCGGTTGCTTCTTTATGCCCAAGCTCTGCGACAAGGTCTCCCGAAAATGGGCTTTGTCCATCGTCGTCGTCATATTCGATATCGGAGCCATCATTCAGACGGCTGCCCCCAACTATGGCGCCCTGGTCGCTGGTCGAACCATTGGAGGTGTTGGCGTCGGTACACTTGCTATGGGCGCTCCGCTCTACATTTCAGAAGTCAGTCCGCCACAACTACGAGGAGCACTCCTGGTCCTTGAGTCTGTATCCATCGTACTGGGTGTTGTTGTCGCTTTTTGGGTAGGTGAAACTCGTAGAACTAGCATGATCCAT
Organism: Incumbomyces delicatus; assembly: GCA_017655985.1. Taxonomy (NCBI): domain Eukaryota; kingdom Fungi; phylum Ascomycota; class Eurotiomycetes; order Chaetothyriales; family Trichomeriaceae; genus Incumbomyces; species Incumbomyces delicatus. The sequence continues at coordinate 1,718,082 of JACJVS010000004.1, forward strand.
GCTGTGAATTCCCCATTCCGTCCTGCTGACATGAAGTAGATTACATATGGGACCCGCTTCATGACCGGAGAAATTGCATTCCGCCTCCCATTCGGCCTTCAGATGGTGTGTGCTACAATCCTCGGGGTTGCTATCCATTTGTTTCCATTTTCACCGAGATGGCTCTCACTTGTAGGCCGCGACGATGACGCCCTAGAGTCTCTTTCAAAGCTACGCCGCCTCCCGCCCGAGGACGACAGAGTTCAAATTGAATGGCGAGGAATCATGGCTGAAGTCGAATTTCAGAAGGTGGTCGTACAGCGTCAGCACCCTGGTAAAAAAGGCTTTGCACTGGAAGCCTCACTCTGGCTCGACTTGTTCAAGGGCAAAACCCGGAGGAGATCCATGATCGGCATCCCCATCGCTTTCTTTCAACAATTCTCTGGAATCAACGCCTTCATATACTATGCACCAACCCTGTTTGCGACACTCGGCGCGGATTATGAGTTGTCTCTGATCCTTTCCGGTGTACTGAACATCATCCAGTTTGTGGCTGTGGTGTTCTGCTTTTTCATCATCGACAAAATCGGCAGACGACCACTCGCAATTGCAGGAGCTGCTGCAATGTTTGTCGTGTACATTGTCATTTCTGGGCTCGTCGGCAAGTACAGTGATGATTGGTCAGCTAACACCACCGCTGGTTGGGCTTGTGTTGCCTTCGTTTTCATCTATATGCTGGTTTTCGGTGTATCCTATTCACCTTTGACGTGGGCCATGCCATCCGAAGTCTACTCGAATGCGACCCGTGCCAAGGGTGTCGCCATGTCAACCGCAACTGTGTGGATATGTAACTTCGTCATCGGAGTCATCGTTCCGCCTATGCTAGAAAGTGCCGGGTTCGGGACCTATATCTTCTTTGCGGTGTGGTGTGGGCTTGCGACTGTCTGGGCGTATTACCTCGTCCCCGAAACAATGGGCAAAACGCTCGAGGAAATGGACGAGGTGTTTGGTGACACGAGCGGAGTGCAGGAGAGGGAGTTTATGCAGCATGCCGCTGGGAATGCGAGACGACGATCGTCCGCAGCCGTATCGATGGCTCTAGAAGCTGGTCAAGCAAGGGCTAACGTTAGGACACCATCAAAGGTCTAGATAGGACGACCTTTGTCCTTGCCACGTCCGAAAAACGTGGTATATGTTCTGAGGTAGTCGCAGCACGGGACGAAAGGACGATCATACCCTCACATATTCTTAAGCCGATAAAAATTCGCCTCGGCACCATGCTAAGGGCCCCTAAAACTAGGCCCGGAGATGTCCGGAGCTACGCTCCAAAACATACCTAGACTTGGCTTTGAAGGTCCCCGAGATGCTCATGAAGCTCTTCAGACCTTGGATTTTCAGAAACCTGTTGCATTGTAATAAAAGATGTACCTACGATGGTGTGCCCTCTAATCAGGCTTGTGGCATTCAGGTTGGATGCCTCGATGATGAGCGAAGGTCTATCAAGCTTGCCTTAGCGGTTTGTTGTAGGCGGCGGGGCCTCGGGATTTACCGCGACTCCAGGCGGGATGTTCTCTCCAAAAGCTAGATGTACTTGAAAACTCAGACAACATCTATTAAATGTATGTGTGTGTGTGTGTGTATAGGTGACAATGCCACCTCAGACCTCGACAGGACGACAACGACTAGAGCAGGTGCAGCGTCAAGTAGGTTTCGCATCAACCAGTGACAGCGACGAAGCAAAGGCCAAGCAGTTCCCGCCTCTCATTGCTTCTTCCGCTCGATATCTCCACCTGAACAACGCCGCGAAACGGAATGCACTCTCACTCGCCGTCCTCGGAGACTTGCGTGACCAATTGCACACCTACAACAGATCGGCAGTAGACGGACAGTCCCGCTTCCTACCACCGTTCGAGCCGGGGATTCTCGCAGAGCTCGAAAAGGCAGTCTCTAACCCCAACTCCGAAGCCGGCAGAACATACGGCTGGCTGATCGACCCAGCCCAATGGACCCAGCACCGATGTAATCTCCCCCGCGTGATTGTCCTCCGCAGCGCCGGACCGGTCTTCTGTTCCGGCCACGACCTGTCCGAGATCCGCGACATGAGTCTCGCCGAAGCCAAACGTCTATTCGCACTATGCGCCGAAGTCATGTCTCTGATCCGCCGCTGTCCCGTCCCCGTAGTCGGAGCGATACAGGGCCTGGCCACGGCAGCGGGCGCGCAACTTGCCCTGACGACCGATGTTCCCGTTGCCCATGCCTCGACGCTGTTCCGGCTACCCGGGTCCAGCATGGGCCTCCACTGCATTTCCCCTGTGACTGCTGTCTCGCGCAAGGTCGGGAACGCGTTTGGCTACGAGATGTTCGCGCTGGCGAGGGCGTATCGCGCCGACGAGCTGCCAGGGAGACCGCTGCAGGTGGTGGACGACAACGTCCCGCTTGATGATGCTGTTGCGGAGGTCGTGGAATATTACGCGCTGCGCACGGCGGGCCAGATGCAGGCTTTGGGGAAATGGGCCTATTGGACGCAGGTCGGGATGGATGCGAACACCACGACTGGGGATGGATATGAGAGTGCGGCGGCCTGGGCTGGGGACGCGATGGCGCTCTTTGCGCAGATCCACGACGCGAAGGAGGGCGTCAAGGCGTTTCTGGACAAGAGAAAGCCGGCTTGGATTACGTGAGTCCGGACACGGAAAAAGAAGCTGTAATATAGTAGTACAACTCCTCGGCCTGTGGATATACGTAAACTACGCGGGAGGGATCGAGGTCTCCAACACACGCGATACACCATGGTGCTATCTCCCCTTTGGCCAAGCTTGGCTATATTTGGACAGTGACTCTGGTCGTCCACTACTTCGCCAGTGACCGTACACGATTCGATCGCAAGTTTCGAGCAGGCGATGAAGGTGGTCATTCCAACAAACAGGTGAGATACACGCGTCTGCCACAAGTCTGCTAGATTCGGTAGACGAAGATCGAAGGTACAATGCCAGATCGCCGTCAAGAGGCTAGCGGGAAATCACCGTCACTTATCTTTGGTGATGCAGGTTTTATTTGATGAGAACCTGATCTCACATCTCAACGCTAAGAAAAAGCGACACCGTTCTACGAAAACTCCCCTGCGCATCTTGGATGTAGTTCATTCCTTCCCTAGGCTGGTGGTGTTCATGCGTAAAGATTTGTCGTGTGCCAGGAATACCGAGGGCCGGTACATGATTGTTCGCAGGTTGCTTGTTTCCCAATGTTGAGTCGGCTCGTTTGAATCTTCCGTCTTTCTCCTTTTCCAACGGGTAATGGTAGCTCTTGCGATACCTGCTGTCACATGGTTCCAAGCCTGGGAGATAAGATTGGTTTCCGCCCATAAGAGCCAAATAACAATGACTGCAATGGTGGTCGGGATTGTGACTCCCCAATATACCCAGAAATCGTGATGCAGGACGAGCTGCGAGTTCGCCGTGTCCCGGTCAAACATCTCGAACAGTGAGGCAATGAATGTCCCTGGGAGGAAGCATTTTGTCACTGCAGCGATGGCTTTCATAGATGAGCTATCCTTGGTCGCTTTTTCTGCAAGGATGTGTCCACTCTGTGCTAATTGGATGCTCGCTCTCTGATCTACTTGAGAGCTTTGAATAAGGATCGATGCCTCTAGTTTTGCGGCGAGGTTTTGTGAATGCAAATAGACCGCACGACGGCGTAAGCGGATGGCTAATTTCGTTGCATCAGTATTCTCCGTGTTGTCAGCGCTTGCTTGATCAGAGATGAAGTCGACTAAGCCAATGCTACTTTCGTCCTTGCCATGCAACAATTATTGCACGGACATGAGTATATTGCAATACAGAAGTGAGATCGCACAGGTCGCTCACTGCTGAGTTAGCAGGCTGTCTTTCGTAGAACCCTATTTTTGTGTTTATATCGCTCAGGAGGAAAACATTATTACGCAGGCTGGTGGCTTCACAGATGAGGTAGATATCAAGCAAGGCGAGCTGGCGACATTGCGCCTGATGGTAAAATGCGATCGAGGGGAAGGCTTAGATAATAATTCGTCCTCGGCTGCAACGCGGTCCGCCGAAGTATTGCTTTGATACTCTTCTTGGTTTCGCACCATTGCCACACGAGACCCATCTCCAAACATGAAATGCTGTAGATCTTATACCCCCGCCTGAAGGACTTCGTAAGTTCGTACGGGTGTTCTGACCTAATCCACATCCAGTAGCCCATTCGTCGAAAGAGATCGAGCGAAGGTTTTGGCCAGCGAAGGCGCCGGCCTCATCACCTATGCCGAGACTAAGACAGAATTCTTCGAGGGTTTTGGCACTCGTTGTCGTTGTGACAACCCCCGCGCAATGGCAAATCGAGTACCATGAAGTCGGCGGCCATGACTGGATTTGCACCTGTCAATGACGATTGCTCCGTCTGTACCTGCCAATCCGCAAGCCAGAGCTTCAGATCGTCAATTGACGTGACCTCCTCAGGCTGGGATTGAAACTTGTGCCGAGTTCCCACTGATAACGGAAAAGTTTTACTACCGTGTTTAATGATTCCAGTGCTGACATGGCTTCACTGTTGAATTTAGTTCTGAATTCACGGACCAACAGCTCTGTCTTGATTACCACATTAAGTAGGGAATGAGAAGTACTAAAGTCGGGTTTAGGTGAATATTAAGGCCAGGTCGACTATTTAACGCTGTATAATGCTTACCGTATTGATAGGTGCAAGGTTCGCCCTTGCTATGAATGGATAAGCGGTAATTATTGTAAGGGTTGCGGTGAGAGCGTAAATATAATACTATCTATCGATTCTTAAATTAACACTAAAGAGCTAAAAGGTGTCTACGAGAGCTACGCAGAGTTTTATAGTTGCGCTAAGCGTCTCCGTAGCCCTCTTCGCGAAGCGAAGATAATCCGTACCGGCGTTATATATAAGACACTCTTATAATATCTTCTCTCTTATAGATCTAGTATTCTTATAGACTTCGTTCTACTCTTCGTAATATATATTCGTTATATTTATCTAAGTCTATATCTACCGCGTACGAGTATTATTATCGTAGAATATTTATATATCGCTTATATTTAATAGAATCGTTTTTTATTTCTTAATAAAATTATAGAATTATATTTACTTATCGCGAATAAGTTTAGCTTACTTATAGTAAGTAAAATATAAGATCTTTATTTATCTTCGTTTTAGTTTATACTTTAATTTAGTTTTTACTTTTCTTACGAAACTCTTTTCGCTATTATAGCTTCTTCGCGATTACGTTTAAATAGTACTCGTTTATCTATCTATTTTATCTTTCTCGTAGCGTAGATTTTCTATAAGTATTTCTATCTTTCGTCTTATCTATATTCGTCTTTATAGTTCTTTATTTACTATTATTTCTTTTATAGTTATTTTCTATCTCGTTATAATAGCGTTTAACTAGAATTCTCTTACTCGTATTTACTAAAGCGATTTATACTTATAGTTCTTTACTGTATAAGATAACTTTATTAATAATATTCTAATTAATATAGCTATATAGTAATTTAATTAGTACTTTCTATATAATAGCTCGACTATAGCGATTATCTTTAGCTTTAGTCTTCGAGCTATAATACTTACTACGATTATTACGAGTATATTCTATAATCTCGATAGTATTATCTTTTATATCTTTTACTTTAGTTCGAGTTAAGATTAACTTCGTTATTTCTCTTCGCGAGAGATCTCGCTTTATTAATTAACTCTTCGACGGTACCTTCTTTAGAGTATAAGTTAGAATTAGTATACTCTATTCTATCGTAATTAAAGTCGTTAAACGATATTATATTTCGCTACTATAACTTAGCGATATTTTTATCGTTATTATTATTATACTAGCGGTAAGTAGCTTATTTCTAGTTTCGTCTCTCTCGCTAATTCTTTATAGAAGAGTATTCGGCTTATTTTAAGTATATTTTTTACTTTATAGAAATAAGCGCTCGTCTAAGCTATATTATTTATCTAGCTTAAGATATCTATAATATAGCTTTTAGTTACTATTAGAACGTAAGTCTCGTTTACGACTCGTTTATTATCTCGCTAACGATCTATAAAATAATATAACGATTACTATCTCTTTACGAACTTCTCGTACTTAGATCTTAATCGATATTTTTATACTTCGTCTATCGTCGAGTAGCGTATTATCTTTAACTTCGACTTCTAGTTCTCGTACGCTATTTATACTAGCGACTTATAGCTAAACTTCTTCGATCTTCTCTACTTTAAGCTTTATTAATACTACTTCGATCTCGCGAGTACGTAGCGATATATTAAAGATAAAGTATCGTTTATTTAATTAGTTCGCTCGATAAGCTTAGTAAATAATTTAGAAATATCTTAATTTTTTATACGATTATTCTAGTAAGTCTTTTAATACTAGTTAATAGATCGTAATATAGTTCTATAATAATATCCTTATAACGCTTAACGAGTAGACTTAAGATCGTTCGCGTTTTTTATATATTCTTTAATAGATTTCTTTATCGATTACTAATATTTTAAACGTAGATTTTAGCTAGTTTTACGATTCTAGTCTTATCTCTTCGTCGACTTCGATCTCTTCTTATAGTACTAGTAGTAATATTTCTTTATCTAGTAGCGATTTATCTCTTACGCGATCGTCGCTAAGTTTAAAGCTCGGTCCTTAAAGTAGTACGTTAAGTAGTTAGTCTTAGTAGTTATTAAGTAATAGAATATCTCTTAGAAGTAATAGTTCGCGAGAAAGTTAGTAAGAAAGTAGTAATTCGATAAGCTCTTAATAGAAAAGTAATAGTTCGCGAAGTAATTAATAAAGAAATAGTAGTTAATAAAGAAGTTAAATCGAGTTAAATACTACGTTTTATAGTTTTAACTAAACGACTCGTCTCTTCGTTACTCTACGATTTAATTTAGGCTCGTCGATCTTCTTTAGATTCTTTTTATAGTACTCTCGTACTAGACGAGCGTAATTATTTAATTTATTTATTAATAATTACTAATCGTTCTTTACTAAATATTCTTTTTATCTTACTCGATACTATATCTTCTCGCTCTCGATTTACGAGTCGATTATTTATTCTACTAAATACTACTTCTACTCTAAGTCTATAGCTAATCTTAGTAATCGCGACTAGAGTCGTAGTTCTTCTTATCTCTAAACGAATTTCTTTAGTAGCGAGATATAGAAAATATTATAAATACGAAGATTCGCTAAAAGCTTAAGACGATATATATTCTATTCGATTCTTTCTAGAACTTAATACGACTCTATATACTTATTTTCGAGTTTATAGTATAGTCGCTTCGTATTAATATTTCGTAAGCTTAATAGAATATACTCGTCTAGAATTAGCTAAAGATCGCGATACTTTTTATTATAGTAGATCTTCTAATATTTCTACGTCTTTAGTAGTAAAGTATAGATCTTTCGCTTTATCTTTTATACTATCGCGATTTAGTTCGTAGTCTTAGTATATTTTCTATCGCGATTATCGTTCTCGCGAGAGAAAAAGTTAAAGTTAGAAATACGTTTTTCGATTATCTCGAAAGACGTCTTTTCGGTAATAAAGTATTTTACGATATTATAAGCGAACTCTACTATCGATAATAGTCTAACTTAGTCGTCTTAAGTATAGCTATAAAAATAGTATAAGTACTGCTTTAGTATACTATTAAATCTCTTTATTTAATCGTTCGTCTACGAATAATAAGCTATTAATAGCTTTATTTTAATTTATAACTCGAATACGTAATTATCTTTACTACGAAGATCGATTTACGATTTAAGATAATAGCTTACGAAGTTCTCTAATTCTTAAGTATCTCTTATAGCTAAATCTTAACTAATTATACTATCGTTATATTCTTATATACCGAAATAATCTTTACTCTTTTTAAGAGTCTATAGTAGATATTAAGTATCGCGTTAAACTCTACTTCGTACTACGCTCTTAAGGCCGATAGATTAGTAATTATATTTATTATAATCTCGCGATACTTTTCTATTAATAGTAGAATAGATTATAGTAATTCTACTAGCTTATTTCGCGATACTCTCGCTCTCTAATATATCGCGTACGATCTATCTAGCTACTAGTATTTTCTTTATAAGGCTACGTACGTTCTCTTTGTTACGAAGTACTTTATCGCTAGACTATTATAATATTTCTTTAGTAACTCGATACGTAAAGTCTCGTAAGCCGAAATATATAGTAGATTCTTAAAGTAAAGAAGACTTTAAGTCTTCTTTTAATTCGCGATAGATAATCGTAAATTCGTATATATAATCGAGTTTATTTATAAAAATTTCGAGAGTTTCTCTTTTAAGATACTCTATATCTTCTACTATACTTCTTTCGCTTAAAACGCTATTCGAGCTATCTCGTTCTCTAAGACTACGTAGATATCTACTATTCTCGTATAAATAATACGAATTACTATAGACGTTTTCGTCTCTATCTTCTAGCTATATAGAACTATTTTTAGATTCTAGAGTTACGAGTATACTTTACTCTAATCTTTTCTCTCGTAAGACGTTATCTCTAACGTTTACTAAAATATAAAGTAGTAGATCTACTATTTCTTTTACTCTCTATCTTTTATTAAGTCCGATCGTCGCGATAGCGCGTTCGCTATATTCGTAGTATCTATATAATAGCTAATTGTAAACTAGAACGTCGATAGCGTCTATAATTACCTTATCTATCTTTAAATTAGCTTAGTAGTTATCTAGAAGTATCGTAGATTATTATAATTTATAAGTATCTTTATTACCTCTCTAGCTTTCTTTAAATAGTATTTTTAGTACTTAAAGTATTTTATAATTACTAATAGCTTCTAATCGTATATCTAGTAATTTCTCTTTACTAAAGTTATCTTTTAAGAGTAGTACGCGACTACTCTCTACGTACTCTTATTATCGAGCTATAAAAGAATATTTACTATAGTAGAGCTCGAGATATCTATCTCTAGTCGTTTTTTTCTCTACGATTCGTAGTAATATAGAAATAGTTTACTAGTAAATCGATTTTTAAGCTCGTTAAAAGCCTCGTAGGCCTTTTATAATAAAAAGAACTTTCTTTACTCGTTCTTTATTTATAGTTTACGAAGCTCTTCTTCTCTCGCTTTTCTCTTTAGCTATCTTTTTATCTTCTCGCTCTTTAGTAGATTCGTTAAGGGGCCTATAATACGAGAGAAGTCGTAGATAAATCGTTAATAGAAGTTATAGAAGTCGATAAATATTAGAATATCTCTCGCTAATACTAATTTCGACTAGTCTTTAATAGCTACGATTTTCTTCTTCTCTATTATAATCTTCTTAGTTAAGATAATAAAGTCGAGAAAGTTAATCTCGCGAACGTTAAACTTATACTTATTAAGATTCGTATATAAGCTAGCTTTTTATAGTATCTTTAATACTAGACGAATATATTACGCGTAGTTTATCTCGTTCGTAGAGAAGATTAGAATATTATCGAGATACGTAATTACGAAAACGTCTAGATACTCTTTTAAATATTTATAAATATAAAATTAGAAACTCGTAGAAGCGTTCGAGAGCTCGAAGAGTATAACGAGATACTTAAATAGGCTATATCGTATACGAAAGATCGTCTTCTACTCGTCGTCTTTCTTAATTTAAAGTCGATAGTAGACGTTACGAATATTAATCTTCGTAAAGATCTTCGCGTCGCTTAAACGATCTAGAATCTCGTTTATTAAGAGTAGCGAATAGACGTTTCTCTTCGTTATTCGATTTAACTCTCTATAGTCTACGTAGAGTCGTAGTTCTCTATTTATTTTTAAGACGAAGAGAATCGACGCTTCTATCGACGACTTTAAAGAGCGAATAAAGCTATTCGCGAGATTCTCTTATAAATATTATCGTAATACTTATAGAATAACTAGAAGTAAATAATCTATCTTTAGTATTCTTATTTACGGCTTTCTATAACGGCTTCTTCTACTTAAAAAGCGCGTTTATTATAGGTTCGAGTTACGCGATTCGAGCTTATAGTTCGTTAATAGTCTACGAGAAAGCGAGTTACTTACGAATCTTTAGCTTTATCGCTCTATCTAGTCTAAAGTATAGCTAATAGAAGCGAATCTTTTACGAGTTATTTTATTTCTCGTTTACTACTTTCTCTAGACTCTATAGTCTTTAGCGATATTAATTATACGACTCGTTCTTTCTCTTTCTATAGAAGGTTATCTCTTTTTATACGACTAAATAAAGTAAGGCTAAATTATCTAAATAAGCCTCGAGATATCGTATTATTCGCTTAAACGAAAAGTCGATCTAGCGCTCTCGCAGTTAGTAATCGAGTCTAATTTACTCGCTCTACTAGAGGGTTATTATCGCGATAGCGACTTATTCTTTACGCGTTACGTCTAGTTTTATATAGTTAATCTCGAACTTACGTAGATACTCTTATAACTTCTCTTTTATCTAGAATCTTTCTACGAAAGCCTACTAATCTATCGAAAGTTAGAGTATTATAATTCGCGATCTTCGTTTATCTATAACTACCGCTATATCGCTAAAAGTAAACGCGATACTAGTAGAGTCTCTACGTCTCTTACTTTCTACGCTAGAAGCGAGAAAGACTTCTACGCGAGGTTCGCTTAAACGAGTTATAACTCGCTCGTCGTTCGTTAATCTACGCTCGACAGTCTTCGTCTCGAGTCGGATTCGACGTCTATCGAGTACGAGGTACTGCTCGAGTTCGATAACGCGACTAAGAATAGCGTATAGTACTTTCTTAGTAGTTAACGACGCTAGCTACTTCTACAGCGAGCCTACGCCCGATAAGGGCGTTTTAGCCTTTACGATACCTCCGCGGTCTTTCGTACTCTCTACGACCCTTAGAGAACGCGTCGGGAGCTTAGTAGTTAACTAAGATACGGATTATTAACTATTCGCCTTCGCGGTCCCTTCTATAGAGGTCGTAGGGTCGTCGACGACGGTAATAGCGCGTTGCTTATTTCTAGAAGCTATAGTAAAGTAAATAGGCCCTCTCCTTTTCGTAGAGAGTATTAAAACTGTAAGGGTTACGGTAAGAGCGTAAATACAATACTATCTATTAATTCTTAAATTAACACTAAAGAGCTAAAAGGTATCTACGAGAGCTACGCAGAGTTTTACAGTTGCGCTAAGCGTCTCCGCAGCCCTTTTCGCGGAGCGAAGATAATCCGTACCGGCGTCTCATGTAAGGCACTCTTACAGAAGAAGGCCGATAATATAGGCCTAAGTCCCGTCGTAGACCGCTGACTGTCGAATGATTAATTTAAAATCAACTGAGACAACAACTGAGTCTATGACTAATTGCCACCGTTAATACGGGTAAATAGCCAAGGTGTTGGTCATTCTTACTGAGATTACAGTGGGTTTTAACCGTTATCGTGGTAAAGTTCCTAACCATCTGGGAATATCTCGGTTGACATGACAATCGGTGGATCCTCGGTCTTACCGAGGCCCGACCGTCTTCCTTACATGCCACCAGCGCGTCACCAGCGCATTCCCGCGCCGCCAGCGCACTCTCGCGCCGCCAGCGCGGTACCGCGTTATCAGCGTATTCCACCTTGCCATTCCACACACCCTCGTACCCGCTATACGGTGGTAATGGCTATAATAGCTAAGATAGCTATATAGCTGAAGAACTAAAGTACAAATGAGCTATCTAAATGAGTGATCTTGTCTTATAGAAGGCACCCCCGGGCCAATAGCCCTTCCTAGACTTATCTTAAGCCTATCTTCTTCATGAATTCCGTCCATCTTGGTGCTGGCATTAGCTTGGTGAGCCAGTCAGCTAATTGGTCGCTTGTTTTGACGTAGACCAGTTGAGTGGTCTTTTCCAGTATATTTTGCCGTATAAAGTAGTACTAAATATCGATATGTTTAGTCCTTTAGTGGTGTCCTGGATTAGTAGCTAAATTAATAGCTGATTAACTGTCCGTGAACAAGCGTTCCGGGTGGTAGAAGCTTTTGAATAGGTCTGGAGTAAGGCATTTTCCTATGTTCTAAAGGTAAGTTTGCTCCTTGACTGCCTCTTTTAAAGCTATATATTCCGCCTCGCAGCTACTGAGTGCCACGGTGCGCTGTAGGCGTGAATTCCAGGCGACGGGACCGTTTCTGAAGAGAAAGATATAGCTAGTCGTCGAGCGTCTATTTTCGAGGTCCCCCTCTAATCTGAGTCGCTATACCCCGTTAGAGTGGGCTCAGAGTGGTAAAAGAGGCCGATTGACGCTGGTTTAGAGGCTAAATAAGTCTATAGCTTATTCAGTACTCTAAAGTGTTCCGGGCCTGGATTCGCCATGTATCGAGATAGTAGGCCTATAGCGTAGGCTATATCTAGCCTTGTCTTCGTTGCTAGATAGAGAATGGCCCCTATCTCTTGTTGGTATTGGTTAATTAGTTGTTCACTTTGCTTTTCGTCGTATGGCTCTACCTTAGAGCCAACGGGGACCGGAATAGCGTCTGATTTGCTATATCCGACAAGTTTTAGGCGGTATTTAGCTAAGATCTTAGCTAAGTAGTCCCCTTAATGAAGCTTCAGCGTCTTCTGACGTCTATCGCGCTCAATCTGAATGCCTAGAAACGTCTTTGCTTCGCCGAGATCTTTCAAGTTTATAGACGCGTTGATGGCGTTATAAACGTCTTGAATTTTTTGAAGTGAAGGTGATAAAGCCAGTATATCGTCCACGTAGGTAATCAGGATAATAGACGTCCCTTTAGTACTAGTATAGACCGATTGATCTATTTTCAGCGGGGTAAGGCCGATTTTAGCCAATAGCCCCTTTAAAAACCATTCCCATTCCCGAGCTGACTGTTTTAGGCCGTATAGGGCCTTATTTAGCTTGCAGACCAGCTTACCACCCCCGGAGTGGTCCTCAAAACCGGTTGGTTACTGAATAAAGACCTCTTCCTTAAGGCTGGCGTTCGGGTATGCTGATTTGACGTCCCACTGGTGAATATTCCAGTCATAGAGGGCGGCGTAGGCTAAAATAAGCCTATAGACCACTGGATTGACGGTGTTGGCGTATGTTTCGGTGAGGTCTTCACCGGGGCGTTGCCAAAAGCCTTTAGCCACCCACCGAGCCTTATAAAGGCGTTCTGGTCCGTCTTTAATTGCTAAAACCCAGCGCCCTGGAATAGCTCGTCTTCCAGGGGGCAATGGCGCCAGAGACCAGGTATTTTGGCGTCTGAGTTCGCCTATTTCCTTGTCCATAGCTGCTCTTCATAGCGCTGAATCAGGTCCATTGATGGCGTCTTTGTACTGAGCAATAGCTGGAATAGCCATCTCGGTGTCGTCGTTAAGGGCTGTGTGAAGGTTATTGGGGTGCAGGAGTGAAGTCATGTGATGATGGATTGAGATGATTGTGAAGCTTGAATTTCTATCTACTTAGAGAGCGAGAAACGGCGCCTATATAGCCCGTAGTTCAAGGCCGTCAGGCCCCCGTAATGGGCTGTTGCCTAGTAGTGGCGAAGGCAACCATCTAGGCAACAGCGCCCCTCTCTAGGCGCCAGCGTCATCCTCCAGGCGCCAGCGCCACCCATAGGCGTCTGCCTGCGTGATGACCAATTACCACCGCATATGTGGGTATTTAGCCAAGGCGATGGTCATATGCTTACCAATCCACTATGAGTCATTCCCGAACGTTGGGACTTTGGTCCGCACATGCGGACTGACTTGGTGAGCTGCCCCAACTGGCTTAGCCCTTTCTTGGCTGGCCTTGCTGGCCTTGCTGCCCTGCTGGCCTTGCTGGCCTTGCTGCCCTGCTGGCCCTGCTGGCCTTGCTAGCCTTGCTAGCCTTACTGGCCCTTGGCTAGCCTTGCTGTCCTTAGCTAGCCTTGGCTATTCCACAGGCTGAGTACTGTTCTAGCTGGCTAATAAAGTCATTATAAGGCGTATCTTCGTCCTTATAAGACCCATTAGCTGGCTGGTCCGTCATCTCGAGATCAACCTTTTCCTCATTCTGATGGAGGTCGTATTTAGCTGCTAGCTGGTCGTCGTCGTCTTCAGGAAGTAGCAGCTCTTCTTCGTCGATTAGCTGGTCCTTGTCTTTCTCTATATTATAGAACTTCCCTTCTATAATATAGGCGTCTCTCACCCATATGGTATGGCGTGAGAGAGGGTCGGCGAGCTTATACTGGTTGCTTCCGTATCCGACCAGTATATAAGGCTTTGCTCTTGGATCCAGCTTGGTTATAGCGCTCTCTGGGAGCCGCCTATAAGCCAATGACCCCTATACCCTAATATTTCCAATATTAGGCGGTTCGCCATATCGAAGTTCGTATGGGGTCTTTCCGCCGTTGGCGGAGTGAGGGGTCCTATTATATAGGTATTCGGCGGCCTTTACCGCCTCTCCCCAGTATGCTTTAGGTAATTTTGCCTCTAAAAGCATTGCTCGAACTTTGTTAAGAATCGTGCGGTTAAAGATCTCAGCAACGCCGTTTTGTGCGGGCGTGTATGGTGCTGAATAGCTAGTAATTGTCCTATTTTCGCGATGAAGCTTGAGAATTTGATCCGACTTGTACTCCTTAGCATTGTCAGAGTGTAATTCCTTCAGTCGACGTTCAGACTGGGTCTCTTCTCGGGTCTTATAGGCCTTATAGGCCTCATAGACGTCGCTCTTAGCCGCTAGAATAGCTGTTTCGGCATAGCGGGTCTTGTCGTCAATAAAGGAGGTGAAATACCTGCCTTTATTAAAGGTCTGAGGGGCTATAGGCCCACAGATATCGCTGTGGACCTTGTCGATATAGCCTTCCGCTCGTTTTGGTGAGGTACGGCTGATTTTGGCCGTCCCCTTAGCCTGAATGCAGACTTCACATTCGACTAGCTTTAGGGCCCCTTCGGTGAAGGGGTTCACCCCTTTTACTGCTTCCGGTAGCAGTTCCAAGGCATTTTTTCCTATATGGCCCATTCTTTGGTGCTATATGCAGATAGCGCTCTCCTTTGAGGGCCTATTGGACCCCTGGTCCTCCTTCGAGACCAGGGCCGTTGGTCCCCCGTCTTGGGGGCCGTCTTGGGGGTCGTCTTTAGGGTATTTTACCTTTATAAGAGTCATCTTGCTCTTATAAATCCCCTGGGCCACCAGCTGTCCCTTATAGAGTAGCTGGCACCCGTCCCGGTCCGCGGTAACGGTAATACCGCGTTCCACCAGCTGGCCTTGCGATATTAAGTTAATATTGAATTCTAGGACGTATAGTACCCGTTTCAATATTACCAGACGACCGGTGGGCCAGAGGGTCATTTTGACTTGTCCCCTCCATTTTACCCGTAATACCCGGCCGTCCCCCCATCTTAGGGGTATATCGCAAGGCTCTAGGCGTCAGAATAGCTCTCTATGGCCCGAGATATGGCTGGTAGCGGCGGAGTCTAGGTGCCAAGTGCCTTTGTCGGGCCCGTTGCTGAATAAGGCTAATTCTTCATCTTCCTCAGCTATAAATGCGTTGTCTTGCTCAATAGCGTTGTTTAGGACAGTCCCGGAATCAGCTGATATTGGTTTGGTCTTTCTTGGCCTAAGATGAGGGTGAAGTGTCCAGCATTCTTTCTTTGAATGCCCTTTTTTGCCGCAATGGAAGCAGTTCCCAGTTGGTCGTTCATTTTGAGCGTTCTGGCCTCTCTGACCTCTGTTTTGGCCCCTGTTCTGGCTATTATGCCCCGCTGGCATAGCCATTTCGTGGTCTCGAGGGCCCCCGGAGCCCCTGGCCTTTAGGCGTCTTGACTCGTCCACCAGCTGGTTAAATAGGGCTATTAGATCAATAGCTCCCCCTGACTGGCCTCGGAATGACTGGCTGATAATGGCCACTGTTGATTCATAGTCGTTTGTTAAATTGTTGAGAGCATATGCCGCAATTACTTTGTCTGGCAGAGCTAAATTTCGGGCCTTCAGCTCATCCGTCAAACGCTTAATTCGGGTTAAGTAGGTCTCCATATTATTGCTGCAGTTGGCAAGGGTAGTGGAGAATAGCTGTTTGCTGATGAGGAACTCGCTGGTAAACCCCTTAGGTTCATAGAGGTCTTTGAGCGTCTGCCAGAGGGGTCCCGCGCCGTTGATATAGCGCGTCTGAAGTAAGGGCCCATCCTCCAGTAGTAGGCGTAGAATAGCGGCCCCCTTAGCCGCCAATTGGTCGTATTCCGTCTTGTAGGCGGTCCAGCGCTGGTAGTTGTTCCATCCGTCAGTGTATGCTTATCGTTCCTCCGGAGAAAGCTGACTTAGGCGCTCCGCGCCTATATCTTCCGGGGTTGCTGGCGCCCCTTCCGGAGGGCTAAGGGCCTGAGTGTATCCCTTCTCGCAGAGATAAGACTCAGCCCGAAGTGCCCAGATATCCCAATTTGCTGACCCCTTCAGCTTGGCGAATCGAGGGCCGTTATTTGATTCCATTGTGATACAATTATGAGTTGCAGATAACGATGCAGCCCATAAAGGGAAGCTAAACACGTTAGATATTTCCAAGGGGTAAAACTCACTTCGATTAGCTGAAATAAGGGCCTTTGGTTGGCGCGAATCCGGGCTCATAACCTGTGAAGGTATGAGGAGTGCAGCGGTGCAGTCATGAGTGAATGGAATGAGATGATGGAATGAGATGATTGTGATGCTTAGATTACTATCGAGAGAGAGAGAGAAGAAGGCCGGTAATATAGGCCTGAGTCCCGTCGTAGACCGCTGGCTGTCGAATGATTGATTTGAAATCAACTGAGACAACAACTGGGTCTGTGACTAATTGCCACCGTTGATGCGGGTAAATGGCCAAGGTGTTGGTCATTCTTGCTGAGATTGCAGTGGGTTTTGACCGTTGTCGTGGTAAAGTTCCCTACCATCTGGGAATATCTCGGTTGACATGACAATCGGTGGATCCTCGGTCTTACCGAGGCCCGACCGTCTTCCTCACATACTACCAGCGCGTTACCAGCGCATTCCCGCGCCGCCAGCGCACTCTCGCGCCGCCAGCGCGGTACCGCGTTATTAGCGTATTCTACCTTGCCATTCTATAATCTTATTGTGGAATGGCAAGGTGGAATACGCTAATAACGCGGTACCGCGCTGGCGGCGCGAGAGTGCGCTGGTGACGCGCTGGTGGCATGTGAGGAAGACGGTCGGGCCTCGGTGAGACCGAGGATCCACCGATTGTCATGTCAACCGAGATATTCCCAGATGGTTGGGAACTTTGCCACGACAACGGTCAAAACCCACTGCAATCTCAGCAAGAATGACCAACACCTTGGACAATTACCCGCATCAACGGTGGTAATTGGTCACAGACCCAGTTGCTGTCTCAGTTGATTTTAAATCAATCATTCGACAGCCAGCGGTCTGCGACGGGACTTAGACCTATATTACCGGCCTTCTTCTCTCTCTCTCGATAGTAATCTAAGCATCACAATCATCTCATTCTACCATCTCATTCCATTCACTCATGACCGCACCGCTGCACTCCTCATACCTTCACACTTATTAACTAACTTATCCTTAATAAAGTCCTTAAGTCCCTAATAGTATCGTGATATAAGGGTAGTATTATCCTATTCGAGACGACTTGCTGACTGTTAAAACTTCGTAGTATAGTCTATAACTAAGCTAGCTTATCGGAGCTCGTAAATTTATTATTCTGCCTTCTTAACCTCGTTAAGCCCTCCGTACAACTTCTTAAGCTCTTCTAAGAACTTATCGATCGAGGAAAACAGTTTAACGGTTCTTAGTTTCTAATTATCTATATCGTTTTCTAAGAAGTCGTTTAAATAAGGCTTAAACTATTCCGTAGGTCCCTTACGCAGTAGGTTTTCTGTCTATAAGACCTGGTCCTAAGGTTTTACGATTCGACTATACCGTAGACAGGTCTTAACCTAGTTCGCGAACTACGTAAATTTCTCAGTATTTCCTTCGAAGATATTAGGCTCTCTAATCTTAAGTCGGGTCTTCTCTTTCTTAACGTTTAATAAGATGTCTGGTTTCTTTTCTTTTACGACAGCCTTAGATAGTTCTGCTTCTGCGTTAGCTTGCTTACCTAGCATATCTGGTTGTGCCTGGTAACGGTTTATCCTAGGACTTAGTTTAATGAGTAGTAGTAAAGTATGGCTAATACGTGCTAGCTGTTTAGCTACTTAGTTAACGAAAGGAACGTCCTATAGGACGATATCTTCGCTAATATCGCTTTCTAAGGTAGTGGAGGATAAGGCGAACTCGGAGTCCGAATCTGCACTTATAGACTATCGTAACAGTGAGTGGGTAGTTAAAATGTTATAAGGCTGTCTACTTCTCGTTCTAGTAATGGTATAAAGGAACCCTAAAGGTTTCCCCAGCTATCTATTAGGATAATATGTCTATGAGTTAAGGTACTGTAGTACGCAGATAAGGGTACCGGTATAACTTAGATTAACTATAGAGACTATGAAAGTATATAGGGAAATCGTGAATATATATACCCATTACTAGATGTCCTAAAGAGGAAGTCCTCCTTTAGTGTATTAGTACGTTAATGTATTAGTGCGCCTAAGTTCTAACGTACTATAGTACCGACGTACTAATCCTTCCTATTCTAAAAGTTATATATGGCCTTCTTATATATTCCTCGCGTGACCTTCTGTGCGTTTCCTTACGAAGCGTGACTACCCCGTGGCCACTTCGTAATACGTAGCTAAATCGTCTACTTAAATCTACGGAACTCGATAGTAAAGCCTATCTAATTCTTACTTCGATCTAGTACTAACGTAAAGAATATGCAGGTTTATATATACGAGGGCCTAAAATCCGGTTATACGTCTATAATAGACTACTTTTAAGAGATAGGCGAACCTCTTTAATGAACGTCGGTAGTAAGAAAGATTCGGTATATATTCTCGTAGGGCTTTAGCTCGTTAAGGAGTTCTAGACGTATAATAGAATATTTTCTCTAGACGCCGCGTTAGAGAGGATTAAGAAAGCCGTTCGAAAAGCTCTAGACAATGCTTAAAGAATTCTCGCGATAGGGCTATAAGTGCCGGCGCAGGAGGCAGAACTCGAATACGCTTATAAGAAGACTCCGACCGCTCTGTACTAACGATCTAGAAAGAAGCTTTAGAATTACTGTCTTAATATTCTCTTTTCTACCGCGCTTTAAGACGATAATAAGTCTGGCGTAGGCGATACTCTCCGGTGTAGGTAGACTATGAGCGTATAGAGGGTTGGGATGCGCGAAGTAAGAGGAAGGTAAACGGGGTTATCGTTAAAGTACTAATGGCGCTGTATAGCGATAAGCCGTGACTGTAGCCGAATATAGTAATGTTTCGTCGAGATATATAGAAACTAGCATAACGGGAACAGGACGAGAGTGGTATCGAGTATAGGGCGGAAGACGGTAGAAGGTAAGAAGCTGCCCTTAGCTAACGATAGTAGAATGTTCACATAGATTTTATCGCAGTATATCGTAATACTGCGACTGTAAATGCAGAATTATATACTACGAGTTCTGATAAATAGATGTGCAAGGCAATTACTAGCAGTATCTACTGTAAAAGCGTAATGGTGATGACGCGCGACGAGTTAATAGATAGGTACGGCGCCTAAGGCAATTATCGACTGCGTAAGCGTGATGGTGATAACGCGCGACGAGTTATGATAGATAGGTACGGCGTGCAAGGCAATTATTGACTGCGTAAGCGTAATGGTGATGACGCGCGACGAGTTCTGATAAATAGATGTGCAAGGCAATTATTAGCAGTATCTACTGTGAAAGCGGGATGACGCGCGGCGAATTCTGATCAACAGGCATAAGTTAAAGACAATAATGAAAACCTCGAGTCCATCGATGCGATACGACGCAGTCTAGGTGAACTGTAACGGCTCGAGGCCAGGTATGCTAGCCACGAGCCACTTGGGCCGGTTTAGCCGACTCCGAGGCGAAAAGTTCCGTTACGAGCTAAAAAGTCCCACTTTCACCGTCCGGAATTGCCGATGTGCTAGCCACAGTATCCCATTAACTGAGTATTATAGCTGGTCTGCCAATACCTTCAGCCAGGTACTAGGTCTGATATGGTAGTACTAGCTAATAACGGTCGCTTTATATATATTGTCGCCGCGCTGAATCGATTAGAATAATAAAAAGCGGATATATATATACTTATTAAAAAGTTAGAGGCCTTTTTATAATATAAAGGACGTTACCGACGCTAGTAATAATGCTTGGCGAACGTGCACTGTGGCTAAAGTATTTAAAGTGGCTAAAATAATTCTTGGCTGGCATGCACTGTGGCTAGAATAATTTTTTTTGCACTCGAATACAGCTAGACGCGCTTAGACGCCGTCGGGCTCAATACACTTAGCCCAGAGCTAAAAAGTCCGAAATGGCCCGCCGCGAGCTAAAAAGTCCTACTTTCACCGTCCGGAATTGCCGATATAGCTACTTCGATTAATCGATCGTATTTCTATTATAAGGCTGTCTGCCTCTCGTTCTAGTAATAGTATAAGGGAACCTTAAAGGTTTCCTTAGACGAGCAGTTAAGATAATGGGTGTATAAATACAGTTTAGAGTGCTAGTATAACTTAGATTGACTACGGAGACTATAAAAGTATATAGGGAAATCGTAACTATATATATAATTATACAATTTAGTAGTAAGTAAGCTAAACTTATTCGCGACGAGCAGATATAATCCTACGATTTAGTCGCGAAGTAAGAAATGGTTCTACAGAACGTAAGCAGTATATAAATATTCTGCAACTGCGACGCTCTTGTACAGCAGATACAGGCCTAGCCGAGCGCAACGATAGTGTATTACGGTAAGCAGAATGAAGTCTACGAGAACGCTAGACCTATAAGGGGAAAGATATTATAAGAGTGCCTGACATACGACGTCGATACGGATTATCTTCGTTTCGTAAAGGGGCTGCGAAGACGCTTAGCGTAACTGTAAAACTCTACGCAGCTCTCGTAGATACCTTTTAGCTCTTTAGTGTTAATTTAAGAATCGATAGATAGTATTGTATTTACGCTCTCACCGCAACCCTTACACCACTAGAAAGTTATCGTAAACTAATAAAAATTTAATTCGATTTTTTTCGACACCCCCCATTCTGTAGCTCCCCAGCGGGGAGTTTTGAGAGGGGAGGGGATGGCATTTTGCACCAGGTGGGACGGCCCGACCAAGACCAGTTGGTCACAGATGGCCCACAGGAAAACGGGACTTGGGAAGGGCTACGACCAGTTGGTTACTAGAGCCGGTAGGGGGGCGGGCGTCGGTTTATAGGACGGCCGGTCCAACAGTGGCACTCCCTGGCGCCCCGTAATAAGACCAGTTGGTCGATACCCGGAGCGGCTAAGGGCTCGGCGCCCTACAGATAACGACCTTAGGTTATTGGCGCCCGCCCTTTAAGGGCCGCCTGACCAGTTATCTAAGGGGAGTACCAAGACCAGTTGGTTAACGCCCGTAGCGGTCGAGCCTAGGGGGGGCTCACCTCTAGAGACGCCGATTAACGGCGCTAGATGGGAGGTGTGCCTAGAAGGGCCGAGGAGACCAGTTGGCCTGGCCGGTGACCCAAACACCCGAGACCAGTTGGCCGGCCGCCTGATAACCGGACCACTAGGCGCCGAGGGCCCTGGCCCGGTCCGGTTAAGGGGCTTTACACCTGGTAGGACGCCCGGGGACACCCAGACCCGAGACCAGTTGGCCCGGCCGCCCACAGCGCCGAGGGCTCGAGGACTAACAATGCGGACAAGACCAAGACCAGTTGGCCGCTGACCTTGCACAGGGTCGGCCGTCCTATAAGACCAGTTGGTCCGGCCGTCGGACCCTAGGACTGCCCTCCCACCCGTAGCGCCCCGACCATGGGCGCCCTCCCGCCTAGAACGACTCGAGAATGGGCGCCCTCCCACCCATAACGGCCCGAGAATGGGCGCCCTCCCACCTATAACGGCCGGACCTAGGCGCCCTCCCGCCGCGGACACCCAGACCAGTTGGCCGGCCGGCCGACAGCGGTCAAGGGGGCTTTACACCTAGTAGGACGCCCGGGGACACCCAGACCCGAGACCAGTTGGCCCGGCCGCCCACAGCGCCGAGGGCTCGAGGACTGACAATGCGGACGAGACCAAGACCAGTTGGCCGCTGACCTTGTACAGGGTCGGGTCGGCCGTCTGTGAGACCAGTTGGTCCGGCCGGCGGACTTTAGACTGCCGCCCACCCCGACGTGGGCGCCCTCCCGCCTGTGACGGCCCTGTCTAGGCGCCTACCCGCCCATAACGACCCGCCTATTACGGCCCCGGCCTAGGGGCGCTCCCGCCGCGAAGGATACCCAGACCAGTTGGCCGCTGACCTTGCAGGGTCGGGTCGGCCGGGCCAACTGGTCTCGCTCTAGTTTAGGGGCCTCGATGCCGATATCCAGGGTCGTTTTAGGCGGGGCGGTCCCGAGGGACGGGTCTCTAGAGGCTCATCGGTCTAGAGGCCGTGGGGGAGTCTAGACCCGAGACCAGTTGGTCCGGCCGGCGGACTTGGGACTGCGCTTCCACCCCGACCTGGGCGCCCTGCTACCTAGACCGGCCCTGTCTAGGCGCCCTCCCGCCTATAACGGCCAGACCCGGGCGCCCACAGTGGTCTACGCCCCGAAGAAGGGTACTAAGACCAGTTGGTCCGGCCGGCGGACTTTGCTACTCAGCGCCCACCCACCCGTAACGGCCGGACCTGGGCGCCATTCCTCCCACCCATAACCCCTATAAGACCTGGGCGCCCTCCCCGCCTGTGACGGCCCGTGGAAGGGTACTAAGACCAGTTGGTCCGGCCGGCGGACTTGGGACTGCTCTTCCACCCCGACCTGGGCGCCCTCCTACCTAGACCGGCCCTGTCTAGGCGCCCTCCCGCCTATAACGGTCAGACCCGGGCGCCCACAGTGGTCTACGCCCCGGAGAAGGGTACTAAGACCAGTTGGTCCGGCCGGCGGACTTTGCTACTCAGCGCCCACCCACCCGTAACGGCCAGACCTGGGCGCCATTCCTCCCACCCATAACCCCTATAAGACCTGGGCGCCCTCCCCGCCTGTGACGGCCCGTAGAAGGGTACTAAGACCAGTTGGTCCGGCCGGCGGACTTGGCTACTCACCCCGACCGCAGCGCCCTCCCACCTAGAACGGCCCTGTCTAGGCGCCCACCCACCTACAACGGCCCACCCATGACGGCCAGACCTGGGCGCCCTCCCGCCTATAACGGCTGTGCCTGCAGCTGGCCACGAATAGGGAGCCAGAGACGGAGAATATGCCCAGTTATAATCAGTCTGGGGCTTTGGTCTGGTTGTCGTCCTGAACGGAGGGGTCGACTTGTGGTGACATCCAGACCGTTGTATAAATTTATAAATTGAGGCCGTCCCCCCCGGCCGTCCTCCCACCGGAAACCAGTTGGCCGCAGGGTCGACGACGATATCCCCGCCGGCAACCCTCCCTGGCCCGCTGCACGGGTCGTCGTCGCCTGTAGGGGAGTGCTGAAGGGCGTAGGAGGGCGCCAGAGACCAGGGGGTGGGCGCCGAGTAGCAGTCCGCCGGCCGGACCAACTGGTCTTAGTACCCTTCTACGGGCCGTCACAGGCGGGGGAGCGGCCAGGTCCGGCCGTTACAGGTGGGCCGTTCTAGGCGGGGGAGCGGCCAGGTCCGGCCGTTACAGGTGGGCCGTTCTAGGCGGGAGGGCGCCCAGGTCCGGCCGTTACAGGTGGGCCGTTCTAGGCGGGAGGGCGCCCGGGTCCGGCCGTTACAGGTGGGCCGTTCTAGGCGGGAGGGCGCCCGGGTCCGGCCGTTACAGGTGGGCCGTTATGGGTGGGAGGGCGCCCAGGTCCGGCCGTTATGGGTGGGCCGTTATAGGCTGGAGGGCGCTCAGGTCTGGCCGTTATGGGTGGGCCGTTATAGGCGGGAGGGCGCTCAGGTCTGGCCGTTATGGGTGGGAGGGCGCCCAGGTCCGGCCGTTATGGGTGGGCCGTTATAGGCTGGAGGGCGCTCAGGTCTGGCCGTTATGGGTGGGAGGGCGCCCAGGTCCGGCCGTTATGGGTGGGCCGTTATAGGTGGGAGGGCGCCTAGGTCTGGCCGTTATGGGTGGGCCGTTATAGGCGGGAGGGCACCCAGGTCCGGCCGTTATAGGTGGGAGGGCACCCAGGTCCGGCCGTTATGGGTGGGCCGTTATAGGCGGGAGGGCACCCAGGTCCGGCCGTTATGGGTGGGCCGTTATAGGTGGGAGGGCGCCCAGGTCCGGCCGTTATGGGTGGGCCGTTATGGGTGGGAGGGCGCCCAGGTCCGGCCGTTATGGGTGGGCCGTTATGGGTGGGAGGGCGCCCAGGTCCGGCCGTTATGGGTGGGAGGGCGCCCAGGTCCGGCCGTTATAGGTGGGAGGGCGCCCAGGTCCGGCCGTTATGGGTGGGCCGTTATAGGTGGGAGGGCGCCTAGGTCTGGCCGTTATGGGTGGGCCGTTATAGGCGGGAGGGCACCCAGGTCCGGCCGTTATAGGTGGGAGGGCACCCAGGTCCGGCCGTTATGGGTGGGCCGTTATAGGCGGGAGGGCACCCAGGTCCGGCCGTTATGGGTGGGCCGTTATAGGTGGGAGGGCGCCCAGGTCCGGCCGTTATGGGTGGGCCGTTATGGGTGGGAGGGCGCCCAGGTCCGGCCGTTATGGGTGGGCCGTTATAGGCGGGAGGGCGCCCAGGTCCGGCCGTTATGGGTGGGCCGTTATGGGTGGGAGGGCGCCTAGGTCTGGCCGTTATGGGTGGGCCGTTATGGGTGGGAGGGCGCCTAGGTCTGGCCGTTATGGGTGGGCCGTTATAGGCGGGAGGGCGCCAAGACAGGGCCGTTGTGGGTGGGTGGGCCGGCCGGCCGGGAGGGCGACGACGACGTAGCGCGGCCGGCGAGGGCAAATGGACCGTTTGGAGGACCGTGGACGACGACGACCACATCCTGACTCACGCAGCGGATGGGATTTGGCCTCCACGCAAAATTTGTATGGGACCGGTCTTTTATGCTCAAATCCCATACAAAATTTTGACCAAATTTGGTACAAATTTTGACTTTCACATTTTCTCACGAAAATCCAACCCAAATGAGCCCGGAGAGTATGTAAGAAGGGGTCTCATCAAGTGAGACCGGCAAAATGTAGTGGGCGCTGGTACGATCGCATAGCCTAGAGCCGCGGTCGCCACTGGTCGGGGTGGTCAGATCTTAGGTGACATTCCACTCCTGCTCCCGCCGGGGCGTATCCCCCTTCTGGGACTAACTGGTCTCCTCTTGTGGGCGGTCTGTAGCAGCCGCCCAGGCCTCGTGCCCTCACTGTGACCGAGGGTCGCGGCGCTGGGGCGGTCCAATACCGAAGGTGTTCGCCAATTGCGTCGCTGAACCCGGAGGTGAACCGTCCCCCGTTGCACCCTGGCTGGCCAGCTGGGCACACAATAGCGGTCCAACTCCTCTGCGCTCCCTCGCTTTGGGTTGGGGCCGAGGATCTTCTGCGCGCCCTCCCTGGCGGGGGTGCGGCCCCAGGCCTTCGAGCTTGCCCCTTCCACGGGGAGACTCAGGCTGGGGCCGTACCCTCGCTTTGGGCTGGGGGTCGAGGATCTTCTGCGCTCCCTCCCTGGCGTTGGGTTTAATGATCTTCTGCGCTCCCTCCCTGGCGAGGGTGCGGCCCCAGGCCTTCGAGCTTGCCCCTCACGGGGAGACTCAGGCTGGGGCCGTGCACTCGCTTTGGGCTGGGGGTCGAGGATCTTTTGCGTTCCCTCCCTGGCGTTGGGGTCGAGGATCTTCTGCGCGCCCTCCCTGGCGGGAGTGCGGCCCCAGGCCTTCGAGCTTGCCCCTTTCACGGGGAGACTCAGGCTGGGGCCGTACCCTCGCTTTGGGCTGGGGGTCGAGGATCTTCTGCGCTCCCTCGCTTTGGGTTGGGGCCGAGGATCGGATCTGCTACGCTCCCTCCCTGGCGTTGGGGTCGAGGATCTTCTGCGCGCCCTCCCTGGCGGGGTGCGGCCCCAGGCCTTCGAGCTTGCCCCTTTCACGGGGAGACTCAGGCTGGGGCCGTACCCTCGCTTTGGGCTGGGGGTCGAGGATCTTCTGCGCTCCCTCGCTTTGGGTTGGGGCCGAGGATCGAACCTGCTGCGCTCTCTCCCTGGAGAGGGGCGCCGAACCCAGCCTTCGGGCGTGCCCCTTCGGGGGTGCTCAGGCTGGGGTCGGCGATGAGGTTGTCTCAACCTCTGTCGGGCCCTAGGGCCTCGACGACCACTTCGCGTGGTGCCCGAACTAGTCTCGTACTTGAACGGCCGCCGTCCTCTGGTCGAGCGCACTGAGGTGCGTTCCGGCCCAGGCGATTGGCCTTGCGCCCAGTAGTCTTACGCCCCTGGCCGTCCCGGCTTTCAGTAGCTGGGCCGTCTGAGGCGGGGAGGACCTGGGTGTCTGAAATCCCGAATGCCTCCGTGTCTTCGGTGTGGATGGGGTCTGTGGATGATTGGCCCTTGGCTAAGATTCTGATGCAGATTTCTGGGGGCAAGCCCCGGCCGGTAGCCGTCGACCAACTGGTCGGCGTGACAGGCCGACGGGTCTCCTCCTTTCGAGGACCGTATACCGCAGTCTCGGGGTTGTGGGCGTTCGTCGCCCACCGATCGAGGTGCTGCGGTGGACCGGTCCTTGAAGAACTCAGTGGGGGTAAATGGATGGCCTACCGGACGGTTACCCTCTCGCGGGGGCATGACCAATGTCCCAGGCCGGGCCGGCCGTACCGCCTCGCGGTCGTCGGCCCCTACTAGGTTGTGAGACTACTTCTGTCCCCTGCTGCGTCGCCCTCACCCGGCGGCTGGCGGGGATGTGGCCTCGATCGCCCTCCGGGGTGTCGGGCGTCTTACGGTAGTTACCTGGTTGATTCTGCCAGTAGTCATATGCTTGTCTCAAAGATTAAGCCATGCATGTCTAAGTATAAGCACTCATACTGCGAAACTGCGAATGGCTCATTAAATCAGTTATCGTTTATTTGATAGTACCTTTACCTGGATAACCGTGGTAATTCTAGAGCTAATACATGCTAAAAATCCCGACTTCGGAAGGGATGTATTTATTAGATAAAAAACCAATGCCCTCCGGGGCTCCCTTGGTGATTCACAATAACTCGACGAATCGCATGGCCTTGCGCCGGCGATGGTTCATTCAAATTTCTGCCCTATCAACTTTCGATGGTAAGGTAGTGGCTTACCATGGTCTCAACGGGTAACGGGGAATTAGGGTTCGATTCCGGAGAGGGAGCCTGAGAAACGGCTACCACATCCAAGGAAGGCAGCAGGCGCGCAAATTACCCAATCCCAACACGGGGAGGTAGTGACAATAAATACTGATACAGGGCTCTTTCGGGTCTTGTAATTGGAATGAGTACAATCTAAATCCCTTAACGAGGAACAATTGGAGGGCAAGTCTGGTGCCAGCAGCCGCGGTAATTCCAGCTCCAATAGCGTATATTAAAGTTGTTGCCGTTAAAAAGCTCGTAGTTGAACCTTGGGTCTGGCCGATCTGTCCTCCTAATCGAGCGCACGGATTCAGCCGGACCTTTCCTTCTGGGGAGCCCGATGCCCTTTACTGGGCGTCGCGGGGAACCAGGACTTTTACCTTGAAAAAATTAGAGTGTTCAAAGCAGGCATTTGCTCGAATACATTAGCATGGAATAATAGAATAGGACAGAGGTTCTATTTTGTTGGTTTCTAGGACCGCTGTAATGATTAATAGGGATAGTCGGGGGCGTCCGTATTCAATTGTCAGAGGTGAAATTCTTGGATTTATTGAAGACGAACTACTGCGAAAGCATTCGCCAAGGATGTTTTCATTAATCAGTGAACGAAAGTTAGGGGATCGAAGACGATCAGATACCGTCGTAGTCTTAACCATAAACTATGCCGACTAGGGATCGGACGGTGGTTCTTTTATGCCCCGTTCGGCACCTTACGAGAAATCAAAGTGTTTGGGCTCGGGGGGGAGTATGGTCGCAAGGCTGAAACTTAAAGAAATTGACGGAAGGGCACCACAAGGCGTGGAGCCTGCGGCTTAATTTGACTCAACACGGGGAAACTCACCAGGTCCAGACATGCTTAGGATTGACAGATTGATAGCTCTTTCTTGATTGTATGGGTGGTGGTGCATGGCCGTTTTTAGTTGGTGGAGTGATTTGTCTGCTTAATTGCGTTAACGAACGAGACCTTGACCTGCTAAATAGTCCCACCCACTTTGGTGGGTGGCCGACTTCTTAGAGGGACTTTTGGCTCAAGCCAATGGAAGTACGAGGCAAAAACAGGTCTGTGATGCCCTTAGATGTTCTGGGCCGCACGCGCGCTACACTGACAGAGCCAGCGAGTACACCACCTTGGCCGAAAGGTCTGGGTAATCTTGTTAAACTCTGTCGTGCTGGGGATAGAGCATTGCAATTATTGCTCTTCAACGAGGAATGCCTAGTAAGCGCAAGTCATCAGCTTGCGTTGATTACGTCCCTGCCCTTTGTACACACCGCCCGTCGCTACTACCGATTGAATGGCTCAGTGAGGCCTTGGGATTGGCCAGGGGAGGTGGGCGACCACCACCCCAGGCCGAAAACTTGGTCAAACTTGGTCATTTAGAGGAAGTAAAAGTCGTAACAAGGTTTCCGCAGACGTCAGTCTCGGGATAAGTTGATGCATCCTTCTGCAGTGAACACTTATTGGAAGCCTTTAAGAGCTGCCGGAAACGGTGAGGTTTCGACGACTGTAAACAACAGAAACCCAAGAGCTAGTGGAAGACCGGCCGTCTGGCGGGCGTTCTTTCGCGACACTGTCAAATTGCGGGGATCCCCTTAGAGCTTGTCGCTACCAAGCGCCGTCTCGAACAGAGCGGCGTGGCCAGGGTAATTCCCTCGGGTACGGTCACAACGCGCAAGATTGGGTAACCTGCAGCCAAGTCCTACCGGCCGTTTTAGGCCCACGGATGCTGTTCACAGACTAAATGGTAGTGGGTGACGAAGCCCTCCGTCGTTGGAGGGTAGAGTCGCTTAAGATATAGTCGGGCTCCCGGGGAGACTCGGGGGAAAAGTTCACAAGGCCGTGGGGGCGACCCCCTCACGGACCTGCACCATAAACCGTTCCGTAGGTGAACCTGCGGAAGGATCATTATCGAGTTAGGGTGCCTCGCGCCCGATCTCCCAACCCTGTGTCTACTATACCCAGTTGCTTCGGTGGGCCGGACTCGACCAACTGGTCTCGGCCGCCGGCCCTGTTACGGGCTGGAGCGCTGCCCACCGATGGCCCCTACAACATTCTTGGACCGAAACCTGTCGTCTAATCGTGATTGCAAACCAATCTAAACAAAACTTTCAACAACGGATCTCTTGGTTCTGGCATCGATGAAGAACGCAGCGAAATGCGATAAGTAATGCGAATTGCAGAATTTCCGTGAGTCATCGAATCTTTGAACGCACATTGCGCCCATTGGTATTCCGATGGGCATGCCTGTTC